>CAWUFW010007503.1:600000-1001745 GCA_963921515.1 Calotriton arnoldi | reverse complement strand
CCGAGGTCACTGAGGAAGAGGCGCTGGGTCTTTGGGGTTGCAGGTGAGGCAAGGGAGGGTGTTTTGGAGGGAGAGGCAACTGAGGACTGCGCAGTGCTCGTGGATGCGTGTGTGTGTTCCAGGGCCCCATCCCCTGTGAGTCTGGTTTCAGTCCCCTGACTGTGCGTGCGTGTGCGTTTTGTTTGTGGCGTGTGTGTCTGTGTGCTGGATGTGTGTGTGCTGGTGTGTGCCTGTGCCGGTGTGTGTGTGCTTGGGACGGGTAAGGTGCTGGGGAGTGTGGATGGAGCAGAGGCAGGAGGGGTGAGGGACTGTCTGAGGAGGGACACTGCTGCCGTCAGGGAGGAGTCCATGGACCTATTGCCCCTCTGTAGGTCAGACATGCCTGATGAGATGCCCTCCATGAACGACACCAGCTGAGTCAACAGAGCGGTGTGCGCATGGAGGACACTCAGCATGGCTGTCTGCCCTACATGGAGCTGACGAAGGAGGTACACAGACTCCTCACTCAGGGCAGCAGGGGACACAGGGGCAGGGTGCGGTGCCTGGCCCAAAGGAGACACGCTCCCGAACATGGGAGCCTCCACGGACCTGGGGAATGGGAGCCGATGGGAGGGCGGTGGTGGTGCTGGTGGTGGCGGGGACAGCAACCCTAGCTGGGGTGTTGTGGCTGCTGACACCCGCCTCCATAAGGGAGTCATCCTCCGAGTTGCTCTGGTCCTCAGCTGAGGTGGATGGTGCTGAGGACTCCTCGGTGTGGCTCCCCTCGCCCTCCGTGCCACTGGGTCCCTCCGACCACTCCTCGGCTGCTGACCCAGTCTGGCTCTCCGGCTCCTCCTGGTCCGTGGAGCTGTCCCCTTCCGTGGCCGTGGATGTATCTGCAAACAATGGGGAAACAGACAGACATCAGTCACCTGCACCAAACGCACACACCACTGTGAGCACCAGCACATTACAGAGCAAGCCCTGGCATCATTAGTTGTACATTGCTAAAAGTGCCCTAACTGAACAGGAGAAGCCAATTGTCAGTCTGATGCCAACCATGGCACTCACATCCCACATGGCCTTGCACCCATCTGTCTGGTGTCTGTTGGATTGCAACACCCCAGTGTGGACACATGCACCAACTACACAGTAGTTGGACAGTGCAGAAGGACACGGTGTAGCATGTGGACATGCACACATCACAACTCTTGCCACTGAGTCAGTACAGGTTTCCGGATGAAAGGGATGCCCAGAGTCAAATAGGAAATGCATGTGATGCATACCAGCGACAGACACCATGATGCACCCATGTCCTGATAGCCATCGCCACAATGGTGTGCATGTAGCACATGTCACTCCCCTGCAGGATCACCAATAAGTAGACACATGCCATGGCGGAGGCATGACTGCTAAGTCATACATCACTGTCTCAGTGATGTATGACTTGGCAGCCAGACAACAACACTCTGCACTGTGTCACAATAGTAGGTCATGGGGAATGCAAGTCCTGGAGCTGCACAAGTGCACATGTACATCCCCACACAACACATCATCTTAACCCTCATCTGTCCAGGTCATACCGATTGGACATATGAGAGACCTGTGACACTACCCTCTGAACCTGAGCCCCTCACAATCTGCTGTGAATGGGGAACAGCTGCCTGAACTTCACATTCGCATACCCCAGTCTGCACGGGCAGCTGATCAAACACCTATGTGACACACAAGTATCGTCTCCTATGGTCACATCTCCAGTGGCATGCTGAGCCCCTACCAAGAAACACCCCAGCAGTCCTGGCAACTAATCCACAGCACACTGACACAGAGGCAGACACCTGAGGGGTCAAATCACTGCGCACAATGTGTCAGCTGATACACGGGAGTGGGAGTACAGAGTGCATTGCATGGCCTGGAGTAGGCATGACTGTCCTGCCCCACATGAATGAGGGATGAGCCCTCGACAGTGGATAGCTGGCTATGTATGTGTGACACACGTAATCTGCACACTCCTGGGGCCCAAACATTGTTCCCACCCGCTGCATGGGCGTGTGCCACATACCCCAGGCACATGTGGTGGCTCAGCTCAGCAAGTGGACCGCATATCAAAGCAACACGCAGATTACATGTCCGAACACAGGCGTTGTGTGAACAATGGACCCACCCATGATGCCCACAACAGAGTTAGGGAAACAGATGCTGTCCCCCACCTTTAGTGAAGCAAACTGCAAGGACACAGTCCCAAGTGACACAATTCCCTGAATGTAAGGGCCACACCTGGGTATCAGATGAGGAGTGGGCAGTGCACAATAGAGGGACATGGCTCCTGGACAACATGACTGCTGCACTGTGGCAGTTGAACCAGGCCAGAGGAGGGCACAAAGCATGTAATACAGAGTTCACAGTGCAGTCTTTGACTCACCCCCTCCTTGCTGCTGTCTGGCCTTCAGCTGCCCATCCAGGTCTGGAAACACCACCGCCAGGATCTGGAGCATGTGGGGGGTCAGGGTCCGTGTTCCGCCCCTCCTGCGAGGAGGCGACAGCTTCAGCTGGACCCGTGCAATCCTCCGGGTCCAGCCCCGAAGGTCCTGCCACCTCTTCTGGCAGTTGCGGATCCGGCGCTTGTAGACCCCCACGGACCGGACAGCCCGGACGATGTCCTTCCAGATCTCCTGCTTCCGATGGGCATTAACCTGTCAGGATGACAAAGTGAAAAGGCCATTACTACACATGCAACATATCCGTGCATGACACAGTTGTATATACATGTCTCAATCACAGGGGCACATGATGTACACAGGCAGTGCAAAGCTGCCCATGGACAGTTTGCCAGACGTCACTACATGGTATCATTGCATGGGAAGTAAAACCTTGTTCAAATGCACTGTCACTGCACCATACCTGTCCAGTGCATGTCACTACACACTATGGGGGGTGACAACTACTCAGTGAGCCTGCTAGCCAGTGGCGTGCAGACTTTCAGCCTTGCTAGTCAGACAAAATGCACATTCAGAAAGGCAGTGCACAGAACACTCACCTGCTCCCCTGGTGTCCCATACAGCTTGCTGTACTGTGGAAGTAGGCTGTCCAGCAGGGCCTGGTTCTCCTCAAGGCTGAAGGCTGGGGCTCTCTCCACAGTACGTGCCATTGCAGGGTCCAGAGGGGCAGAGACAGCAGCAGTGCAGTGGCAGATGTCGTCCTGGAGCATGTAGTGCAGGCAAGTGAGCTCTCAAGGGAACAGCCAGCAATATATATGTGCTGGAGAGGCAGATACTGTCCCTTGTGTCCAAAGTGATAGGTCCAAGTCGTTTGCATCTTCTGAATCTGGCCAATCCATGGAATAGCAGCACCAATACACGCCCACAGCATCCTTCAAATCTTCAACTTCATGACATACATGATTTTGCAACATTGTTGTGGGTGACCAACTGAATTTCCAGCAACCGACTCGTTCGAAATTCGAAAATGCGTCCGTTGCCAGGCAAGGCCATTGTCAATGGGTGCGCACCGATCGGTCCATTGCTGTACAACGCGTACAGGGGTACAACGCGTACCCGCACACATTGAATGCAATGGGCCGGCCGGGGGCACCGATCGGTCCATTGCAGTACAACGCGTACAGGGGTACAAAGCGTACCCGCACACATTGAATGCAATGGGCCGGTGGGGGCACCGATCGGTCCATTGCAGTACAACGCGTACAGGGGTACAACGCGTACCCGCACACATTGAATGCAATGGGCCGGCCGGGGGCACCGATCGGTCCATTGCAGTACAACGCGTACAGTGGTACAACGCGTACCCGCACACATTGAATGCAATGGGCCGGCCGGGGGCACCGATCGGTCCATTGCTGATCAACGCGTACAGGGGTACAACACGTACCCGCACACATTGAATGCAATGGGCCGGCCGGGGGCACCGATCGGTCCATTGCAGTACAACGCGTACAGGGGTACAACGCGTACCCACACACATTGAATGCAATGGGCCGGCCGGGGGCACCGATCGGTCCATTGCAGTACAACGCGTACAGGGGTACAACGCTTACCCGCACACATTGAATGCAATGGGTCGGCCGGGGGCACCGATCGGTCCATTGCAATACAACGCATACAGGGGTACAACGCGTACCCGCACACATTGAATGCAATGGGCCGGCCGGGGGCACCGATCGGTCCGTTGCTGATCAACGCATACAGGGGTACAACGCGTACCCGCACACATTGAATGCAATGGGCCGGCCGGGGGCACCGATCGGTCCATTGCTGTTCAACGCATCCCTGTACAAGTGACTGGCATATGTCACCATGCCTGTCTCAGATGGACATATGCCAGCCACAGATAGCTCCCAGGGAGTGAGGGGCACACCTACAACACAACAGCCTGTCCAAACTGTATCATAAGGCATGTAAGGCTGCATTTCCTATTGTGTGTATGTTGGTGTACATGTTGTCCTGTGGGTGTCACCTGGGGGCAGCCACCCCCAGGCTGTGCACGTGTTCATGGGGACAGGATCCTGGGTGTTACGTGTACATGACCACTGTGATGTGCAACTGTTCATATCTGTGCATGTGTCATGGTCACATTTCACGGTGGTGTATGTGTATGTCATGTCACATACCCCGTGAGTCCCATGTGGGACGGTATGTTTGAGCCAGGGTGTCCCAGTGGCACAATAGTGATGGTCCTCCACAGTCTGTATGCAGGTAGTGTTTACAATGTCTCTGATTTCATGTGCACAATGGGAGACAGTCTCCACATCCACGTTGTGTGTGCATGGACTTTGATGTTGTGCGTGTGTGTGTCACAGACGTCCATGTCTGTCCTGCCGTGGCAAGTGGGACCACTACCTGTGGGGGTCATGGTTGTTTTGCTGTGGTGTATACATGATACTCCATGTAATGCCAGTGTCCATGTGGCAATACAGGGTCCCTGGGAATGTACCTGTCGTTGAGCTGTGATGCCTGGGGCACACCTGTCCTCACATGTCACTGTGGGGGGTGATTGTGACACGGCAGCAGGAGATGGGAACTGTGACACGGCCTCATGATATCCAATGGGCCAACCTGGGACTAATTGATGCCACTTGTTGGACCGTGATGACAGATGTTGGCCATGTATGTACCATACATGTCCTTACGGAACTGCACACTTCATGTAGTTGTGCCTCATAATGATGTATGTTGGGATATTGAGTGTGTCCAATGCCGCATATGTGGGCTGACTGACAATCTTGCTTACTTCTCCTCTGCACTGCAGGGCTCCTGCTGTCCATCGACCATTCCCAGACCTGGCAACGATGGTGGAACGGGACAGCATCCGACGGTACCGCTTCACCAGGCAGCTGATTGAGGATTTGGCAGTGCAGTTGGCCCCACATTTGCAGCCTGGCCGGCCGTATCCTACAGCGCTGACCCCCAAGGTGAAGGTGATGGCAGCCCTCCACTTCTTTGCCACCGGTACCTTCCAACATACTGTGGCGACTGCTGGTGGGATGTCACAGACCATGTTGAGCTGTGTGCTCTGCGATGTTTTGGCGGCAATGTTGCTATTCCTGAACCGGTACATCTATTTCCCTAGACTGCGACGACTCACTGACGTGAAGAGTGACTTTTATGCCCTGGGGAGGATGCCGCATGTCATTGGCTCCATTGATGGGACACATGTGGCTTTGGTACCACCACAGGCCCAGGAGCAGGCCTACAGGAACCGCAAGCACTACCACTCGGTCAATGCACTGGTGGTGTGTCTTGCAGATATGACCATCACACACGTGTGTGCCCATTTCCCTGGTTCAGCACACGATGCCTTTGTGATGAGGAGTAGTCGCATCCCCAGGATGATGGCACAGATGCAGAACCAGCGTGCCTGGCTTGTCGGTGTGTACTGACTTTGTGCCATTGTGTGTGATCTGATCTGTAGTATTCCGCCCACTTTTCCAAGTCAGCTAATGTGCACTTGTCTGTCCGTAGGTGACTCGGGATACCCCAACATGCCGTGGTTGCTGACACCCCTCAGGAACCCTGTGACACCAGCCCAGATGCGCTACAATGAGGCACATGGTCGGACCAGGAGAGTGATTGAGCGGACATTTGGTCTCCTGAAGAGCCGCTTCCGCTGCCTGGACAAGACCGGCGGGTCCCTCCCATATGCCCCTGCGAAAGTGTGCAAGATTATCATCGTCTGCTGCATGCTCCACAACCTGGCAGTGCGGAAGGAGTTGCCTCTCATCCAGGATGACAATGACCAACATCCGCCACCTGTGGAGGATCCTCGCCTGGACCACGATGCCAGTGACGATGATGATGATGATGATGAGGGTGATGTCCGCACACAGCTCATCACCAACTTCTTTAGCTGAATGTGAGTATCCTGAGGTGTCATGTCAATGATGTGAGTTGGCATGATATGTGTAGGTGGTGCTCTGGTGCTGTTGGAGTGTGTCCATGGGCTACTTGACTGGATGTGTGTTGCGATGTGTGCTTACAGGTGGGCTGTACTCCCCAACAGTGTTGACATGCTAACTTGGTTCTGGGTGGGTATCTTGTAACATGTATTGTGCATGAGTTTTGCTGTTCTGTCCTGTTCTCCATTGCTTTTGACTGTGTGTCATTTCTGTCCTTCACAGGGTACTTTCAGATTCGTTTGGTCAACTGTGTCCACCGACAACGTGATTGCACTTCCAGGGTGGTAGCTGTTGTGTCCCTACAGGTGATGTGCGCCACACCCATGGACTTCCTTCTGTCTACAGTTGTTGACTGTGTGCCCGCTGCCAGGTGGGATTACCTTGCATCTGTAGTGGTTACGACATGTTGCAATTGTGTAATAAACCTGTGCTTCACTTTGTGATGTGCGTTGTCTGTGGTCACACATTTGACTGCCATTTGCTTACTGCACCTGTGGGCTACTTGACTACAACTGGGAATGGGTGTGGTGTCTGTGCATTGCACCGTCTTCCCTGGCAACATCAGTGTAGGCAATGAGTCAGATGGCCTAGGTGTGTATGTGTTGTGTAGCCCTGGTGGTGTGTCTCCCTCATATGTGTCACGTTGCCTTTACTCACATGCCTGTGTTGTACTTGCTGTTGCAGTTCGCATACACAGTGTAATTTTGCAGTTTATCATCCCCATAACAGCACCCACGTTGGAATCACAACAGAGGCAAGTATGGTGTATTAGTGTGTTTATTGTGATACATTTGTGTGAATAGTGCATAGGATGGGTAGTGCTGTACATAAATCTTGCAATCAGAAGTTCCTAGGTGAATTGAAAGTCCTGGTAGACAAAATCCCCAGTATCGGGGCCACAGTTGTCTGAGACATTGGTCCAACTTGTACTCCCCATGCAATGTGTGGGAGTAGTGTTGCCGTCAACAGGGTGAACAGTCTGTGCACAAAGGTGAACATCCAGAACAGGTCCAGGCTTCCTGGGAGTTGCGCTTGGCCATCGGCCTCTCACTTGCCCCTCTTCGGACGACCCCTCTTCTTGGGGGGGCCCCTCAAGTACAGGCTGCTGCGGTGCAGGGGACTCTCCGCCAGAGTCATCCTCCCTCCCTGTGGCAGTTGCAGTTTGGGCAGCACCAGATGTTGTTGGCACACAGGGAGGTGTGGACTGGTTGCTCTTCATCTGGCGGAGGCATTGTAAAATGTCCCTGTGCACCGCCGTCATCTCATGCAGTGCATCCCACTTGGACTCCACGCGGGACATGTGTGAGTCCACGCGGGACATGTGTGACTCCACGCGGGACATGTGTGACTCCACGTGGGACATGTGAGAGTCCAAGTGGGCATGATGGGCAGCCTGCTGCTGTTTCATGTCTCTGAGGAGCCCCACTACCTGGCTGAGGTCTCCGGTGCTGGACTGGTACGCATCAGCTATGCGTACCAGTTGTGGGTCATCATGCACACCAGCAACCTCTGCAAGCAGCGACCTCTGTCTCCCACCCCTCCCACCACCCCTGCTGACATGTGCAGTGCGTGCAGTGGCACGCACAGATGACCCTGGTCCACCTTGGGGGTTGGTGGTGGTGGTGGTGTCCATGGCCCCAGGTTGGTCCAGGGTCCCTGTGCTGGTGTTGCTCCTTGTTCTGTCCATGTCGGCAGGGATGGTATTTGTGGTGACAGTCGTTGGAGGGGTGGGTGCAGGGGTGCACCTGGTGGTCCTGCTGGTGCTGCAGCTGGTGGTCCTGCTGGTGCTGCATGTAGACTTGCACCGGATGTGCCAGGTTGGTCTTCTTCGTCCGAGGAGGGCAGAGGCTGTACGACACCAGTGAGCTCCGCATCCTCTTGAGCCTGGGACTGGGACTCCTCAGCGTCTGCTGCTGGGTCCCCATCATCACCTGTTTTTGGGAGACACACACAATGTATGTTATGTTTCTGCAGGCATCAATGGTTGACACACCTGACAGTTGTGACTGTGCCTCTGGGTGCGGGCCTGTACAACGCATTGTCCTAAGTCGTCACAGTCAGGGGTTGATTTTGGTGTGGCACATTGTCCTGCATTATTTGGGCATTTCTATGTATTTGTTGGGGTGTGCACATGGTCTGCATTGGTTGTATTTGGTTGACAGCCGGCCCTCCTTCCCACCCACCCAGCCAGTCAGTTATCCCACCATGGACTGTGCTTGCATTGCAGGGAGTGGAAGTTGTCTCTCAGGATGTCAGTCAGTGGTGTCCTGCTGTTTGTTGGTGCACAGTTCCCAGCAGGGCCTTGTGCTCCCCACAGCAGTAGCCAGTGTCAGCCATCTTGTGAGTCCTTCTCCACTCCCTGTGATGTGAGCATGGTTCAGGGTGGTGTTGATGGGACAGTTGTGGGGGTGACCAATATCTGTGACTGCCACTCCCATCATGCTATTGCCTCCACCCCACTTGCCAGCATTCCCATACTTACTTGCTTTTGTGGGGAGTTCAGTGTGTGTGGGTGTGAGGGCAATGGCAAGATGGCTGACAGTGGTGTCCTGCTGTTGGTTGGTGTGCAGTTCCCAGCATGCCCTTCTGCTCCCCACAGCAGTAGCCAGTGTCAGCCATCTTGTGAGTCCTTCTCCACTCCCTGTGATGTGAGCATGGTTCAGGGTGGTGTTGATGGGCCAGTTGTGAGGGTGACCAATATCTGTGACTGCCACTCCCATCATGCTATTGCCTCCACCCCACTTGCCAGCATTCCCATACTTACTTGCTTTTGTGGGAAGTTCAGTATGTGTGGGTGTGAGAGCAATGGCAAGATGGCTGACAGTGGTGTCCTGCTGTTGGTTGGTGTGCAGTTCCCAGCATGCCCTTGTGCTCCCCACGACACAGCAATAGTGTCAGACATCTTTGATGGGCCTTTCCACTCTCTGTGGGATGTGCATGCGTGAGTGTGAGCTTGCTGGGCCATGTGGTGGGGGATGTAGAGCTGTGACTACGACTCCCATCATGCTATTGCTTCCACCCCCCTTCCCAGCATGCCCATGCTTCCTTCCTTTTGACTCTGCTTCCCTGTGGGGTGGGCTGGCTGTGCTGACAGGATGGCTGGGAGTGTTGTCCTGGCAGTTGTTTGGCTAAAAGTCCCAAGAGTGTCCCTGTGCTTCACACAACATAACCCAGGGTGGTGGTTCTTTGTGGGATCTTGAGTTAGGATGGGAGGCATTGCATTCTACCAGGTGGGTTCTGTGGAGTTTGTGTTGAGGGGTGTGTGAGGGGAGGTGCTTGTGACTATGGTCAGTGCTGCAAGTCCTCCTTCCCACCCAGCCAGCCAGATATCCCACCATGGAACGTGCTTGCATTGCAGGGAGTGGAAGTTGTCTCTCAGGATGTCAGTCAGTGGTGTCCTGCTGTATGTTGGTGCACAGTTCCCAGCAGGGCCTTGTGCTCCCCGCAGCAGTAGCCAGTGTCAGCCATCTTGTGAGTCCTTCTCCACTCCCTGTGATGTGAGCATGGTTCATGGTGGTGTTGATGGGACAGTTGTGGGGGTGACCAATATCTGTGACTGCCACTCCCATCATGCTATTGCCTCCACCCCACTTGCCAGCATTCCCATACTTACTTGCTTTTGTGGGGAGTTCAGTATGTGTGGGTGTGAGAGCAATTACAAGATGGCTGACAGTGGTGTCCTGCTGTTGGTTGGTGTGCAGTTCCCAGCATGCCCTTGTGCTCCCCACGACACAGCAACAGTGTCAGACATCTTTGATGGGCCTTTCCCACTCTGTGGGATGTGCATGCGTAAGTGTGAGCTTGCTGGGCCATGTGGTGGGGGATGTAGAGCTGTGACTACGACTCCCATCATGCTATTGCTTCCACCCCCCTTCCCAGCATGCCCATGCTTCCTTCCTTTTGACTCTGCTTCCCTGTGGGGTGGGCTGGCTGTGCTGACAGGATGGCTGGGAGTGTTGTCCTGGCAGTTGTTTGGCTAAAAGTCCCAAGAGTGTCCCTGTGCTTCACACAACATAACCCAGGGTGGTGGTTCTTTGTGGGATCTTGAGTTAGGATGGGAGGCATTGCATTCTATCAGGTGGGTTCTGTGGAGTTTGTGTTGAGGGGGTGTGTGAGGGGAGGTGCTTGTGACTATGGTCAGTGCTGCAAGTCCTCCTTCCCACCCAGCCAGCCAGATATCCCACCATGGAACGTGCTTGCATTGCAGGGAGTGGAAGTTGTCTCTCAGGATGTCAGTCAGTGGTGTCCTGCTGTTTGTTGGTGCACAGTTCCCAGCAGGGCCTTGTGCTCCCGCAGCAGTAGCCAGTGTCAGCCATCTTGTGAGTCCTTCTCCACTCCCTGTGATGTGAGCATGGTTCAGGGTGGTGTTGATGGGACAGTTGTGGGGGTGACCAATATCTGTGACTGCCACTCCCATCATGCTATTGCTTCCACCCCACTTGCCAGCATTCCCATACTTACTTGCTTTTGTGGGTAGTTCAGTGTGTGTGGGTGTGAGGGCAATGGCAAGATGGCTGACAGTGGTGTCCTGCTGTTGGTTGGTGTGCAGTTCCCAGCATGCCCTTGTGCTCCCCACAGCAGTAGCCAGTGTCAGCCATCTTGTGAGTCCTTCTCCACTCCCTGTGATGTGAGCATGGTTCAGGGTGGTGTTGATGGGACAGTTGTGGGGATGACCAATATCTGTGACTGCCACTCCCATCATGCTATTGCCTCCACCCCACTTCCCAGCATTCCCATACTTACTTGCTTTTGTGGGGAGTTCAGTGTGTGTGGGTGTGAGGGCAATGGCAAGATGGCTGACAGTGGTGTCCTGCTGTTGGTTGGTGTGCAGTTCCCAGCATGCCCTTGTGCTCCCCACGACACAGCAACAGTGTCAGACATCTTTGATGGGCCTTTCCACTCTCTGTGGGATGTGCATGCGTGAGTGTGAGCTTGCTGGGCCATGTGGTGGGGGATGTAGAGCTGTGACTACGACTCCCATCATGCTATTGCCTCCACCCCCTTCCCAGCATGCCCATGCTTCCTTCCTTTTGACTCTGCTTCCCTGTGGGGTGGGCTGGATGTGCTGACAGGATGGCTGGGAGTGTTGTCCTGGCAGTTGTTTGGCTAAAAGTCCCAAGAGTGTCCCTGTGCTTCACACAACATAACCCAGGGTGGTGGTTCTTTGTGGGATCTTGAGTTAGGATGGGAGGCATTGCATTCTACCAGGTGGGTTCTGTGGAGTTTGTGTTGAGGGTGTGTGTGAGGGGAGGTGCTTGTGACTATGGTCAGTGCTGCAAGTCCTCCTTCCCACCCAGCCAGCCAGATATCCCACCATGGAACGTGCTTGCATTGCAGGGAGTGGAAGTTGTCTCTCAGGATGTCAGTCAGTGGTGTCCTGCTGTTTGTTGGTGCACAGTTCCCAGCAGGGCCTTATGCTCCCCACAGCAGTTGCCAGTGTCAGCCATCTTGTGAGTCCTTCTCCACTCCCTGTGATGTGCGCATGGTTCATGGTGGTGTTGATGGGACAGTTGTGGGGGGGCAATATGTGTGACTGCGACTCCCATGATGCTATTGGCTACACTGACTTGGCCAGCATACACAGAATTCCTTCCTTTCAGTGGTCTTCACTGTGTGTTGGTGTTGTTGTGGTGGCTACATGTCTGGATGTGTTTGTTAGTTCTATTTGTGCCACTGCCTAGCTGTCGTTGTAGTTGTGTTTGTACATGTGATGGCACGGTTGGATGTAACTTTTTTGATGGCATGTGTTGTGTTTATCTGACTGACATACACATTTTGGGATGATTCTGTTCTGGTTGCTGTGTAATTGCTATGAGTGCATGGTTTGACTCTCCCCTTGACAGTGATGTGTGTGTGTTTTGTGGCAGTATATTGTGTACATTTGTTGTGTACTCACCAGGCTCTGGGATGTTCTCTAGTCCATATACGCTCACTGGCGGAAGGATGGCCCACACCTTCTCCTCCCAGGGCCTGAGGTATACTGGCTTGGCAGGAGGGCCACTGCCGGTGTATTGGCTCAGGAGGTAGTCTTTCTTGAGCAGCTCCCGGACCCTCCTGCGCACGTCATACCACCTGTTCTGGATGTCGGTCTTTGTGCGCAGACATGGTGATTGTGCGTTCACCCTGTTGATGATCCTCTCCCACATCTTGGTTTTCTGGGAGATGGGGGTCTATTGGACCAGTGCGCCAAACAGCTGTGGCTCTACCCTGAGGATCTCGTCTACCAGGACTTCCAATTCACAATCTAGGAACTTGTGATTCTTCTTGGGGGGCATGGTGATGGGTGGTGATGGTGAGTGATGTGTGTGTTGGTGTGTTGGTGTGCAGGGTAGAGTGTGTGTTTTGCTGGGTGTATGTGAGGTAGGTATTTGTTGGTGTGCTGATGGTGTGTGGCTTGTGTGAGGGATGAGCTGTGGGTGTGTGGTTGCTGTCTCTTGGGTGCTGGCAGTGGAATGGCATTTGCAAAGGATCATGGTTGTGATTTGTGTCCTTTATATGGGTGGAGTTGTGGGTGTGTCTTTGTTCTCTGTCCCCACCCCCCCAGTATTTATTGGCTTTGTAATTGCTTGTTTGGCCTTTTTTTGTGTGATTTTTCCTTTGTACTGTCTGTGCATGTTGGAAACGTTGTTGTGACCGAGTCGGACCCTGCATTTGTCTCGTACGGTGTTCTCCGTTTCGTTCACGTTGTGTTTGTGCAGTTTTCTATGCTGCGTACGCGTCGGTCGCGGTGTTTTGTGTTGCTTTGGCTCGGTTTTGTATGCGTGTCGGTCGTGCGGCTTGTCCTCCGTCCGACTCGGTCGTGGTTTTCGCGCCTTGCATTGTACTTTGCGGTTTGGAGTTCGCGTGTACGTTTCGGTCGGATTTGTTCCGGGTGCGTGTCGGTCGGTTCGATTCGCATGTTTTTCCGGCCGGATTGCTGTTTTCCGTGCGGCTCGGTCGTTCGGCTTGGGTTCTGTACATGTCGGTCGGATTTTGCACGCTTTGCATCGTACTTGGCGTGTCGGGCGCCACAGGTACGTGTCGGTCGGTATAATTTCCGGCTCCGAGTCGGTCGGTGCTTTTTCCGGCCCGAATTGGAATCGACCCCTTAATGTATGCGTTATTGTCCCCAAACCGGTTCGAACAAGGAGGGCGATGAGGTGACCATCACCACCCCTCCAATGGACCAATTAGCGGGATTTCTGCCCCTAAAGATTGCAACTTTAAGTGTAGCGAGTCAGAGAATAGGGTATAAGAGACTCTGCTCTTACGTTGTGCATTATTCGCTTCTTCTATCCTGATGCTGCGAGAGACTCTGTCATTTTGGACTTCGGACTTTGACTGGGGAAGGAACGAGACCGTTGCGGGAGTTGCCCGGGAGGAGATTGCGTCCGAGGAGGTTAGCGGGACAGTCAGTCAGTTTTGGGAGTCCTATCCTGTGACCTGCGGTTCATCTTTCTGTCCTGGTGAACCATTCTTGTCATCGCCCTATGGCTAAGGGTAATGAGTATTTTCCGTCTCTATTCTAAAAAATTTACTTAAATGCTTACTGATATTTTAAATGTATTTGCCTAATTATGAACTTTACTTATTTGCTCAAAGAATTTAGATAAAAATTATATGCTAACTCTAAATGAGTCTGTGGTTCTTTAAACTAAAATTGTGATTAATAAAATGTTAAAAGTTTTAATTGTGATTGAGCTGGACTTAATCGCCATCAACTGATTCTACTAGTTGGTCCATCGACCGAATAGCGGAATACCTTGATGTTTAGAACCGACAGGATCCGAAGTTAATGTATATAATGTGTAGGTTATAATTCTGTCATTTTAATAAGGTATCCCGTTTGTCCAGCAGCTCATTTTCCTTAGCGTTTGATCCAGAAAATTGAGCGAATGTATGTATGTATGTATCCACCGATATAGGTTTTATATGATTACGGTTGAGTAGGTGTTTTTCAGGGTTAGTGTCATAAGGAAAAATTTATTTTAGCTGCGCTGGATCACATGTAAGTTCTCATGCAAAATTAACCATGCTGAGAGTACCTTCGTAGATTAACATAATGAAGGGATAAGAAAGAAAAAGAAAGCTGCAATACAGAGAGTCAAGGAAGGAATAAAGGAAGGAAAGGAGAAAGGTGGAAAGAAAGATTTACATCCTAAGTTAAATCTATGGGCCTCATTACGATGTTGGGCGGAAAGCCTCCAACCAGCGGTCGGCGGCTTTCTGCCCAAACATGGTAGGTTTACAGTCCGACCGCCATATTAAGATGACGGTGGCTGGAGTTAAACCTGCAGGGGGGTTCCGATGTGGTTCCGAGGGGCTCAAAGAGCCCGTCGGTGCGTCAGACAGACAGCATAATCTGTTAATGATGGCGCTTCCGCCATCGGGATTATGATGTCAGTTTCCGACAGCCATTCCATGTCGGCCTTTCTGACATGGAAAGGCTGTCGGAAAGCAACATAGGGGCCCGAGGAGGGCCCCCATCCACCTGGCCCTCCACTATTGGGCCTGGGAGGCACCTATGTTGCCCCCCTAAACATCCCTGCACTGTGCCACACAGTGCAGGGATGTTCATAAACATCCACTGTTCAATGGAAGCTTGTGCTGCAGGCCTTTTCCTCCAGCCGCACAAGCTTCCATTGAACAATGGATGTTTGCGACACCCTATGGGCGGTCGCATCATAATACTTAGGTCGGAACCGGCGACCTAAGGTCAGGCGGTTCCAGTACACTACGGTGTCAGCCAGATATCGAAATAAGGCCCTAAGTATTGTTCGCGAACCAGAAGGAAATGAGACAGAGAAACAGTGAGACAGAGTGAATGTGACCAGAAATATTTAGTGAAGGAAAAGGTATTGGCAGGACATACAGTAAGCACAAGGGGAATATATTATGTATGTGCCAAACTTGCTTATTTGCAGTTGCCGCATAATTGGGTGGGATGGTGCTATGCAGCTTTGGTCTTCCCAAGGATATATCATACTGACAATTTGGTAGCAAGGAATGACACTTACTTGAGAAAAAGCAGATGTAGTTATACAAAAATGTTGGGCAATGTATTTGCATTGTAATACCTTCAATAGGTATAGTCTAAAAGTATGTGAAGATTAGAAAGCTGTCAACTCTGGTAGATAGATTAGCTGCTAACACGGCTGGCACTCTAACGGTGTTTAACAAAGAGCTTTCTGCAATGAGTACTACGATCATCCAGAACTGACTTGCTTTGCTTATGCTTCTTACAGAGGAAGGCAAAGTTTGAAAGGTGTTATGTGCAAGAGAATGCTGTGACTATATCCCTAACATAGATAACCAGATTGATAACTTTGTTATGAACATCACTAACATCACGCATGAACTAAAGGAGCTTTAAGAAACTGGAACTTGGAAGGGAGTATCTGCCTTAGTTAGTTCCATTGTGAGAAGATTTGCAAAGTGAGGGGAGTGGCTTGGCAGCGTGGATGAACGAATTCCTAAATTGATTTTGAACCCAATACTTATAATACTAATCGGAGCAGCATTTATTTTCCTTTTTTTTAGAGGCTGTAGAATAATTTCATTAAGGGAGGGGTGTACAATTTGGGGAAAAGAAGCTATCAGCAATGAGCGGAAGAAAAAGAAAGAGGATTTATGTGAAATTAGAGGAATTGCAAAGTGACCTACACACTGAGATGAAAGACCTGGAGGAAACCAGACGGAAAAGTGCTAATTAATGATGCACCAGTAAAGATGTTATTTGACTCAGGGACCAAAGTGACATTGATCCCTAAGTCATTCTTTGAACAATATTTAGTGAAGAAAGTTAAGTTGTCCAAACCTGATATAAGACCAAGGGGGTATGGTGGAGAAATAATTGATCTTTTGGGTTATTTTTGGGGAACAATCGACTTTAAGGGTAGAATAATACCTGGAAAGGTGTATGTGTCCATGAAGGGAGATTCACTCATAAGCTGGTTCCATCAACGTGATTTACATGTGATCTTGGACCCCAATGAGAATCCTTCTGTATGCTTGAAGGAGATTCCGTCTGTTAGTCAAGTTGGTGATGGATGGAAACCATGGGTCAAGGAGTTTCCCGAAGTATTTGATAGTAGACTTGGATGTCTCAAGAACTACTTACATTACATAAAGGTTAGGCGTGATTCTGTACCAAAAGTAGCTGAAGTTCGGAGTGTGCCACTATTAGCAAAGGAAAGCATGAAGATTGAACTAGAGAAGTTAGTTGCCAACAGCATCATACAAGAAGTTGAAGCCACGGAGTGGCTTTCTCCAATCGTCATGGCCCGCAAAGCTAATGGCGAGGCCAGACTCTGTGTGGATTTGTGGGAGCTCAACAAAGCTGTGGTAGTTGATCATTACCCTCTACCCAACATCAGTGAAATGTTGTGCTCGCTAGCTGGTGCCAAACATTTCTCCTCCCTTGATTTGACTTCCGCCTACCATCAGGTCAAACTACATCCCATCTCTCAAGATCTTACAGCCTTTGTGACGCCTTTCGGCACTTTTAAATTTTTGAGGATGCCCTTTGGCCTCATTTCCGCTGCTTCTGTATTTCAGAGGGTCATGGAGCGAATCTTGAGGGGTGTGGACGGAGTGAAAACCTACCAAGATGACGTGCTAGTGTTTGGGGCGGACACCAAAGAGCATGACAGCAGGATGAGAGTTGTCTTAAGAAGGTTATGTGACGCAGGTCTCACCTTAAGAGCTGACAAGTGCCGCTTTGATGTGGCAGAGATTGAATATCTAGGGCATTTGTTGTCAGCTAATGGTATCAAACCTAAGCCTGCCCTGGTTAATACCATTGGCAATCTCAGGGTTCCTCAAGATAAAGATGAACTTGTAAAAATTTTAGGGATGGCTGAATTTTATCATAAGTTTATTCCCAATTTTGCTGGCGTTACGGAACATTTAAGGAATTTTTTAAAAAAGGGGTGTGAGTTTGTTTGGTGCAAGTCCTGTGATAAGGAATTTCAAAATTTGAAGGATTTGTTGAACAAAGCTCCCGATCTAGGTAGCTTTGACCCTAAGAAAGCATCTTATTTAATGACTGATGCCAGTTCAAAGGGTCTTGGTGCCGTGCTCCTTCAGAAATTTGATGGTGAAGAGAAAGCCATATTGTTTTTGTCTAGACCTTTAAGAGCTGCAGAGTGCAATTATTCGGTCATTGAGAGGGAGGCACTCGCTATATTTTGGGCCATACGCCATTGAGATGTCTGTCTCATCAGTTAGGGCATTATTTCTGAAAAAGAATGGAAGGAGTCATTGGCCAAGGATGAGTTGTTGCAGAAAGTTGTATCCATGGTATTGAGTGTGTGGTGTGATAAAAAAGACTGTGGTGAAGAACTCAAAGGCTTCTGGCAAGTCAAGGAGGAGTTGTCTGTTGTTGACGTTGTTCTCTTGAGGGGCAGTAAGTTGGTTCCTCCTCGCGATCTTTGGGAACGTTTGCTGAAGAGTGCTCATGCCAGCCACATGGGAATTGTCAAGACCAAAGAGAGCATAAGAGAAGCTTATTGGTGGCCAGGTGTTGATGGTCATGTAGAGAGGGTTGTTAGAGATTGCAGAGTGTGCTGGCAGTGATAAGATATTAAAATGTAGAACGCAACCCATGGTAAAAAGGAAGCAGTCTGAGGGGCCCTGGAATGACATTGCCATAGACATATTGGGCCCAGTCAAAAGGAATACATGTGATCGGTATGTGTTAGTATGTATGGATATGTACTCACATTGGCCCGAAATTAAGATTGCGAATTCCGTTGAGTCAAGTGTTGTAATTTATTTTTTAGATGAGTTGTTTGAGAGGGAAGGGTTTCGGTCTTCTTTGTTGTCAGACAATGGCGTCCAATTCACTTCCAGGATCTTTGAAGAGTTCTTGTCTTCCAGAGGTATCAAGCACAAGAGGGCAGCTCTCTACCATCCTGAAAGTAAAGGTGTGGTTGAGAGGTTTGTGAAAGTTTTGAAGGAATCGTTACAGCAGGCTAATGTGTCAGGAGTCAACTGGGAACTAGCAATGAGAAAGAAGGTCAGAGAATATAGGTTTACCCCACATTCTTCCACAGGGGTTTCCCCTTTCCGCCTGTTCAAGGGAACAGTGGCAAACTTTGAAGTTTGTCCTTCATGGGTGTTTTCTAAGAGATCTGTTGTTGATGAGAATGTTGGATGTGTGGAAGGATGGAAAGATAAGGAGAGGCGGGTGTTGGAAAAGCGTAAGGCTTGGTTTGGTGATCGTAAAGCTGTGAAGGAAACAGTTGTTTCTGTGGGAGACTGGGTCAAAATTAAGTCGCCCCGCTTGGGTACAGGTAGTTCCAAATTTAGTAAACCCTTTAAGGTTATTAAGGTTTTTAGGAATGCAATTAAGACCAGTGATCACAGAGTTTGGAATCGCAACAGGGTATCGAAATGTCATGCCACAGATGCGTCTGATTCCACTGGTTCCACCTCTGCCTTGTCTCCTGAGGATAGGAGCTTGAGACCTCACAGGGCAGTCAGACGTCCCACCAGGTTGCAAGATTATGTGTAAGGTCTTATGATTTCAGTGCTATGTTTCTTTACCACTTTGTCATTACATTATGTTGTGTACATACTTTTGTTCATATGTTCATTTTCCTCTTTACAGTTACTTCATTATTCTGGTGTTACGTTATTATATATTAAGGGGAAGGTGATGTAGTGTCTTGTCTTACTTTAAGAGCAGGTTGTTCTATGACCATGCATAGAATGTGGAACCTTTAGGTTGCTAAGGAAGGCTGTGGAACTGGTCAGTTGACAGTTGACAGTCTTCGGTGTTGGATAGGGTCTCTGATGTCTTCAACCTAATAAAGACTTCTTATACCGCACTTCTGCTGCCTCCTGTGTTCCTGAGAGGGTGAATCTTACTGCTCGCTTTGGAGAAGGACTGAATAGGTTTTGCACGCCGTCAAAGTACATGTTTCTGCATTTCAGAATGTTTTACTGACATGCATGAGAAAGATATTTTAGAACTCATAGAACATGTGTCCTCGTGTTAGCTTTCTGGAGCATTAACAATAACTCCTATGACAAAATGAGCCTTCTCATTTTGTTCCTTTACTGTATTCTCCTCTGTAGGAAATGCTGTCAGTTTTACAGCTGTGATTCCATCAAGATTATGTTTAGGTGTACCACACATTTGTCATAAATACAGAATGTTGGCACTCTTGATGCTCTTTGGAAATTCTGTGGTGATGCTACAGTTAATCACTAGAGAGTTAACTTATAAACCACTGCTGGTGTTGAAAGTACATTTCAGTCTGCATGTCAGAATGTTTTACTGACATGGATGAGAAAGATATTCAAAAACTCATAGAAAATGTGTCCTTATTTTAGCTTTCTAGAGCACTAGCCATAATTTCAATCACAAAATTGACCTCTTCATTTTGTTCATTTCTAGAGAAAAATTATTTGGGTTGTACAGCCTCAATTCAATCAAGATGGCTTTCAGGTGTGCCACACTTTTGTCATAATTAAATAATGTTAGCACTCTAGATGCTCATTATTACATTGTGGGAAACTGCAATAGAACACTGGGGAATCGAGTGACAGGCTGCTGCTGCTGCTGTTGGAAGTATAAGTTTTACTCAGAATATTAGACTTTATTCTCACATGGCTAGGGAAGATAATGTGAACTTATAGAAAATGTGCTCTTGTTTTAACTTCTGAAGTACTTTCCCTAACCTCTATGAGAAAATCATGAGAGAAAACAATTTACTCTCAAGCATGCTTTATCAAATCTCAGCAAATATAATTTTTCACAGGCTAAAATCACCTGAGCACTCAACACAATTCCTACAATGAGAATAACACCACCAACAAATGATTTATATTGTGACTAAAATCTGTTATCGCTCTTTATACATGATCCTTTTTTGTGACCTCCAAAACCTGGCATTGAGAACAATGCATTTCAATGGGGGCCATGTCCCAATTCCTATAATGGCTGCCACAACTAACCCTGGGCAAAGCACTACGCTACGCTCGCGTAGTTTGCGAAGTTTGCGCTACTTCGCACAACGCGAATTGCACGTAGCACAGTGCAAACACGCGTAGCGTAGCGTAGTGCAGCGGTCATTTTTGCTTGCTCGCGGTCCTCAACGTCAAGTTGGCGACCGCGAGCAAGCAAAATGACATCCCGGCGAGACTTTTCTCGCTCGCGATCAGCAACATCAAGTTGCCGATCGCGAGCGTGGAAAATAAACCACCCGGCGAGATTCTCAACGCGGGAGGTCAGGTTTCTCATTGCGAGTGGTCGCGTATGCTCGCGACCGCTCGCGATGAGAAACTACCAGTTTGCGTTGAGAAAGCTGCCGCTCGAGTAAAAATCTACTCGCGCGGCAGTAAAAGTCAGCTCGCACTGTGCAAGATGCCGTTTTCAATGATTGCACAGTGCGGACAAGCATCCGGCACTGTGCAATCATTGCGAACAGTGCACTACGCAGTTCGCGTAGTGCTACGCGTAGCTCGCGTAGTGCGAACTGCACTTTGCGTAGCTTCGCGTAGCGCTACTTCGCGAACTACACCCAGGCTTAGCCACAACATGTTGTATATGTTAAGGCCAGCCAGTCAAGGGGGAGGGTCCCTTTGTGACCCCCAACCCCACATGCCATTGGGGGTCAAGGTGTGTTTACCCATATATTTTTTTTAATTCATTTTCGGAAGGCAGGGACTGTTTAGTCATTTTTGCGGAATTGTAGAGAAAAATATCCTATGGGAATTAAAATGAGAAATCTGAATTTTGGGGTTCCACTTTTTGTTGCCTGTGCCTAAGGGATCAGCACAAAACACCACAGAAGGAGCCGAGGTCGAGGAACTTTTTTTGGGAACTTTTTGCTTAGATTTGTCAAACAGCACCAGAGTTAGTAGGAAAACAAAAAATGCTCTTCATATGAAAACCCTGACGACCTAACTGTAACTATTAATCTATTAGTTGGATGTTGTAATGTTATGTTAAGTTGCATAACACAAATAATACACTGTGAGGCTTCTTGGCGCTGCAAGTAAAGGCATCACATAAACACAGCACCAATCCTGCTGAGGGTGATCAAATCCGTTGATTTAAAATGATGGTTATGCATATATTGATGTTTATGTAGCATCAACCCAGCAGGGGAGCAAAGGAGCTGTGTGGGGTGTAACGCTGGCCCCTGATGCCCCTGTGGCGCAAGGGAGGCCTCAGCACTTTAGGGGTCCACTCAGTCCATAGGCCAATGAATATCTGCAGCTCAGGTGCCCCTATTCACTTTCTGCAGTGGGGCTTCATCATTTTTTTTTACATCATTTTTATTAGGGTGTTAGAAGACCACACAAGATCATGTACATGGAACTGAGATTTACCTCTTGTAATTAAATTAGATTTGGAATATTAATATTTTTAAGCACAGGAATATGATGGGCCCGATTCACAAAGGTAACTTACGTGTATTAAAGTTACGAGTGCAGAATCTCCACACTCGGGGCGGAATCTCTGGTGTGCAGGCAACAAATGGAGCAAAGCCCAGTCTCAGGATCTTTTTTTTTTATTATTAACTTCGCTCTAAAGACCATACAATATAAAAATCACATATGCATGTACATTGTTAAGTTTCTTTATCACATTAATATTACTCGAGAGAGGTTTGAGACGTTTCGTCTCCTGTGATTCAAAGGGCGCGGAATCACAACAGGGCACATTCCCCAAAGCTAAGTGTAGACATAATTTATCGGCCCCACACCCTATCCCAACTGAATGAGGCTGGTGCATATCACATTTCCCCCACAGACATTCTGTATTTGCGCCATGGTGTCCATATCTTCTCCCACTTCTTAGAGCACCCCCTGCTTTTGTATACTGTCTCTTCAGCTCATTGGCACCAATCTAGGTCTCTTTCCCATTCCATCGGTGACGGTGGTTGGGGTGCCCCCCACCTCCTTGCAATGTTTCTCTTTGCGATCCCTGCTGCAAGGGCCAACCATAAACCAACGTGTCTGGGGCAATCGATGTCCCCCCTAATCATCAAGAGGAGCCATTTAGCGTCCATTGGAGCTGTCACCCCAGACACGTTGGACATTACGTCTGTGACTCTCTGCCAGAACCAGGCGACCCCTTGACACTCCCATATAATGTGAAAGAAGGACCCCTCCCGCTGGCATCCCCTTACGCATAGCGCTGTTTGTGCCCTACCCCATTTATGTAGGAGTGTACGGGGATAGTAGGAGCGATGGAGTATCTTAAGCTGAACCAACCTGAATCTTGTCCGGATTGAGATTTCTCTGGAGCCCTGTATTGCCTCCAGCCACTCCTCATCTCCTATATTCCCAAGGTCGTCGATCCATGCCGCACACAGGGTCGTCAGGGGATCTGGTATGTTATTTATTAGTTTGCGGCATATCGTGGAGGTCACCTTTTCAGGGATGGGATCTATTAGCAGTCTATCTTCCAAGGGGGTGTGGTCGGGGACAGGAGTGCCTCGCCGGATGTGCCCCTGTAGGGCGTGCGCCCAGTCTCAGGATCTGATGCCCCATTCACAATGTACCGCTTTACAGCCCATTGTGACCACTGTCCCTTAAAGGGACAGGATCAAAACTTGGGTGCATTGTGAATGCTGCGAGTGAGGTCTGCTGTCCATGCAGGCCTCCATCAAAATATTCACAACTGTGCACCAGGAGGCACATGACCAATTTTCACCCCATAAGTATTAATAATGTGGTAGGTGGGCTCACAGCAAATGATGCTAAATAGCTTGCTCTGAGAAGACTGAGGCTTCCAGCAGTGCTCTGCAGATCATTGCACTTGGAGCAACTCTGGAACTGTCTGGAAAGGATTTATAAAGAAATGCCCTAGTGCTTTTTGAAGCTGCTGCAAACACAGTCAGAAGTGTTCAGTGAAAATCTTTGTGAATACGGCTAACGAGAGTGTAACCACGAGGGGTGTGGGTGCTATTGAGAATCTGACAGTGGAGCTTGGGTTTGGCAATGGTCCCTAAGAAGGCGTGCTGAAGGTAATTACGGCTTTTAAAAGAACCAAAATGGAGTTTCATGCAGCAGTGCAGCCTGTTTGTCATGGGCCCTAGTGCAAGGAAGGAAATCAGCCCCCTGGCTGCTGTTTGAATTATAAAATACAGCAATATTAAGTGTTGAGTGGGCCCCTCAGGCCTCTGGTTGCTGCTGCACCTACTGCACCAATGGAAGCCTCGCCCCTAGTTCCAAGATGGCGTTGTGCATTAGTTTTGTAACTTACGTGGCTTGTTTGTCCAAACTCAGTTCTGCACCATATGCCTATTAAGTTATTTTACATTTCCCTTTCAAAGTACTCCTGTCTAGGGGCGGTTTACCTCTGCTGTTGCTAAAGTAGTGCAGAAGCCCCAAACCAACATGCACTTGTCTCCCCTGCAGTGTTTGAACCCTCCCTATTCATGGCGATTATTTACCCACATGTGACAACATGTGCCTCCCTGGGAGCATGCCAGAGGATAGTAGTACAGCCAGCAAGGGAAGAGGGGTAACTGACCAGGGCATATCCCCTCCTGTCCCTTCCTTCTCACCTCTGACCCCACCCACCCCCATGCGCTCTGCTACTACGACATTAAGCACCCAAGAAAAAAGTGATGCCCTGTCAACGAGGCTCTCTTCGATGGTACCAGGGGCAATCAGGTCCACTGCCATGCTGCCGGTGCCCCAGGCTGCTGCCTCAGTTGCCTTACTGTCCCACCGCCCCCGCGGCGCCAGGACGTCTTACATCTAACCAGGCCAGTAGCGGCTCGTGGAGGGATTGCCAAATGCGATGCAGCGCGCGCAACGAAATTCGTTTTATTTATTTATTTGTTTACTTACCTCTGTTCGGCCGTATGCCGTAGTATACTACCCCCCACCCTTCTCCTCCCCCGCCTCACCGCCCCGCGGCACTCCCTCCACGAGCCGCTACTGAACCAAGGGTCGTCTACATCCCCTCCCCTCTGACATTGTGTGCTTCCTGGAAACATGCTGGGGGGGGGAGGAGGTAATCCTGCCCCTGAGAGGGACCATGTATGCTACATCATGATTTAACTATGGGCCCTTTAATATAGCACACGTATGCACTGTGATTTTATAGGTTTTTAACTTTCTATCTTTTATGATTATTTCGTATAATCGAATAAAGATTTATACAACAATTATTTTTACATGCGCTTTAATATAGTACATTTAAATATTTAGATGCTAACGCATTAAATGTTATCAACAATACAATACTGCCTACGGTACACATTTTACAGTGTTTAAATTATGCATCAGTGGCGAACCAAATTAGGCCATGATAATTAAATTATTATGTGGCAAAGAAAAGGCAAATTATAAGTTGATTAGTAAATACAAGTTCTTGATATTTTCTTGCAAAGACTCACAGCAACAACATCCTTTAACGCTATGCTTTCGACATTTCGAAATAAACGTTGGGTAAAATATATAAAATGATGCACTCAGAACAAGCGAGTCTACAGGTGCGCGTTTTTTTAAAGAAAAGGAGTGATTTATTTATTCTGTTCACCCCCTTATGCTTTGAACGGGTCTTGAGCCTCTGATATACCCTGTGCTCACACCTTACAACCTCACGAATCACCTCTTTCTACTAACAAACAGCCTCGCAGAACAGTATTAACCCCACACATGTGCCATAGATGGGCCTCGCTTTGAGGCCGTTTAGAATTCAAGACACCAGACCGTAAAAGGTGTAACAAATATGTTTGGCACTTTTCTAAACTCTGAGGGGCATATTAGCAAGGGCTTTATCGCCGCTTTAGCGGCACTTTTTGCCGCTAAAGCGGCGATTTTTTTATCGCCCTATCAGCAAGCTGTCGCTAACAGGCGTTAGCGACAGCTTTCTGGCGATAGCGGCCCGTTTTCCCATCGCCTTGCATGCCAGCGATAATTATCGCTAATGACATGCAAGGTAGGCGTTCCCAACTAAAAGCGACTGAAAACAGTCGCTAACACAACTTCCCCCTATTAGCAACGCAGGCGAAGCGATAAATAAATTCGCGCTAAGCGCGAATAACGCTTGAATTTAACACCTGCTAAAAACATGACTTACCTGTTTGTTGTATGGGAGGTGGATTGTCAGGCTAAGTCCCCCATGGCGTTAATGCGTGAATATCGCTGGATTTCTAGCGATATTCATGCATTTCGCCGCTATCGCTGGATATTTTATCGCATTGGAGATAAACGTTGCTAATAGCGTGTTATCTCCGCAATAATATCCAGCGATAGGCGGCGATAAAAAAAACGCGCTAAGCGCGGTTTGCGATAATTATCGCAAGTTGTTGCTAATATCCCCCTGAGTTCCCTCTTGAAAAAAACTGTGCCTTTGATAACAGTGTCTGTGAAATTCCTGCTGTTCCTACAGTAGTGACGGAGATGAAAGCAGGAATGTGCCTGAGCAGTAAAACAAAACAGTTTCATTGCTTATAATAAATAATTCTTTCATACTTGTTTGAGTTACATTTTAAGTATGTGGGGGCATATTATCAAGGACGGCGTTAAAATTATCGCCGCTTTAGCAGCAGAAAACTGCCGCTAAAGCGGCGATAATGGGCTTGATAATATGCCCTTGAGAATTCAATAGAAGCCCATGTTGACACCAGAACATGGGCTTCTATTGGAATTCTCAAGGGCATATTATCAAGCCCATTATCGCCGCTTTAGCGGCAGTTTTCTGACGCTAAAGCGGCGATAATTTTAACGCAGTTTCTTGATATGCCCCTAGTTTTTTCCCTACAACAGAAAAAGTCCTTCCCACAGTTTATCAGTTTGGGATGTTAACACCATCTGGGAAATATTCTGTTCAATAAATGACTTAATGTAGCAAGTATTGGGGGGGGGGAGGCCAATTAACGACTGCCAAATCTCTGGGTCTATGTTGCATTATGTGTGTAGTGTCTGTAATAACTCTTGATCCGTTTGAGCTACATATTAGCTTTTGGCTAAAATTGCTAGTAGTTGGTGGAATATGGATCAAGTGTAGCAAAGTCTCAGTAACTCGGAAAATAACTTGAAATTCTGTAACACAGGTGTTCATATTGGAAGCCCTGAAATATGTTGGTGGGTGTTGAATTTATTTTATGGAGTTTTATATAGCGCGAACTTGACCCGAAGGTATCGGGTATTAGAGCGCTTTACATATCACCAGTTGCGTTACATGAGGACACATTCATTTCTGTTAGGCACGGGGAGATTAAGTGATTTGCCCAGAATCACAGGATATTCAGAGTCATTGCCGAGACTCGAACCCAGTTCTCCAGATTCGAGGTAGACCGCCCTTGCCGTTAGGCCAACTCCTCTCCTCTGAATCAGTTTCTGCTGTGAACACTCAAGGGGTACATTTGAGCTTTTATCTGCTCCTCCAGCAGTTAGAGTGTCTTTCTTGAAAAGAGCGCCTGTCACAGATTTGAAAACCCTGTATGGCTCAGAGAACCATTGCTTTTTTGAAGTTTAGCTTTCTTGGTTATTTATTGTAATTATTGAAGAGTAATCTGCTGTACCTTTAAACTTGGAAATTGAACTTCAGGATTCAAATAACAAATTAGCATTTGGCCTTTCCTTCTCATATCGAGTGCCTTCTGTAGATTTTACCACCAGGAACCTGGGACCTATATGGGATGCCTGCACCCAAAGGCTGATGTTATAGACGCCCAGCAAGGATTGAATGCTTGGGTTCTCAACTGGAATGGCATGGTGAGCAAATAAACGATGGATTTAGTCCCTGATCTCTGTACTGAGGGTGAATGTTTGACATTGTTCAGTATTCTGTCCATCAATTATTATTTTGCATTTGTCGCCCTAAGTGAGAAGTGTATGCACAGACATGGGCCTCGTGCTCACCATGCCACCGGAGTCAAGCTTGCCTGGCTAATGAGAGCTGATACCCTGAAGCAGGTCCCCGGATGCTTGATTCCGGTCCAGGGAAGGCCCTGACTTGGCAATTAAAACTGGACTGTTCCCATGGGTAGCAGGGCCAAGACTGATTTGCATATGGCTGGGTCTGAACTGGAATCTCATGGTGTGGAAAAAAACGATGGATTTAGGCCCAGATCTCTGTACTGGGGGTGAATGTTTGACATTGTTCAGCATACCGTCCATCAATTATTCTTTTTGCATTTGTCGCCCTAAGTGAGAAGTTTATGCCCAGACATGGGCCCGTGCTCACCATGCCAGCGGAGTCAAGCTTGCCTGGCTGATACCCCGAAACGGGTCCCCGGATGCTTGATTCTGGTCCAGGGAAGGCCCTGACTTGGCAATTCGAACTGGACTGTTCCCATGGGGAGCAGGGTCAAGACTGATTTGCATATGGCTGGGACTGAACTGGAATGTCATGGTGTGCAAAAAAACGATGGATTTAGGCCCAGATCTCTGTACTGGGGGTGAATGTTTGACATTGTTCAGCATTCCTTCCATCAATTGTTCTTTTTGCATTGGTTCTCTGCGATAACTAGCCTAGAGACCTAGAAAGCATGTACATGCTCACATCTGGCGTGACTGTCAGGGGGTCATCAGTGCGGAAGGGCGATGCGTCCTATGTTAGGGAGATGAACTGCGGCTCTGTGATCACATACAGATGGTCTGGTGCCCCCTTCATATTTTATTTTCACTTTTCACGAGTCTTTTGTTTGACACTTCCCTGTCTACTGGCACCTGCCACATTAATCTAGCAAATGGTTTTCACACTGTCAGTTTCTTGGACCATTACGTTTTGGAATTAATCTGATCTCCTGGGCTCCGAATTAAATCATTGTTAATATACAATTCAGATCCACCATGTCCTTCCAACCATGTTTCTCAGAGCTATTGTTCCTGGGTACCTTCAAGTTACATTTGTGTCTAAATTAGAAGATGTTAACTGCATCTATGTGATATTGTATCACGTAGTGCTTGAATAGCGCCAACCGAGCACTCTATAGGGCAAAGGCAAAGAAACACTCAACAGGTCTTTACTCGGAAGCCATAGCTCTGCCGGTCTTTGCTTTTCTCTTCGCTCAGATTCTGTTATGACCAGTGCTTAATTTGTAAAATATTAAGTGCCAGGGCTCTGACCAGGAGGCCACTGCAGCTTGCACCACCCATCGCCCTAGTCATCGCTGCCAAAACAACTACTAACCATCTCTCTCGCATGTAAATGCGACAGTTCAGATTATTCCAGGCCCCCAAAGCTAAAGGAACGGCTGGGGAGGCAGGTATTAGCAATTTTAATGTATATTGTATTACTAAACTACCGCTGTTCTGCTCATCTCTAAATTAGTTGAGCAGTGCCACCATGTGGTGGACGGTTTCAAGTATGGTGTTGAGGATTAGGTGCCGGTGCCAAGCACTGGAAACCAATTAAGTGCCGGAGCTTAGCACCGGAAATCCCCAGCTCAAATTAAGCACTGGTTATGACCTGTCCCTGGAGGGTTGTATGGGAGTTTGGGCATCGGAGCCCTGATGCAAAACCACCACTTTCATCTAGGTGAAATCTTTAATCTGAGAGTTTAATCCACTCAAGCTGACAGGTTCTTGTGGGGGGGGGAAATGTGAAAGAGAAGAGAAAATAAAACTACACACTGGAGAGTTGTATGTCCTATTTGAACCTCATACCCTCCCCAAGTTCAGGAGCACCAGGAAACACTGATGCCAAGAGCGTGATTTCGGGTTGAGGCAGGCTGCAGATGACACAGGAGGTCTGACAGTGACACAGGAGCCACCTTCATGAAAAGTAAAGGTAAGAAGAAAGAAACATGAAAGAGAGGCAGATGAAAGAAAATGAAGGCGTGGATGTACAGATACAATGAACGAACTGAACAAACGGGAGCCATAAAGCGAGGCAACTGGTTCCTGCGTCTCTGCTGATTAAATGGTCCTGAATGCAGTTCTCCCATTACTTTGATTGGTCCTTTGTTTCTGTCTGACCTGGAAGGCCCTCTCTCCATATCTCAGCCCCAGCTGACACGTGGGGGGAGATTTACTAAGATTTTGCATCACAAAAGTGACGCAAATCGTCGCAAAATCTTTTTCTCCCAATTTACTTCCTAGCGCTAAACTTGTTTAGAGCTGGAAATAACGGAAAAGTAATGCGAAGTAGCATAGCGCTTATTTGCATTACTTTGCGCCATGGGGGCGTACCAAGAGTGGTGCATGGGCGTTCCCATGCAACCACCCAAGGTTTCTCATGCTAAACACAATTTACTAAATAAAGTAGATTGGGTTTAGCATGAGGAAACGGCGCCCTTTTCAAGTAGGCGCAAAGAAGGAGAAATGCTTTCATTTCTCCTTTCTTTTCCGACTTTGCATGTGTGCTGCACTTTACAGCGAATATACGATGTTACATCGCGGTGTTCACACCGCGATACCTTTACAACGCAGGCATTACAACGCAAGTCGTTACAACAACTTGCGCTGGAGGGCGCTGGACTTAGGAATAGTATGATTTACTATTCCAACTCCAGCCTACGTTACAGTAGGGAAGGTGTTGGAATAGTAAATCATACTATTCCTTAGCTTAGAGCGCCATCCAGCGCAAGTCATTGTAATGACTTGCGTTGTAATGCCCGCGTTGTAAAGGTATTGCGGTGTGAACACCGCGATGTAACCGATGTTTCCCCTTTACAGCACACATACAAATTGCAAAAATTGTTAAAGTGAGTCTGTGCATAGTATTTTGTACTGGAAGGATTCCTTCCAGTACAAAACCTATACTAGACTCAAGGAGACACCCTTGCACCATGGTGCAAAGGTGTCTCCATGGTGCACGACAGCTGATTTCAGCGTCAGTGCAATGAGAGGGGAGGAAAGTGCCTTATTTTAGTAAATAGTGTGCTCTCCTCTCTCCTTTTCACGTAGCGCAGCGCAGCATAAGTGGCTGCTGCAGTGCGCTACGTGAAAAAATATTAAATCTGCCCCTTTGTCTGTTCTTCCATACCCTCCAGGAATCAGATTTCGGTCTTTTCTTGTATCTCCTTGCTGTTCTTATTTCTTTGCCTGATTCAATGCTTCTTACCTGCTTTAAATCCTTGTCAAGTTATGGGCAATACCCCACCTCCCTGCCAGATTTCTGCTGTCCAGTTCTTTTTGAGGGTTTGTTGGGAAACTTCTTATAAAATTCTCAAATTAATCTAGGGTGCTGTACAAAAGAGGATTGCATGACCTATCAGATGCATCATAATCTTTCTACGATATTAGGTACTGGACAAGACTTTTAAAAAATTCTGAAATCTACAATTGTCTCTAACTCAAATTCCTGTTGACCCTGTGTTATTATCACTGGAAGGGTCTGGCCTCTTAATTACCTATACTGATTTAATCCTGGAGACACAGATTACAGAGTAAATATTCAAATTTTCTTAATTTTAAATCCGATGGGTGAGGTACCCACTAGTCCTTGTATGGGAAACATACCTAAAATGCGAGAAACTAAATTTGGATGTGGCCCGTGAATGATTAAATGATAACTAAAACCTGTTACTGTAGCTTAATGCTGGTATGTTTTTTTGGTCTGCAAATTTCTTATATGAAGCCTAGACCTTAAGTAGATTGTGGCCCACTGATTGATGTTCTATGGAAATGGGATTATAACAAAGATTGAACTGATGAATGGAAGGCCACAATCTAGAGTGAGAATCATATGTGCAGAAAAATGGAGAAAACCCAAAAGAAATATGGAATATGGTTGTTGTAAGCAAATTTGCCAGGGTGACCCAAGAGATACAATCCTCCTGATGTTTCACCACAAAAACTATAAATATCGTTCTATGGTTTGATTGAGCCATTCAGTCTGCCCATCTGTCTGAAGATGATAACTGGATGATTATAAACTGATTGTTTCAACTGAGTATTTCAAAATATTGTCATAAACTTCGTTTCTGTTTCAAATTTCGGGTAGGCCATGGAGTCTATTTCTTTGAGAAGTATCTGGCCAACTTGACTGCTGTGGGTAAATTGGAGAATAGAGACAAATGTGAAAGTTTAGCCAAATAATCAACCACCACCCACATAACTGTGCACCCTATAGAACTTTAGGAAATTCACAAAAAAGTACATATAAGTTTGGGACCAATGTTGTCTAAGTGGCAGAAGAGGTTGTAACAACACCACTGTTCCTCTGAACGTGACCTTATTCTGTGCAGAAGCTTCGCTGTTTTTTATGCAAGCTTTCACTGTCTTCTTTGCATTATTCCACCTGTCAGGATATTACTGGAGTTCAGGTCAGGGATTCCAATGCTAACCCCACCACTTTCTCTTTCAGTCAAAAAATCGGAATCTCAGGATCTGAGAGAAGAAACACTGTAAGAGTCTTGGTAGGCTAAACTTGGAAGCATGGGCAGAATGGTAATCCCTGTAATTCTATGAGACAAAGTACTATGAATCTAAATATACTTGTGTACCACAGGCAACAATGTCTACCTGGGGTACAGGCTGGGTGCTTAGTGGATTTGCTGGCGACTCTATACTGTTTTTAGCTTCTGCTTCGATCGTAATAATATGTGTTCTTAATTTGAATTTGAACTGTGTTTTTAAACATTTTCGTTTTTTAACTGAACTGAAGGATGTTTTAAATTCACGCTGTCTTGACGGGTTGGTGAGTTGCACGAGGCACTCTTCTTACCGGTTAAGCGCTCGCAGGAGCGGGGCAGCCATTGGAGGTCAGCGGGGCTAGTTTTCCTGCCGCACCTACAAAAACACACGCTGACACGACCGCGCAGCGCTGTCTACCTGGGGTATAGGCTGGGTGCTTAGTGGATTTGCTGGCGACTCTATACTGTTTTTAGCTTCTGCTTCGATCGTAATAATATGTGTTCTTAATTTGAATTTGAACTGTGTTTTTATACATTTTCGTTTTTTAACTGAACTGAAGGATGTTTTAAATTCACGCTGTCTTGACGGGTTGGTGAGTTGCACGAGGCACTCTTCTTACCGGTTAAGCGCTCGCAGGAGCGGGGCAGCCATTGGAGGTCAGCGGGCTAGTTTTCCTGCCGCACCTGCAAAAACACACGCTGACGCGACCGCGCAGCGGACGCGCGCAGCGGACGCGCGCAGCGGGCGCGCCACTGGCGCGCCAAGGGCGCGCCTAAGGCAAGCCCGTCTGCGCCCGTCCGCGCTCGGCCCGGGCTTAGGGCATGCCCCCCTGGATCTATGAAGCTATATTTACAGATATACTCGAGGGAGTTTCTTCTAGGGCGGGATCCGAGAGGTGGAAAGGTGAGCTGTCCCAAATTGCGGCCTGATATTATTTCGGCTGATCACGATACGCTATGCTCTAACTGCTCTCTACCCCTCCCTTGCATCACTGCCTATCCTAGTAAAAGCTTGGTTAATCAGCTAGGTAGTACACCCATAAAAATTGAATTGGCTCCCTTAAAATGTCTACTTCTTAATGCCAGGTCATTAATTAAGCACAGCATGGAATGCTCACTGCTTATAGAGCAGTATGATATTAAGCTGGCATTTATTACTGAGTCCTGGACTGATGACACATCAGGACCTGATATTGTTAAAGCATCCCCTCCAGATTTCCTCTGCCACACTCTGGACAGACCACATAGGAAGGGCGGAGGTCTGGCTGTGCTATATCACAATACATTAGTGCCCTCTTTCTCTATAGCCTCCAATGCAGCTTGTGAAGCATTGTCGGTTAGTGTACGCATTTCCCCCGATGACACTTTCAGGGCTATCCTTCTCTATCGTCCTCCTGGCCCCAGAGGCGCGTTCCTAGATGCTATTGGTTCGCTCCTGGAGGAAGGACTTTGCGCCAATTCCTTTACAGTTTTGGGGGATTTTAATTTCCATCTGGAAGAACCCACCGATCCTGATAATATGAGGCTGAAACAAGTTATGAGTGGGGGGGATCTTGAGCAGCTGGTGGTCGGACCTACACATGTAGCAGGTCATACCTTAGACGGAATCTTCACCAATAACTCTTGCCTTTCCTTCTCCGAGGCTCTGCCTCTCCCCTGGACTGATCATGCCGCCATCCTATTTGTATTATCTCGGACTCCTCACTATCAACCTAAACCAGAGTCAAGGGCCAACCTAACTATCAGGGCCTGGAATAACGCTAACAGTCTCGCTTTAGGGAATCTCTTGAAAGACACAGCTCCCATCCTTCCGGGTGGAGTAGAGGAGGCTGCGGCTGTTTACTCAGGATGGATTGACGCCGCGTGTAGTAAACCTGTCCCGATTAAACTGTATTCCCCCAAGCGGGCCACCCCCTCAGCCCCCTGGTTCTCGGATAACCTTCAAGGGCAAAAAACTGACTGTAAGAGGCTAGAACGAGCCTGGAGAAAAGGTTATAGTGTCAGTGACAAAGTGGCCTATAAAACTAGTCTCTCAGGGTACAAAAAATTACTCGTGGAAACTAAGAGGATTTATTTTTCTGAGCAGATTAATAAGGCAAAATCCTCCTCCAAAGAGCTATTTAAAACGATAAATTTACTTACTAATCCTATTAGGCCAAATGTACATACTAGCCCTGAGCTATGTGAAAATCTTGCCTCTTTCTTTCGGCAAAAGGTTGATGTTATTTTTTCCTCTTTTAGTCCTCAGCAATCAGAGGCTTAGGAGGCCTCAGACGAGGTGGAGCCTACTGTAATTAAAGCTATATCTACTTTAGTTGAGTTTACACCACTAGAGACTCAAGAGGTTATCAAGCTCTTGATGGCGTGTAGATCTGGATCTCCCCTGGACCCCTGTCCAGTCTCGGTGATTAAACTCTTTCCCAAGATCATTGGCCCAGTCCTGACCTCTATGATTAACTCCATTTTTGAGTCGGGCCACTTTCCCATAATGTGGAAACAGTCCTCCATTCTTCCTTTGATAAAAAAGCCTAAACTGGACTCTAGTGATCTGAACAGTTATAGACCTATCTCACGCCTCACATTGCCAGCCAAAATTATTGAGAAGGCCATGAATATCCAGCTTAGCACGTTCTTTCGTACTAACTGTTCATTGGATCCCACGCAGTTTGGCTTTCGTGCTGAACATAGCACAGAGTTAGCCCTGATTAAAGCATCGGAGGAAATAAGAGAGGCCTTGGATCAAGGAGGTGCTGCGATTCTGATCATGTTAGACCTCTCGGCGGCCTTCGATACGGTCCATCATGAAGTATTGATGGACCGGCTATCTACAGCAGGGGTTCAGGGCAGGGCCTGGAACCTTTTAAAATCATTCCTGGCGGATAGAACCCAAACGGTGGACCGGGGCAGGGATAGGTCTAAGCCGTTCTCCTTTCCCTGCGGGTGCCACAGGGTTCGTCTCTTAGTCCCACACTTTTTAATATATATGTGTCCCCATTGGCGGCCCTGATCGGATCCTTTGGGTTTCAGGTGACGTCTTATGCAGACGACACTCAAATTGTGTTGTCCCTTCAGCCGGGTAAAGAAGTTGAGACCAGCTCGAGATGTCACGATTGCATGAAATCCGTTGCAGGCTGGATGGCATCCAATTGCCTAAAGCTTAATGCCGGTAAAACGGAGGTCTTGATATTTGGGAACAATGTCAACCTCTGGACACCTGACTGGTGGCCAGAGGAAATGGGAATACCTCCAGCCCCCACTACGAAAGCAAAGAACCTGGGTGTGGTGATGGATAATAAACTAACCTTTGGCGATCATGTTAGTGGGGTGGTCTCTACCAGCTTCTTTCTCCTCAGAATGCTGAGAAAAATAAAAAGATAGCTTTAGGACAGCAGTCACAGCGCTCGTTTTGTCACGACTGGATTATTGTAACGGTCTGTATTTGAGTTTACAACAGAAACATCTTAACAGACTCCAGATTGTGCAAAATGCGGCAGCAAGACTGCTAACGGGCACTCCCAGGTTCGTCTCAGTGGGAAAGGGTCTTCGAGATCTCCACTGGCTTCCAGTGAAACAACGGGCACGGTTTAAAGCATTGTGCATGGTCTTTAAGGCCCTGGTGGGCAGTGGCCCAGTTTACCTGAGAAATCTATTACTTTGGTATGTTCTTGGAAGAATGCTACATTCCTCGGAAGCAAAGCTAGTGACCATCCCCCGAGTTAAGAAAGCCAGCTGGGGTGGCAGGAGTTTCTTTTATTGTGCCGCCAAGGCTTGGAATGATCTTCCTGTGCATCTGAGAAAGGCCACGGATCTCCTTTCGTTTAGGAAGGGGTTGAAAACCTGGCTCTTCTCTGAATAATCTTTCTCTTAGGACACCCACTCGGTAGCGCTTAGCGCCAGGACGCCTTCGGGCAACAGCTGCGCTCTACAAGCTTCAAAAAAAAAAAAAAAAGTATCACTAGAATGACTTACCACGGTATGGAAGCAGAGAGGCTGTTATCAGCCCCTGGATGACCAGGGTGCAGTTCAGAAATCAAATGCGAAGGTCAGCTTCTACTAGGAGAGACGCCAAGAGCCAGAATGACTTGGAGTATTCAAAGTTGTAGCAAGAATTTTTGAATGGCAGCAAGCAGAGCTTAGAATCTATGGAAGGAAGTGTTAACCTGAGCCGCTCTAACTACCCAAAGGAACTGAAGGGGAATAAAGCAAAAAGGTACAGGTAATGCAACATGCAAAATTCACGACCAGACTAGAGAACCCTCCAACCTATGTTGCGAGGCAAAGTGTGATACTGTGACTGATGCTTAAATCTTCCCAGCTTTTACTGACCCAGAAGTGTCCAGAGTCCTCTGGGTCTTTCCAGAATGCTCCAAGTCTCCCAGAATGTTCTGGCTCTTTCCACTTTGACCTGGAAACATGTAGTGAGACCGAGTTGAGGTGTTCCCTGTTGGAGTGCTCACAGTCAGTAGGGCTGACTTGGTTCGTGTGAAATAAAATGTATGTCAATTGGGCAGGGCCAAGGTGGCCAATGTGAGACACACTACTGAAGCCTTCTACGGATGGTCTAGTTACCACAGATAGTCAGATCTAGACATGGCAATGTATTTAAGAGCAATGTATTTTTTAGAGCAAACTTAATGAAAGTTACATTTTATTTTCTGGTGCTAATTTAATTAAAAAGATAGGGCTAGCACAACTGTTAGTTCAACCAAAAGTTACATATACCTTTTATCAGGATCTTCAATGCTCCATTGCCTTTCAGTTAGGTTCACTCTGCATAAATACCACTTAGATACATTCTGGTCACTGCAGAGGTAACAGCAAGGCTGGCCCATCCAGTCCTCTTGACCCTTGTTGTCACCCTCCACAACAGATGACTCATGGCCAGAGTGGGAGAGAAGCTGGGAAGAGAGAAAGGATAGATCATGTTTTAACGATAACCTTTTCTCACCTTCTGTCATTAGGCAAAGAAGATACCTATGTCAGATTGTGCCATGCCATGTTGGGTTGGGTTATGTTAGGTTAGGTTTTCCATACTTGTAAAGTTTAATGACACTGAGAAAAAGTATTCCACACAACATAACCATGACACTAAGAGGAGGACCTTACCGCTAATTAGAACATTGGAATGTGGGGCACTCCATTGAAGACAATGGAGTGCTCTGTGCTTCTACGGGCCGGTAAAGGCCCGCTAAGCAACATTCCAATGTTCAAGGGGATTTAAACCCCCTTGAACTCCGAGAGGCCTTTGTTTATTTGTTAGAGCACTCTGCCCTTCGTAGCTGGGCTATACCGGCTATTAAAGTCCCGCTCCCTTGTTAAAGTCCCTCGCCTTCGGCTCGGGCCTTTAATAGCCGGTATAGCCCGCTACGGCGGGCTATAAGGCTATAGTGAAAACTCAACTCTGAAAGAGTTTTATAACTTTAAAAGTTGTGAGTCCAGATCAAGGTGGATGGGAATAGAGTTCCAGAGGTTTGCTGCTGTCATGAAAAATGGTTATCTCCAAGTCTCAAGGTCCTGCTGGAAGCTATAAGCCGGTGAGCTGAGCTCACAGACTTGAGGGTACACAGTGGCTTGTGTCAAGAGAACGTCGCTGACCAAAGGTCTGGTGAGTGCTGTACAAGTCCTTGTGAACAAATGTGAGGGCTTTGAGCCGGATTCTTTTCTTACCAGAGAGGGATCTCAGAGAACAGTGGTGTAGCTACCAGTGGTGCAGAGGTGTGAGGGGGCCCAACTACAGCAGCCCCTTGAGCCCTGAGAGGGCACCAAAATAATCATGGTGGAGTTCTGAAGGTGAACGAGCATTAGAGAAGACTTTTAATTTAGTTTTTATCCTGTCACATATGCTGTATGTTTAAAGACAGAAGTAAAATGTCAGTCTAGTCTACTGACAAATTGCTGCTTGTTCTTTTAACATGGATTCTGGTGTTTACTTTGTTTGGCTTATGGCGCAGTGTGAGGATTTTGTAAAGTGAACTATGTGTTCCTGGTGTAAAAGGAAAGGCTCTTATCATGTTTTCTTCTAACTCAAAAACATTTAAATTCCTATAAATGAACAATACAAGTATTTCAAAATAAATAAACATTTAAGAAAGCACAAATTAAGTGTTTTTTTCCTAATTCTGAAGTGTAATAGAAACAAATAATTTAATATAATGAAAACAAATCAAAACAGTTTACTTGGTGATGCGCAAATGATGATGCACAAATGAAAAATATTTGCTGAAAACTATTTTTCACACATTATCATCTGTGTGCTATATAGTTAATTAGTAAAACGATATGTCTGTGCAAATGTAGTGGTCATTTAAATGGAAAACGTGCTGTCTGTCAATGACAGAGGTTACCACACTATACTTTAGTAATATATTGTGAAAGTGTGCTCCACTCCTAAATGCGATACGCAAACAAATGATGGACGGAATGCTGAATAAATCATACATTCACCCCCAGTCAAAAGATCTGGGTTAAATCCATCATTCTTCTGCTCACTATGCCACCCCAGTTTGGACCCAGCTATATGCAAATCAGTCTTGACCCTGTGCCTCATGGGAACAGTCAAACCCGAACTGCCAAGCCAGGACCTCCCTGGACCGGAAACAAGCATCCTGGGACCGGTTTCGGGGTATTACCCCTCATCAGCCAGGCTAGCTTGTATCCAGTGGCAAAGTGAGCAAGGGACCCACGTCTGGGCATACCCATCCCACTTATGGCGAAAAGCGATATGTAAACAAATGATGAACGGAATGCTGAATAAATCATACATTCACCCCCAGTCAAAAGATCTGGGTTAAATCCATTGTTCTTCTGCTCACTACGCCACCCCAGTTTGGGCCCAGCTATATGCAAATCAGTCTTGACCCTGTGGGAAACAAGCATCCTGGGACCGGTTTCGGGGTATTACTAGGCGCGGGCGGAGAACTCTGCTCCGCCAGCGGAGTGTGCAGAGATTTCCCTACTCCGTGCTCCGCTGAGAACGCGGAGTAGGGTAAAAAACTCTGACTCCGCAGCGGAGCGGCGTTAGCCAGGCCCCCCGCTAAATTTGCCCCCGCCTCCACCCCCCCTAATAAAATAATAGTGACAACCTAATTTAAAAGAAATAAAGTCACTTACCTGTATTGCGGCGCCCCGGGCTGCCCTCCTCCTCCTCGCCGTACATCTTGCACGAACTGCATTTCTTTGTGAGAAATGTGCACGTGCATGCACAGTTCGTGCAAGATGTACGGCGAGGAGGAGGAGGAGGGCAGCCCGGGGACGCCGCAATACAGGTAAGTGACTTTTTATTTCTTTTAAATTATGTTGTCACTACTATTTTATTAGGGGGGGTGGAGGCGGGTGGCGGAGCAGAGTTCCACTGAGTTTTCCCCCAACTCTGTGGTCCTCTGCATAGTTGCACTCCGACAGCTCCGCCCGGGGTTAGGTATTACCCTCATCAGCCAGGCTAGCTTAAATCCAGTGGCAAAGTGAGCAAGGGACCCACATCTGGGCATCCCCATCCCACTTAGGGCAAAAAGTGATATGCAAACAAATGATGGACGGAATGCTGAATAAATCATACATTCACCCCCAGTCAAAAGATCTGGGTTAAATCCATCGTTCTTCTGCTCACTACGCCACCCCAGTTTGGACCCAGCTATATGCAAATCAGTCTTGACCCTGTGCCTCATGGGAACAGTCCAGCCCGAACTGGCAAGCCAAGTCCTCCCTGGACCGGAAACAAACATCCTGGGACCGGTTTCGGGGTTTTACCCCTCATCAGCCAGGCTAGCTTGAATCCAGTGGCAAAGTGAGCAGGGGACCCACGTCTGGGCATACCCATCCTAATTAGAGCGAAAAGTGATACGCAAACAAATGATGGATGGAATGCTGAATAAATCATACATTCACCCCCAGTCAAAAGATCTGGGTTAAATCCATTGTTCTTCTGCTCACTACGCCACCCCAGTTTGGACCCAGCTATATGCAAATCAGTCTTGACCCTGTGCCTCATGGGAACAGTCCAGCCTGAACTGCCAAGCCAGGTCCTCCCTGGACCGGAAACAAGCATCCTGGAACCGGTTTCGGGCTATTACCCCTCATCAGCGCAGGGTCAAGACTGATTTGCATATGGCTGGGTTCAAACTGGAATGGCATAGGGAGCAAATAAACGATGGTTTTAGGCCCAGATCTCTGTACTGGGGTGAATGTATGACATTGTTCTGCATTCTGTCCATCAATTGTTCTTTTTGTACCACTCCTAAATGCAACACCAGCTACATACTACAATGTTACCACTCTCTTGCTAAAGGGGCATGGCACATTTGTGACATGATCTTTGTGTGATGCTTGTATATTTCAAAATCCTTATGAGTTCACTGTCTAGTGCCTACTAGGGCCACAGGAGCTCTCACAGCGCTGGGAGCTTGCTATTAGATCTTTCTGGTTCCCTCAGCTGCAGGAGTCAGACTCCAAGCTGCAGAATCTGCTGAAGCACCTGTGTGGGGCACTGCAAATGACTAACTGCACGTGTACTGAAAAGCCGAGCAGTGTGCATGCTCACTTTTGTAAATGCAGAGTGCACAATTCGGCCATGGGTACCTGACGCCATCCGAGGTCATAGAAGAAGTTAAACCCATGTTGCTGAGTGGCTTCTGAAGACAAGATAGACACAGTAATCACTGCATTCCGGCTGACAGGTGGAGGGCAAACTATGGCAGTTACTGAAAGAACATAGACTTACTTAGGGCAGAGTGCTGGAAGTGGGAAAATCAATGATTTGAGCATTGTTTGTTACATTTTATGCATAACAAATGCACATGTAACTTTAAAACAACTTCGTAGTATCACTAATGCAAAATTCTTCCCTATTAAAACCAGAAGTAGGAATAGTTATCTTTCTGAGACCTGTGGAAACCTGCCAGAATCTCAGAAAACAAGATGTTGCTCCCAGGGTGAGATACTCAGAGAGGGGGAACTAGAGTAGTTATTATACACAATACTGTAGTAGAAATAAATCAACATGGAGAGCCAAGCCAGGGTCTGTCTTGGCTCTAATAGCCCAGGCACGAGTTGAACAATTGGAACATTTAGCATGGAAATCATGCAACAGATGTTATATAAAGCCATGACGAAGTGTCTTCAAACTTCCAAAAAGTATATTTCTTTGACACGTGTTTCACCTTAGTACATCAGATTATATCACTGCAGTTAGAGGTGTTTACTAAAAGTGATAGTTCTTAAACAGGAACTTAGAAACATTCTTGCCCCCCCCCCACTCTAACGACAATACTATTAGTGAATTAAGAGGCAAGTTAGTTGTCATGTGCACCCTTTCTGTGGGTGATATTCTTATTTTACATGGAGAAACATTGTCAAACACAAGAAAGATTTTTGTACCACACATACTCTTATATTTCAAGGATTTCTCATATGCAGTAATGAAAAAATGGGAGGAACGATGAAATAAAATAATTTCCTTGAATCACACAATTTGATCAGGCAGCCAAGCCAGGATTGATACCAGGTTTTCTGGTTTCACACTGTGTAATAAAGCCACTAGATTGGTATTCATTTCTCTCTCACCTGTTTGACATCAAAGTTTAATGGTTTGTCTTTCATTCTTGGTGCATGAGGTTAGAGTGTTGGGTAGCAGCAGAAGCCACAAGAAAGCTCAGCGCATTTTGCGCTTGAGGGCTCAAGAGGCACTCAAGCTGAACCAGAGTCTAGCATCTGGCTTGAGACTTCAGTGGCTCATCTACCTCTATACTTTATTCTGGGCATTCTGTGCCAGAAAGCAGCTTGGATGCTGCTGCCAGTGTGATGCCTCTTTTGTATGTGGGGATATCTTAGCTTGCACGGCTGATGACCGTCTTGTACCTGTGCTGCATGTGAGGGGAAATTACACTGCTCCCAAATGCTCCCCACTGTGTGTGTTTATGTTTACACACTGTCTTGGACTCCTGCTACAGATGCTGTCCTTGTTCTGTGCATGCAAGGGAAGCTTGCATTGTTTCTGATGGATCACAGACATAATATCGATCACAACAATATTGTGATATAGAAAAATCGAGTCAAAAATATTGATTACAAAAATATTGCATTCCTACACTTATAATGGTAAGCACAAAAGTATCGAAAACAAAATATCGTTTCACACCAATATAATAAAAAAATATAAAAATATCGATTTTTAATAAATATATGGTTTAAAATAGTAAATCTTAAATATTTTAATATATGACAATAATATAATGTAAATTAAATTAATTTAAGTAACATTTAATACTGTATATAAATCTATACTTATATAAACATACATGCACCAATATATATGTGTGTGTATGTTTATATATGCATATATATAATTTAACACTATTATTAAAAAAATAACTTTACATTGCATTTTTGTATTTTGTTATTTACTACTATAAAAAGCTTAATTATATATATGCGTGTGTGTGTATGTATATATATATATGTGTGTGTGTGTGTGTGTATGTATATATATATGTACGTAGCCATCACCCTGTGAAATTGAAATGGAGCATCAATTATGGGGAGCTCCTGAGAGCTAAGAGGAATTGCAGCACTATATAATCCTATCACACGGAAGAGAAGAGGATGGTGGAAAAACTTCTGAGCAGGGGGTACACACACAAAGTGATTGAGGCAGCAGTTAAAAAAGCGAGTGGAGTGGACAGGAGTAGCCTCCTTAGACCCAAACCCAAGAGGAAAGGAGAACAAGTAGTGAGGCTAATTACCACTTACCACTCTAAGGGCCAGATGTATGTAGCAAGCATTTTGCGATTCCCTAATTGCGAATCACAAGGATTCGCAATTAGGAAATCGCAAAATGCAATGTATGAAGGTGTATAGTACACCTTTTGTGATTCCTAGGGGTCGCAAATGACCTACCTCATGAATATTAATGAGGTAGGTCGCAATTTGCGACCCCTAGGAATCGCAAAATCACGAGGATGGTGGCCTACTGAGAACAGCAGACCACCATGTCCGTGAATGCTTTTCAATAAAGCAATCTTTTTTTTTGTGTAAAGCAGCCCGTTTTCCTTAAAGGAAAACAAGATGCTTCACAACACGAAAAATGAAAAGTTTTCTTTTCATTTTTTAAGAGCAGGCAGTGGTCCGTGGGACCACTGCCTGCTCTTAAAAATGGTTTTACAAACATTCACAAAGGGGAAAGGGGCCCTTGGGGACCCCTTGCCATTTGCGAATGGGTTACCACCTACTTGAAGTAAGTGGTAAAATGTGAATGTTTTGCGAACGCTATTGCGGTCACAAAACATTCATACATACCGATGCAATTTGGTATTAGGAAGGGATGCCCTAAACACGCCCCTTCCTAATACCGAATCGCAAACCCATTTTGCAATTCGGTAACAGGTTACCGAATCGCAAAATTAGGTTTGCTGCATCGAAAAGCAATTTTTGCATTCGCAAATGCGCAGATTCTGCAAATCTGCCCGTTTGCGAATGCAAAAATGCTTGATACATCTGCCCCTAAATCTGTTGACTTAGGGGCTATTGTTAAGAAACATTGACATTTAGTGAAATCGGATTTCACTATTAGGAAGCTTGTCAGCCCCAGCCCACAGATATCCTATCGAAGGTGCAGTTCACTCAAGGATATGATGGTACACTCCTATGAGGAGACAGGGCCCTCCCTCAGAAGTACTTGGTTGAGGGAACGCCTGGGCTTCTACAAATGTGGTAAGTGCAAAGCTTGCACACATTGTACCAATGTAAAAATTGTGGCACTTCCGAATGACAGAAAATGGAAAATCAGGCATTTTATCAACTGCAATACTATTTTGTTGTGTATGTCCTGGTCTGCATCTGTGGATTGGGCTATGTGGGTAGCACCATTTTTCCTGTGAAAAAGAGAATTCTGGAACACTTGAGAGCTATCAGGAATAATGAAGCATCTTACCCCATGGCGAGACACTGCAATACACTGCATGGCTCTAACACTGAGAATCTCAAGATTTCCTTCTTTGGTGTTGACAACCGCACCAGAAAGACCAGATCGGGAGGCCGCTCCTTCTCCTTCCTCGCGGCCAAAGCATGGAACGCTCTTCCGCTCCACCTCAGACAGACAACATCGCTCCCCATCTTCGCAAGAAACCTCAAAACCTGGCTCTTCGACAGACCCCCTCCTTGATGGAATGGAACCTGCACCCCCCCCACCCCTAGCGCCTTGAGACCCTTACGGGTGAGTAGTCGCGATTTAACAAACCCCTGATTGATTGAACGAGAGGGGAAGACAGAGAATGAGCACTGAGGAGGATAGAGTCGGAGTACATCATTTGTCTACATAGTAAACAGCCAGGTGGCCTCAGGATGAGGAGCTTCATGTGCACCTGGGTTGATAGATGCAGCTACAACTCACCTATCGCACTGCTCACCCGGATCAGGCTATTGATCCTGTTTGTTCCCCCCCCTTTTTTTCTGTCTACTCTAATCTGAGTTCATTAGTTACAAAATAGTAATCCCCATGTGTGCTATTTTTACTCACACTGGTTCAGGCATAGATGTCCCCCCCTCTCTTTGTTTTCCGTTCCCCGGGTAACTTTTCTGATGCAGTTTTTGTGTTGCCTACCAGCTTTTTACAGACAGTATATTAGATGTTGGGCCAGCAAAGGGTCACTTGACTAGGCACGTAGTTGGCTATCCTGATTGCGGATCTTCTGATCCTGTGTAAGCAAAATTTAGGATAGTGTTGGCCCACTCTCATTAATTGGTGATACAGAGCTGTGTTGAGGTATTATGAGACTCATGTCACAACAGGCACTGGCCAGTTGTCAACACAAGACTTTCTGCAGTTTGGTTTTACAGGGCAGTGTTCGCTTTGATAGAACAATACATATATAGTTCTTTGCATTATGAGTTACCTGGGATTTGGACTGTGCATTGATGATGAAATGTACTTTTTCCTTTCATTATTCTTAATTTCTCACATTTTGGTCATTGTATGAATTATATGGCCATTGTTTAAATTCATAGTTTTTTTCGTAACATTGAGTCTGTTTTCCAATGTACATAATCAGACTCAATGTAGTGTGATAGTATTTCCATTATGTTAACACCTTGGAGTATGTTTCGTTCTCTTAAGGGGATTGGGCACAATGGGAAATGTTGATTGTGCTTTGAAAAAAGACCTTGGTAGTCGAAACGCGTTAGCTTACAATAAACGTGTGGTAAGAACCATTCTTGGAGTGCGGTCATTTCTTGCTGTCACGGCATGACCGTGTCGGCATTACTGTTGTGTGTATATATATATATATATACAAAACTCAGTTTTCCAAAAATTCTTTCAGGAGGATGAAAACGGTCACGGACCACAGTTTTAGTGCTTGCTGTGTTTATTTCGAACTGTCCGCCATTACGCGTTTCGGCCGCTCACGGCCTTGATCACATGACAACGCTGCAGTTCAGGATCAACAATTTAAAGTGACACGTGCATCAATCAAAATAATGGATACAGATGACAGACTTACGTCACTGTGGTGTCTAAAGTTACACAATTGTAATATAAATATATGTCTGTGCATATATCGACTACCACAGGATATTTAAGCAAATAAATACATAAATGCATAAATTCATTGTTGTTTGATACTCAATTTGGTAAAAGAATCATGGTAAAATACCTTTAAAATGCTACTCTGTCTATAGTGTTCCATTAAAATTGATTACAATATAAAGTGCAAATGTGCGTCCACACCAGCGTAATCGATGAAATTACTATAAAGTACTCTAGGTAAGAGGCCGCCATCCTGACACAGCGTCCTCTTAGCTGATCTTAATCGCATCTAAACTTATAAAAACTTTTAACTCCTTGTATGAATTTGAATTTGTGTATCTTGCCTGATATTGTATTTTTACCGCTGATAGCGTAGCGCGCCCAGCATCTTCCTGCCTCCTCCCCGGTGTCCGATCACGTGGGCCAGAGGAGGGGTTAAGGCATTCAGCTGACATAAATGCCGGCTGCAACGCGGGAGCGGGCACTCTAGGTAAGAGGCCGCCATCCTGACACAGCGTCCTCTTAGCTGATCTTAATCGCATCTAAACTTTTAAAAACTTTTAACTCCTTGTATGAATTTGAATTTGTGTATCTTGCCTGATATTGTATTTTTACCGCTGATAGCGTAGCGCGCCCCAGCATCTTCCTGCCTCCTCCCCGGTGTCCGATCACGTGGGCCAGAGGAGGGGTTAAGGCATTCAGCTGACATAAATGCCGGCTGCAACGCGGGAGCGGGCACTCTAGGTAAGAGGCCGCCATCCTGACACAGCGTCCTCTTAGCTGATCTTAATCGCATCTAAACTTTTAAAAACTTTTAACTCCTTGTATGAATTTGAATTTGTGTATCTTGCCTGATATTGTATTTTTACCGCTGATAGCGTAGCGCGCCCCAGCATCTTCCTGCCTCCTCCCCGGTGTCCGATCACGTGGGCCAGAGGAGGGGTTAAGGCATTCAGCTGACATAAATGCCGGCTGCAACGCGGAGCGGGCACTCTAGGTAAGAGGCCGCCATCCTGACACAGCGTCCTCTTAGCTGATCTTAATCGCATCTAAACTTTTAAAAACTTTTAACTCCTTGTATGAATTTGAATTTGTGTATCTTGCCTGATATTGTATTTTTACCGCTGATAGCGTAGCGCGCCCCAGCATCTTCCTGCCTCCTCCCGGTGTCCGATCACGTGGGCCAGAGGAGGGGTTAAGGCATTCAGCTGACATAAATGCCGGCTGCAACACGGGAGCGCAGCGGACGTGCGCAGCGGGCGCGCCGACGGCGCGCCGAAGGCGCACCTAAGGCAAGCCCGTCTGCGCCCGTCCGCGCCCAGACGAGCCCAGGACCCAGTCACCTTGCCCAATTCTATAAATACACATCCCAAGAACTTAAAACGTTCCAATCTATTGCACCTACACCTGATTCTAAGACTATAGTATGTTTGCTATACAACAGCATACATCAGAAGCGAGGCTCGTTCCCCGAGCTTAAACTACCCACTCCCCATTTTCACTCGCAAAAAGGAAAAACTCTGGAGCCTAAAGCTTTAGCAATAACCTATCTTAATACTCGCTCCCTAGTTAAACATCAACTAGAAATATTTACCCTCTTAGACTCAGACAAACCTGATATCCTCCGGCTCACTGAAACCTGGCTTACTTCCGAATCCTCGCCCGATATCTTAGCCGCCTTACCCTATGATTACTACATCCTGCAAACAAACCGTCCTCTTGGCAAGATGGGAGGCGGAGTGGCGGCTATTATTCATAAGAGCCTGACTTTTACGGCCCTTACCCCACTTTGCCTCCCCGCAGCAGATAATATTGTTATCAAATTTGAGTCCGAATCGGCACCATTGATCTGCGTATTACTTTATAGGCCTCCTCAACATATGCCCCTATTCCCCCAATCGTTGGGAGAACAAATCGCACACCTTGTCACAAATCATACTAGAATTCTTCTGATTGGCGATTTCAACTATTGGGCTAACGATCCTCAAGGAGGGCCTCACTCCAATGAGTTGACTGAATCGTTGGAAAACATGAACTTCATTCAGCAGATCTCTTCTGCCACCCACATAAAAGGTCACACCTTGGACCAACTGTGGACCACCAATCTGGCGGTATCCGATCTATCCGTCACTCCGTGCATTTGGTCTGATCACCTCTTGATTAAATTCACTCTATTACATCTGACCACCAGTAAAATCCCTACTAGTAAGGGGGTATGGCGAGGAATTGGAAGGCCATCGATAATGCTGTATTCATCACAACACTGGTCAACACAGCTCCTCACCCTACGCCTGACGTCAACCTCCATGTGGAGAATATCTCGGCCTGGCTTCTAGCAGCTAGCAATGAACATGCCCCATTTAAACAAATCAGACTGACCCGTCACCATGAGGCGCAAAAGTGGTTTTCCCCAGACTTAAAACAACAGAAACTCTTCCTCCGCCAATCTGAAAGAAAGTGGAGGCTGGACTACTCGCTGGCCCAAAAACTATCTATTTACTGGCCCTGAAGGAATACAAAAAGGCAATCTCCTTAGCTAAGGCAGCCCATTTTTCCTCGAGAATCCTATCTGCTAACAATAAATCTAAAGAAATTTTTACTATCGTAGACGAATTATCCAATCCTGAGAGAACTCTTAGTAAACCCATTCCATCACAGGATCTTTGCGATTCCCTGAACAAATTTTTTATTGATAAAATCGCCGATATTAAAGCCAGTATCCCCTCCCATACGTCACCTCAGGTAATCCCCCCCTTGCCTAGAAACCCCCACTCCCTTAACTGTTTTCCATCAATTGACACAGCTATCCTGGGTGACCTTCTAGTAAAAGTTAGATCTGGCTCCCCTATGGACCAATGTCCCCCTCATATTTTAAAAACAGCTTTCTCTACCGTTTCGGCCCCAGTCCTTGCACTACTCAACAATTCACTGTCCCAGGGCGTTGTACCTAACTCATTTAAGGAGGCTATAGTGGTCCCTCTCCTTAAAAAACCTAGTGCAGATCCCAAGATGCTGGGTAACTACCGTCCAATCTCTTTGCTCCCCTATCTGGCCAAATTACTTGAAGCCCACGTTGCTAAATGCATGTCCAACTTTTTGGAACAATCCGAGTTCCTTGACCCACGCCAAGCGGGCTTTCGTCCAGCCCATTCCACAGAAACTGTCATATTGGCAGTCCTGGACTCCTTAAGAGGAAAGGCGGATAAAGGTTCTCCTCAGGCCCTGGTACTGTTAGATCTCTCGGCCGCATTTGACACGGTCGACCATATTATACTGGTAGACCGTGTCAGAGAGGCAGGCATTCAGGGCCTTGCCCTTAAATGGATGATCTCTTTCCTGGAAAACCGCTCTCAGGCCGTCCGTACTGGCCAGTTCACTGCCTCTAAACTTAAAACCACTTGCGGGGTTCCTCAGGGCTCTGCGCTCTCTCCGCACCTATTCAATCTCTACCATCTTCCTCTGATTAGATGTCTGAAGGAAAGAAGGGTGGACACCTTTAATTATGCCGACGACCTCCAACTTGTGTTTACTATTGACAACTCTTCCCAGTCAATCTCTGATTTTCAATCCACTATGACATTCATCCGTCATTGGATGGATCACAACCATTTAAAATTAAATCCAGGAAAAACCGAACTGGTCCTGACAGGTGGTGCCCATAACCACTGGGGCCCACAGTACTGGCCCAATGAATTAGGTCCTCTCCCAGTCCCCTCATCCTCAGTGAAAAGTCTAGGAGTCACCATTGGTAATGACCTCTCCTTAAAATCGCATGTAGGCACCGTTATTTCCACTTGTTTCCTTCAGTTACGCAAAATTAGGAAGATAAGTAGGCTTTTGACTCAGGCAGCTCTGGTTCAGGTGCTGATGGCGTTGGTAATATCACGCTTAGACTATGCCAATGCAACTTACCTCGGTCTTCCACTTGGCCTTACGAAACGGTTGCAAATGGTTCAGAACCAAGCAGCCAGACTGATTTATAAACAACCCAGATGGCAACATGCATTCCCCTTCTTAGGAAACTGCATTGGCTCCCCATTCCCCAGCGTTGCATGTTTAAAGTGGGATGTCTGGTGTTCAAATCTCTGAACGGCCAGAGCCCCAAATTCATAAATAATCTTATTTCCCGTTACACCCCTTCACGCAATCTACGTTCGGCACAGCTCCAACTGCTGACGGTCCCTACCTTTAAACGAAAGCGCCAAGGGGGTTGCAGGTTCGCAACTCTTGCCCCCCGTCTATGGAACTCCATCCCCCTGGAAATCAGGTCAAGCGTTAGCTTGCTGAGTTTCAGGAAAAGCCTCAAAACCTGGCTCTTTATTCAAGCTTATGAATGATCTGTCTCCGGGTTGGCCAATCTCCTAGCAATCAGCGCCAAGAAACCAATCGGTGTACGTGCGCTCTATAAATACTTGATAAGATAAGATAAGATAAGTGCAATGTGATTGTTCTATTCCTTTATGCAGCAGTAGGAATTTGTCTAGAACCTCCAAAATGTACATTTATCACTGGTTTGCCTGGTAACATTAATTCATATATGATAATTCATCAAGAAATAATAACACTTTCCAAATATACTGTATATCGAACGCATTATACCAAATTTCACAATAAAAACTGTTGATAAAAAACTATTTGATGTTCTATTTACAAGCAGGTGTATAAATCTTTGGTGGTGTTAAGTCCCCCGGGAGTTTTGGTATCTATAGCTACAAAATATTAACACATCAAATGCAAAACATGTAATAAATTACCAAATTAATTACATTTAAAAAACAAAAAAAGACATTTACTAAAAATATTTTCTTTAAATGATATAAAAATTATATATATATATATATATATATATATATATATATATATATATATATATAAAATCTTCGTGAAATTTTTAAAACTAATGGGGCGGTCAGGTCAGCTGCTGTGTTGAAAGTTTCGGGGTGATTCGTCAAGCGGGGGCCGAGAAAAACGGTCGGTCCCAAAATGCGTTTTCTCCATGTTAATTTCCATAGGAAACTTTAGACACGGCTACAGCTCGAACTGCTGAACGGAATTACACCAAATTTGGCAAAAAGGTAGCTCTTGGTTGAGAAAATACTTTTTTTGTTAAATGGTGTAAATCTGTTCAGTAGTTGCTGAGAAATTTAAACATTTCTCAGATATACAACTGTGGCCGCGGAGGATCTGCAAATCCTCCCGATCTTGAGCCTGCAATCTGATTGGCTGCCAACATTAAAAACCAGGAAGTGCTGGCAGCCATTTTGTGACTCGGTTGAACTGAGTCACAAGAAAAAATGTTATAAAGCTGAAAAAAACAAGAAAAGGGGTCAGGGTAGAAACACCCTGACCCCCTAGGCCTGCTCAGGGGTCCCAAAAAAGCATTTTTTGAAAAAATAATTCAGCTGGATTTGTGGTGGATCCGTCAGAAAATTTTAAAAAAACAAAGTGCGGGCTCCCACGCTTCATTTCCTTTAAGCCCATGGGTGGGCCAGGTCTCGGGGGCAAGGATAAATAGAGATGCGGAGGCCCACGCTGGCCCCCGCAGCCCCGTGGACCGACACCTCCCCCGGGCAATATTGACAAAAACAATGCGTCATTTGAGATGTCATCAGTGATGTCACTGACCATGTCATGAGTGATGTAATGTGACATCATCAGCAGTGCACTGTGAGGGCGTGAGTTATAGTTAGCTCAACTAACTATAATGGCTAAATTTCACAGGTTTTGTACAAGTGAAATGTCAGCCTAACTATACCGTTCCTGTAACCTGTGTTTTTTTCTGTGATATATATATGTAGATAGATAGATAGATAGATAGATAGATAGATAGATAGAAAAATCCAAATTTATCCAAGCTTCGAAGACGCACTCCCAGGCAGGTAATGTATTTAACCCCTTCGATGCTTATGACGAGCTGGACTCGTCATGGCACACAGTGGTCGTGTGCTCATGACGAGTCCAGCTCGTCATAAGACCACCCACGGGGGAAGCGCTGGCGCTCCCCGTGGGAATCCGATCGTTGGGTTTTTTGGGGGGAAGGCAGGGGAAGGGCTTCCCCTGCCTCCCCCCGCCCCCCCCTCAATGACGTCAGCGCGCAAGGTGCGCTGACGTCATTGGGGGTTTCCCTTTGTTCCCTGACGCGCTGGAAGCCATTTGCTTCCAGCGCATCGGGGAATAAGGTTAGTTTTGGCTCCGGGGAGGGGGGGTTTCAAACAGAAGAGGCATCGAGGGAAAGGAAAAATCGTGCAGCAGGAATGCTCACTAGACACCAGGGATTTTTTTTTTTTTTTTAAATGAAAATACTGTTTTGGGGAGCGGCCCCTTGGGCAAGGGTCGCTCCCCTTTGGGGGCCATATGTTTTTGGTGCTCTGCCCCCTGGGGGGGCAGTTTTTTATATAGCGCGGGGCTTTACCCGAAGGTGTCAGAGCGCTTCACAATAGGAACAGTAACATTACATGAGGAGAAGGTTACAAGTGAGCATAATACAAAAGCAAGCGTTACATTACATGAGGAAAAAGTGACAATTGTGCATGATACATGAGATACAAAATACAAATAGAGGTATAATACTGCAATAAGTGGGAGTCACTCAGAACACACTGGGAAGGTACTTCTATAGGCATGGAGTACAGAATTTCCTATAGTGGAAGAACTTCCTTGAGGGAGTAGAGAGGGCGTGAATTAAACAGGAGACTTAAAATGAAGGGTACACAAATCCAGCACAGCACGCAAGGGTGAGGAATGTACAGGAAAAAGTACAAATTTACAATGAAGAGCAAACTTCCTAGAGGGGGCTGAGAGTGAAAGTATTGGTTCTGAAAGTGTCTTTGGAAGAGAAGAGATTTGAGGTCAGCTTTGAAGATCCGGGTAGAGGAGGTGGCACGGAGCAATGGGGGAAGCGAGTTCCAGATTCTCACCGCATTGCCTGAGAAGGATTGCGCCATCGATCTTTCCCTTTTGAAGACGGGGGGGCTCAAGCAGAAGCTTTTCCGCATTGCGAGAAGGGCGAGAGCCACCGGACAATTTCAATTTATTCGCCAGGTAATGAGGGAGGACGTGTGTAAGGCTTTGTGTGTGATGCAGGCAGTTTTGTAAATAGATCTTGCCTCGATCGGAAGCCATCGAAGAGAGGACAGGATAGGAGTGACGTGGTCGCTTCGTTTAGGCCCTGAAATGAAGCGAGCTGCTGAATGGAGGATGGATTTGAGAGGGGAGAGGTGGGATTTGGGTAGGCCCATCAGAAGAGAATTGCAATAATCCAGTCTTGAGAGAACCAGAGATTGTACCAAGGTTTATAAGTCTTTCTCCGGGAAGAACCGACGGATCCCCCATAGAAGGCGCAACTGGTAACGTGCGTTCTTAGCAATAGAGTTGATGTGGGAGATTAGGTTGAGTCTTTTGTCAAGAATGACACCTAGGGATTTAGCGCTGTCGACAATGATGGGTTTGTTGTTGAGTAGGTTCAGCTGATCCATCCAAGATTGAACAGGAGGAGGTGAGAGAGAGGAGGAGGAATTCAGTTTTGGCGGGGTCCAGAATGAGTTGGTGAGCTAACATCCAGTTGTGAATAGAGTTGAGCGTAGAGTTGAGTAGTGAGAGATCGTGTGCGGAAGTTAAAGGTATCTTCCCACTAGTCCACCAGGCATTTATTTGTGGAGAGTGACCCCTTGGGTGGCAGAATAGCAGTATGTTTTTAGGCCCATCTGCCCCCAAGGAGGGCAGAAGCCACTAGACACCAGGGTTTTTTTAATTTTTGTGTTGGGGAGTGGCCAAAAGGGCAAGGGTTGCTCCCCTTTACGGGGGTGAATATTTTATTTATACTCTTTGGCCCACCTACCCCTTAGCTTGGCTGGTGGATTGTGTGTGGAGTGGTGCATTATTTGCATATGTGATTGTAATGTTTTTTTCTCCTTTTTATTCTAGTGTAAAGCTTTTGATTCCTGTTTGCGGTTTCGGCAGTGGTTGTTCTGCAGTTTTGCGTAATTGCATTTATTTGGTAAGAAAAATATTTTTGTTGTGTGTACTCCAAATGAGTATTATTGTCATGCATGAATGAATTTTTTGTAAGTGGTGTCATAATGGCAGCATATTTGTTAGTGTTCAGAGCATGAAATTCTTTGCGATGTTTTGCATGGTCTTATGTGTAATTTTTTTTTCTTCTTTTTTAGTGGGATATTGTTGATCCTTACTGTGTCTGTGCAGAGTAGGTGGTGGTGAGTCTAGCTGCTTCTGTCACGTGAGTGGTATAGTGTTGGAGTATATAGGTCTTTGTGATAAAGCTACATTTTGTTTATTTCTTTTTTTACAAAGGGTTTGTTGTTGTTGACTTGTTTGACAAGTAACCTTTATTAGTAAGCATTATGGCTAGCCGTAGAATGACTGCTCAGCAGGTGGTTGGTTTGCTTCTTGAATCTTCCTCTGAGCAGGATTATGAGACTGACAGTGCGTCTGATGGAGAGGAGGGAGGGGAAGATTCAGGCAGTGAGTTTTCTCTCCACATGGAATCATCGGATGATGAAGGTACTCTCAGTGCAGATGAAGTGCCTGTTTTAGAGGAGGATACTACTGTGCCGATTGTGCAAGAGGCATCTGGATTGCAGCCTGGGGCTGCTAGGCTTCCTACTGGAAGTGCTGGACACTGGGTTGATCCAAACATAGTGCAGCCTGTGTTGCCTGCCTTTAGTGGTTATGCAGGGTGTAGAGTGGATTGTGAACATTATTTGCCTATACAGTATTTTCAGTTGTTTATGGATGATGTATTTTTGGGTGAGATTGTTGAGCAGACTAATTTGTATGCTGAACAGTTTTTGAGGGACAACAGTGCCAGACTTAGGCCCCATTCTAGAGCTACCCGGTGGAGTCCCACAAATCTGGAAGAGATGAAGAAGTTTTTGGGTTTGACTTTTTTGATGGGTTTGACAAGGAAGCCGTCCATGGGTTCATATTGGTCTACCAGTCCCTTGATGGCAACGGCCATATTTCCTGCAGTTATGACTCGTGATCGGTATTTACTTTTGCTTCGGATGCTGCATTTTGTTGATAATGGTTTGGCGTTGCCACGAGATCACCCTGAATGTGACCGTCTTTTTAAGATTCGGCCTGTTCTTGATCACTTTGTAGATCGATTTTCAGAGATCTATACTCCAGGGAAAGAAATATCTATTGATGAGTCTTTGGTCCTGTTCAAGGGCCGTTTGGTTTTTAGGCAGTACATTCCTAGCAAGAGGGCACGCTATGGAATTAAGCTGTATATGTTGTCTGAGAGTAAGACAGGATATGTTTTTAATTTGCGTGTGTACACTGGTAGGGATTCCACTATTGACCCCCTGGTTGTCCGTCCACTTTTGGAGTTTCAGAGAAAATTGTGTGGGATCTTGCTAGAGGACTGTTTAACAGAGGCCACCATTTGTACCTTGATAACTTCTACACTGCTGTGCAATTGTTTAAGGAATTGTTCAAAGTGGACACTTTTGCTTGTGGCACAATCCGCTCTAACCGTAAAGGTTATCCAAAAGAGCTTGTTTGCAAAAAACTTCAGAGGGGACAGTGCAGTTCCTTGCGTGGTGATGAACTACTAGCTGTGAAATTTGTGGACAGGAGGGATGTGTACATGCTGACTACCATCCATGATGAGAGTACTTCACCTGTGGCTGTTTGGGGTCAGATTGCTGAAGTGCGCAAACCTGTGTGCATTTTAGACTACAATAAGCACATAGGTGGTGTTGATAGAGTAGATCAGAGGTTGGAACCTTACACTGCTATTCGTAAGGCTTACATTTGGTATAAGAAGTTGGCCATCCATCTCTTCAATTTAGCAACTTTCAATGCTTTTGTTGTGTTCAAGGAGTGTTCTCCTGCGTAAAAGTTGACTTTTGTTCAGTTTCAGCACTTTGTCATAGGCAGCCTTGTTGTTGTGGAACAGGCAAGTGTTCCTAGAGTTGTAGTGGTGGAGGATGTGGCTCGATTGAAAGATCGCCACTTTCCTGATCACATTCCTCCTACACCCTCAAAAGGCTTTCCCACTAGGAGATGTAGAGTCTGTTGGCGAAGAGGTACGCGGAAGGAGACTCGTATGTACGGCCCTGAGTGTCCTTCTAACCCTGGGCTGTGTGTGCCTGCTTGTTATAGAGCGTACCACAAGCAAAAGAATTATTGGGAGCAACCATGAGTGGTAAAGTGAACTGCCTGGTCTGTAATGTTTAAGAATTGTTGTTCTGTTTCAAGGTTGGCATTAGTGCAATGTATTTAGTTTTGATTTTGTGTTAGTAGATTTGTATCTATTTGCAATTTGTTTGTGTTTTCTTTTTTGTATAAAAAAATCCTAAATGTGATGGTGGTGTGTGTAGGCTGGTGCTTGGCTGGCGGAGTGCGTGGAGTGGCGCTTGGCTGGCGGTGTGCGTGGAGTGGCGCTTGGCTGGCGGTGTGCGTGGAGTGGCGCTTGGCTGGCAGTGTGCGTGGAGTGGCGCTTGGCTGGCGGTGTGCGTGGAGTGGCGCTTGGCTGGCGGTGTGCGTGGAGTGGCTCTTGGCTGGCGGTGTGCGTGGAGTGGCGCTTGGCTGGCGGTGTGCGTGGAGTGGTGCTTGGCTGGCGGTGTGCGTGGAGTGGCGCTTGGCTGGAGGTGTGCGTGGAGTGGCGCTTGGCTGGCGGTGTGCGTGGAGTGGCGCTTGGCTGGCGGTGTGCGTGGAGTGGCGCTTGGCTGGCGGTGTGCGTGGGCTGGCGCTCGGCTGGCGGTGTGTGAGTAGTGACTTTCTGCTGGTCACTACACACACTGCTAGCCGAGCGACACTCCACGCAATCCATCAGCTTGTGTGGTTGCTGTGTTAGGAATGTGGGCGTGTGAAAGTGATGGGCCCTTGAATGGCGCTGTCTGCTGGTGTGAGTGTTGTAATGTGATGGGCCCGCGGCTGGTGGTGTGAATGGTTTTGTATGTGTCACACGTATGAAAGGTGTATGAATGGCCTGTAAAGAGGTTGGCGCCTTGTCGTGGCTCTACAGCTCACGAGCTGTGAGTCAATGGTTCAGATTCTCGTCCTTTCAATTATTAACAGTGCATTTCATTTTTGTGAAATCACTTGTTAATACAATTGTATATACTGAACCATCACTCACCCTCGTGCCAAATCCAACCAGTATGTGTGTGTGCTTGAGGATTAGATGGCTGTGCAGTAATATATTTTTTTGTCTTTCTCAAGCAGGGTGTACCTTGTCCCTTTTTGTGAATGTTGTAATGTGTTTGTTTCGTGCCTGGTGGTGTGAATGGTCTTGGGTGTATCACGTATGAAAGGTGTGTGAATGGCCTGTAAAGCGGTTGGGGCCTTGACGTGGCTTTACAGCTCACGAGCTGCGAGTCACTGGTTCAGTTTTTTGTCCTTTCAATTATTGACAGTGCATTTCATTTTTGTGAAATCTCTTGTTAATAAAATTGTATATACTGAACCATCACTTGCCCTCGTGCCAAATCCAACCAGTATGTGTGTGTGCTTGAGGAATAGATGGCTGTGCAGTAATCTTTGTCTTTTTAGCCTGTCTGCCAAGGTGTACATTCCGTCTAAGAATAACCTACCAACTGTAGATATTGTCGTAAACGAAACACCCATGGGAGTACATGGTGATATCTCTCTTGTGGATCCCAACAAGTTATGTTACCCACAATGTCCTGCAAACCTCAAAATGTCTGTCACATTTTCCTTGCAATATTGTGCCAAAATGTTCACGCTGCAGAAATAAACAACACATTATCTCAAAACGACCTGGTTTTGCAAGGGGGTCACCTGGGTTTTGGCCCGGGGCTCGGCGGCCACCTAGGGAAACCTACCAAACCCACACATTTCTGAAAAGTAGACACCCGGGGATTCCAGGAGGTATGGCTTGTGTGGATCCCCCAACGTTTTCTTACCCAGAATCCCCTGCAAACCTGACATTTTGCAGAAAAAATCCCTTTTTTCACACATTTTTGTGTGGTAAAGTTGTGGCATCACCGGGCTGACACAAATTTCCTGCCACCCAACGTTTCCCCAGGTCTCCCGATAAAAATGGTGCCTCACTCGGGTGGGAGGCCCAAGTACCCGCGACAGGCAAGGGCCCACAACGTATTGGGGCGACCTCAAAATGGCCTATCACAAAACAACCTGGTTTTGCAAGGGGGTCCCATGACGTTTTGGCCCGGGGCTCGGTGGCCACCTAGGAAACCTACCAAACCCACACATTTCTGAAAAGTAGACACCCGGGGATTCCAGGAGGTATGGCTTGCGTGGATCCCCAACGTTTTCTTACCCAGAATCCCTGTAAACCTGACATTTTGCTGAAAAATCCCTTTTTTCACACATTTTTGTGTGGTAAAGTTGTGGCATCACCGGGCTGACACAAATTTCCTACCACCCAGCATTCCCCAGGTCTCCCGATAAAATGGTGCCTCACTGGGTGGGAGGCCCAAGTACCGCGACAGGCAAGGGCCCACAACGCATTGAGGCGACCTCAAAATGGCCTATCACAAAACGATCTGGTTTTGCAAGGGGGTCCCATGACGTTTTGGCCGGGGCTCAGCGGCCACCTAGGGAAACCTACCAAACCCACACATTTCTGAAAAGTAGACACCTGGGATTCCAGGGAGGTATGGCTTGCGTGGATCTCCCAACGTTTTCTTACCCAGAATCCCCTGCAAACCTCACATTTTGCTGAAAAATCCCTTTTTCACACATTTGTGTGGTAGTTGTGGCATCACCGGGCTGACACAAATTTCCTACCACCCAGCATTCCCCAGGTCTCCCGATAGAAATGGTGCCTCACTCGGGTGGGAGGTCCAGTACACGACAGGCAAGGGCCCACAACGTATTGAGGCAACCTCAAAATGGCCTATCACAAAACCGACCTGGTTTTGCAAGGGGGTCCCATGACGCTTTGGCCAGGGGCTCGGCGGCCACCTAGGAAACCCTACCAAACCCATACATTTCTGAAAAGTAGACACCTGGGGGATTCCAGGGAGGTATGGCTTGTGTGATCCCCAACGTTTTCTTACCAGAATCCCCTGCAAACCTCACATTTTGCTGAAGAAATCCCTTTTTTCACACATTTTTGTGTGGTAAAGTTGTGGCATCACCGGGCTCACACAAATTTCCTACCACCTAGCGTTCCCCAAGGTCTCCCGATAAAAATGGTGCCTCACTCGGGTGGGAGGCCCAGTACCGCGACAGGCAGGGCCCACAACATATTGAGGCAACCTCAAAATGGCCTACCACAAAACGACCTGGTTTTGCAAGGGGATCCCATGATGTTTTGGCCCGGGCTCGGTGGCCACCTAGGAAACCTACCAAACCCACACATTTCTGAAAAGTAGACACCCGGGATTCCAGGGAGGTATGGCTTGCGTGGATCCTCCAACGCTTTCTACCGGAATCCCTGCAAACCTCACATTTTGCTGAAAAAATCCCTTTTTCACACATTTTGTGTGGTAAGTTGTAGCATCACGGGCTGACACAAATTTCCTAACACCCAGCGTTTCCCAGGTCTCCCGATAAAATGGTGCCTCACTCGGGTGGGAGGCCCAAGTACCCGCGACAGACAAGGGCCCACAACGTATTGAGGCGACATTAAAATTGCCTATCACAAAATGTTGTGGGCCCTTGCCTGTCGCGGGTACTTGGGCCTCCCACCCGAGTGAGGCACCATTTTTATCGGGAGACCTGGGGAACGCTGGTGGTAGGAAATTTGTGTCAGCCCGGTGATGCCACAAATTTACCACACAAAAATGTGTGAAAAAGGATTTTTCAGCAAAATGTCAGGTTTGCAGGGGATTCTGGGTAAGAAACGTTGGGGGATCCACGCAAGCCATACCTCGCTGGAATCCCCCGGTGTCTACTTTTCAGAAATGTGTGGGTTTTTAGGTTTCCCTAGGTGGCTGCCGAGCCCCGGGCCAAAACGTCATGGGACCCCCCTTGCAAAACCAGGTCGTTTTGTGATAGGCCATTTTGAGGTTGCCTCAATACGTTGTGGGCCCTTGCCTGTCGCGGGTACTTGGCCTCCCACCCGAGTGAGGCACCATTTTTATCGGGAGACCTGGGGAACGCTGGGTGGTAGGAAATTTGTGTCAGCCCGGTGATGCCACAACTTTACCACACAAAAATGTGTGAAAAAAGGGATTTTTTCAGCAAAATGTCAGGTTTGCAGGGGATTCTGGGTAAGAAAACGTTGGGGGATCCATGCAAGCCATACCTCCTGGAATCCCCGGGTGTCTACTTTTTAGAAATGTGTGGGTTTTTAGGTTTCCTAGGTGGCCGCCGAGCCCCGGGCCAAAACGTCATGGGACCCCCTTGCAAAACCAGGTCGTTTTGTGATAGGCCATTTTGAGGTTGCCTCAATACGTTGTGGGCCTTTGCCTGTCGCGGGTACTTGGGCCTCCCACCCGAGTGAGGCACCATTTTTATCTGGAGACCTGGGGGACGCTGGGTGGTAGGAAATTTGTGTCAGCCCGGTGATGCCACAACTTTACCACACAAAAATGTGTGAAAAAGGGATTTTTTCAGCAAAGTGTCAGGTTTGCAGGGATTCTGGGTAAGAAAACATTGGGGGATCCACGCAAGCCATACCTCCCTGGAATACCCCGGTGTCTACTTTTCAGAAATGTGTGGGTTTGGTAGGTTTCCTAGGTGGCCGCCGAGCCCCGGGCCAAAACGTCATGGGACCCCCGTGCAAAACCAGGTCGTTTTGTGATAGGCCATTTTGAGGTCGCCTCAATACGTTGTGGGCCCTTGCCTGTCGCGGGTACTTGGGCCTCCCACCCGAGTGAGGCACCATTTTTATCGGGAGACCTGGGGGAACGCTGGGTGGTAGGAAATTTGTGTCAGCCCGGTGATGCCACAACTTTACCACACAAAAATGTGTGAAAAAGGGATTTTTTCAGCAAAGTGTCAGGTTTGCAGGGATTCTGGGTAAGAAAACGTTGGGGGATCCACGCAAGCCATACCTCCTGGAATCCCCGGGTGTCTACTTTTCAGAAAAGTGTGGGTTTCAGTAGGTTTCCCTAGGTGCCGGCAGAGCTAGGGTTCAAAAACTACAGCTAGGCACTCTGCAAAAAAAGGGTCATTTTTCACTGTGAAAATGTGGTGCGTCCACGTTGCGTTTTGCGCTGCTTCCTGTCGCGGGCACTAGGCCTACCCACACAAGTGAGGTACCATTTTTTTTGGAAGACCTTGGGGAACGCGGGTGGGTGGAATTTTGTGGATCCACGAAGATTCCAGAACTTTCTACCACAGAAAAGTGAGGAAAATGTCTTTTTTTGCCAATTTGTTAGGTTTGCAAGGGATTCTGGGTAACAGAACCTGGTGAGAGCCAGTCAAGTCACCCCATCCTGGATTCCCTGGTTGTCTACTTTTCAAAAATGTATAGGTTTGCTAGGTTTCCCAAAGTGCCGGCAGAGCTAGGGTTCAAAACTACAGCTAGGCACTTTGCAAAAAAAGGGTCATTTTTCACTGTGAAAATGTGATGCGTCCACATTGCGTTTTGCGCTGCTTCCTGTCGCGGGCACTAAGCCTACCCACACAAGTGAGGTACCATTGTTTTCGGAAGACCTTGGGGAACGCGGGGTGGGTGGAATTTTGTGGATCCACGCAGATTCCAGAACTTTCTACCACACAAAAGTGAGGAAAATTTGTTTTTTTTGCCAATTTTTTAGGTTTGCAAGGGATTCTGGGTAACAGAACCTGGTGAGAGCCAGTCAAGTCACCCCATCCTGGATTACCCTGGGTGTCTACTTTTCAAACATGTATAGGTTTGCTAGGTTTCCCAAAGTGCCGGCAGAGCTAGGGTTCAAAAACTACAGCTAGGCACTTTGCAAAAAAAGGGTCATTTTTCACTGTGAAAATGTGGTGCGTCCAAGTTGCGTTTTGCGCTGCTTCCTGTCGCGGGCACTAGGCCTACCCACACAAGTGAGGTACCATTGTTTTCGTTAGACCTTGGGGAACGCGGGGTGGGTGGAATTGTGTGGATCCACGCAGATTCCAGAACTATCTACCACAGAAAAGTGAGGAAAATGTGTTTTTTTGGCCAATTGTTTAGGTTTGCAAGGTATTCTGGGTAACAGAACCTGGTGAGAGCCAGTCAAGTCACCCCATACTGGATTCCCCTGCGTGTCTACTTTTCAAAAATGTATAGGTTTGCTAGGTTTTCCAAAGTGCCGGCAGAGCTAGGGTTCAAAAACGACAGCTAGGCACTTTGCAAAAAAAGGGTCATTTTTCACTGTGAAAATGTGGTGTGTCCACATTGCGTTTTGCGCTGCTTCCTGTCGCGGGCACAAGGCCTACCCACACAAGTGAGGTACCATTTTTTTCGGAAGACCTTGGGGAACGCGGGGTGGGTGGAATTTTGTGGATCCACACAGATTCCAGAACTTTCCACCACAGAAAAGTGAGTAAAATGTCTTTTTTTTGCCAATTTTTTAGGTTTGCAAGGGATTCTGGGTAACAGAACCTGGTGAGAGCCAGTCAAGTCACCCCATCCTGGATTCCCCTGGGTGTCTACTTTTCAAAAATGTATAGGTTTGCCAGGTTTCCCAAAGTGCCGGCAGAGCTAGGGTTCAAAAACTACAGCTAGGCACTTTGCAAAAAAAGGGTCATTTTTCACTGTGAAAATGTGGTGCGTCCACGTTGCGTTTTGCGCTGCTTCCTGTCGTGGGCACTAGGCCTACCCACACAAGTGAGGTACCATTTTTTTTTTTAGACCTTGGGGAACGCGGGGTGGGTGGAATTTTGTGGATCCACGCAGATTCCAGAACTTTTTACCACAGAAAAGTGAGGAAAATGTGTTTTTTTTGCCAAATCTTTTAGGTTTGCAAGGGATTCTGGGTAACAGAACCTGGTGAGAGCCAGTCAAGTCACCCCATCCTGGATTCCCCTGGGTGTCTACTTTTCAAAAATGTATAGGTTTGCTAGGTTTCCCAAAGTGCCGGCAGAGCTAAAGTTCAAAAACTACAGCTAGGCACTTTGCAAAAAAGGGTCATTTTTCACTGTGAAAATGTGGTGCGTCCACGTTGCGCTTTTGCGCTGCTTCCTGTCGCGGGCACTAGGCCTACCCACACAAGTGAGGTACCATTCTTTTCGTTAGACCTTGGGGAACGCGGGGTGGGTGGAATTTTGTGGATCCACGCAGATTCCAGAACTTTCTACCCCAGAAAAGTGAGGAAAATGTGGTTTTTTTGCCAATTGTTTAGGTTTGCAAGGGATTCTGGGTAACAGAACCTGGTGAGAGCCAGTCAAGTCACCCCATCCTGGATTCCCCTGGGTGTCTACTTTTGAAAAATGTATAGGTTTGCTAGGTTTCTAAAGTGCCGGCAGAGCTAGAATTCAAAAACTACAGCTAGGCACTTTGCAAATAAGGGTCATTTTTCACTGTGAAAATGTGGTGTGTCCACGTTGCGTTTTGCGCTGCTTCCTGTCACGGGCACTAGGCCTACCCACACAAGTGAGGTACCATTTTGTTCGGAAGACCTTGGGGAACGCGGGGTGGGTGGAATTTTGTGGATCCACGCAGATTCCAGAACTTTCCACCACAGAAAAGGGAGGAAAATGTGGTTTTTTTGCCAATTGTTTAGGTTTGCAAGGGATTCTGGGTAACAGAACCTGGTGAGAGCCAGTCAAGTCACCCCATCCTGGATTCCCCTGGGTGTCTACTTTTCAAAAATGTATAGGTTTGCTAGGTTTCCCAAAGTGCCGGCAGAGCTAGGGTTCAAAACTACAGCTAGGCACTTTGCAAAAAAAGGGTCATTTTTCACTGTGAAAATGTGGTGCGTCCACGTTGCGTTTTGCGCTGATTCCTGTCGCGGGCACTAGGCCTACCCACACAAGTGAGGTACCATTTTTTTCAGAAGACCTTGGGGAACGCAGGGTGGGTGGAATTTTGTGGATCCGCGCAGATTCCAGAACTTTCTACCACAGACAAGTGAAGAAAATGTTGTTTTTTTGCCAATTTTTTAGGTTTGCAAGGTATTCTGGGTAACAGAACCTGGTGAGAGCCAGTCAAGTCACCCCATACTGGATTCCCCTGCGTGTCTACTTTTCAAAAATGTATAGGTTTGCTAGGTTTCCCAAAGTGCCGGCAGAGCTAGGGTTCAAAAACGACAGCTAGGCACTTTGCAAAAAAAGGGTCATTTTTCACTGTGAAAATGTGGTGTGTCCACATTGCGTTTTGCGCTGCTTCCTGTCGCGGGCACAAGGCCTACCCACACAAGTGAGGTACCATTTTTTCGGAAGACCTTGGGGAACGCGGGGTGGGTGGAATTTTGTGGATCCACACAGATTCCAGAACTTTCCACCACAGAAAAGTGAGTAAAATGTCTTTTTTTTGCCAATTTTTAGGTTTGCAAGGGATTCTGGGTAACAGAACCTGGTGAGAGCCAGTCAAGTCACCCCATCCTGGATTCCCCTGGGTGTCTACTTTTCAAAAATGTATAGGTTTGCTAGGTTTCCCAAAGTGCCGGCAGAGCTAGGGTTAAAAAACTACAGCTAGGCACTTTGCAAAAAAGGGTCATTTTTCACTGTGAAAATGTGGTGCGTCCACGTTGCGTTTTGCGCTGCTTCCTGTCGTGGGCACTAGGCCTACCCACACAAGTGAGGTACCATTTTTTTTTTTAGACCTTGGGGAACGCGGGGTGGGTGGAATTTTGTGGATCCACGCAGATTCCAGAACTTTTTACCACAGAAAAGTGAGGAAAATGTGTTTTTTTTGCCAAATCTTTTAGGTTTGCAAGGGATTCTGGGTAACAGAACATGGTGAGAGCCAGTCAAGTCACCCCATCCTGGATTCCCCTGGCTGTCTACTTTTCAAAAATGTATAGGTTTGCTAGGTTTCCCAAAGTGCCGGCAGAGCTAGGGTTCAAAAACGACAGTTAGGCACTTTGCAAAAAAAGGGTCATTTTTCACTGTGAAAATGTGGTGTGTCCACATTGCGTTTTGCGCTGCTTCCTGTCGCGGGCACTAGGCCTACCCACACAAGTGAGGTACCATTTTTTTCGGAAGACCTTGGGGAACGCGGGGTGGGTGGAATTTTGTGGATCCACGCAGATTCCAGAACTTTCCACCACAGAAAAGTGAGGAAAATGTCTTTTTTTTGCCAATTTTTTAGGTTTGCAAGGGATTCTGGGTAACAGAACCTGGTGAGAGCCAGTCAAGTCACCCCATCCTGGATTCCCCTGGGTGTCTACTTTTCAAAACTGTATAGGTTTGCTAGGTTTCCCAAAGTGCCGGCAGAGCTAGGGTTCAAAAACTACAGCTAGGCACTTTGCAAAAAAAGGGTCATTTTTCACTGTGAAAATGTGGTGCGTCCATGTTGTGTTTTGCGCTGCTTCCTGTCGCGGGCACTAGTCCTACCCACACAAGTGAGGTACCATTTGTTTCGGAAGACCTTGGGGAACACGGGGTGGGTGGAATTTTGTGGATCCACTCAGATTCCAGAACTTTCTACCACACAAAAGTGAGAAAAATTTGTTTTGTTTGCCAATTTTTTAGGTTTGCAAGGGATTCTGGGTAACAGAACCTGGTGAGAGCCAGTCAAGTCACCCCATCCTGGATTCCCCTGGGTGTCTACTTTTCAAAAATGTATAGGTTTGCTAGGTTTCCCAAAGTGCCGGCAGAGCTAAAGTTCAAAAACTACAGCTAGGCACTTTGCAAAAAAAGGGTCATTTTTCACTGTGAAAATGTGGTGCGTCCACGTTGCGTTTTGCGCTGCTTCCTGTCGCGGGCACTAGGCCTACCCACACAAGTGAGGTACCATTCTTTTCGTTAGACCTTGGGGAACGCGGGGTGGGTGGAATTTTGTGGATCCACGCAGATTCCAGAACTTTCTACCCCAGAAAAGTGAGGAAAATGTGGTTTTTTTGCCAATTGTTTAGGTTTGCAAGGGATTCTGGGTAACAGAACCTGGTGAGAGCCAGTCAAGTCACCCCATCCTGGATTCCCCTGGGTGTCTACTTTTGAAAAATGTATAGGTTTGCTAGGTTTCTAAAGTGCCGGCAGAGCTAGAATTCAAAAACAACAGCTAGGCACTTTGCAAATAAGGGTCATTTTTCACTGTGAAAATGTGGTGTGTCCACGTTGCGTTTTGCGCTGCTTCCTGTCACGGGCACTAGGCCTACCCACACAAGTGAGGTACCATTTTTTTCGGAAGACCTTGGGGAACGCGGGGTGGGTGGAATTTTGTGGATCCGCGCAGATTCCAGAACTTTCTACCACAGACAAGTGAAGAAAATGTTGTTTTTTTGCCAATTTTTTAGGTTTGCAAGGGATTCTGGGTAACAGAACCTGGTGAGAGCCAGTCAAGTTACCCCATCCTGGATTCCCCTGGGTGTCTACTTTTCAAAAATGTATAGGTTTGCTAGGTTTCCCAAAGTGCCGGCAGAGCTAGGGTTCAAAAACGACAGCTAGGCACTTTGCAAAAAAAGGGTCATTTTTCACTGTGAAAATGTGGTGTGTCCACGTTGCGTTTTGCGCTGCTTCCTGTCGCGGGCACTAGGCCTACCCACACAAGTGAGGTACCATTTTTTGGGAAGACCTTGGGGAACGCGGGGTGGGTGGAATTTTGTGGATCCACGCAGATTCCAGAACTTTCCGCCACAGAAAAGTGAGGAAAATGTGGTTTTTTTGCCACTTTTTAAGGTTTGCAAGGGATTCTGGGTAACAGAACCTGGTGAGAGCCAGTCAAGTCACCCCATCCTGGATTCCCTGGGTGTCTACTTTTCAAAAATGTATAGGTTTGCTAGGTTTCCTAAGTGCCGGCAGAGCTAGGGTTCAAACACTACAGCTAGGCACTTTGCAAAAAAGGGTCATTTTTCACTGTGAAAATGTGGTGTGTCCACGTTGCGTTTTGCGCTGCTTCCTGTCGCGGGCACTAGGCCTACCCACACAAGTGAGGTACCATTTTTTTTGGAAGACCTTGGGGAACGCGGGGTGGGTGGAATTTTGTGGATCCTTGCAGATTCCAGAACTTTCCACCACAGAGAAGTGAGGAAAATGTGGTTTTTTTGCCAATTTTTAAGGTTTGCAAGGGATTCTGGGTAACAGAACCTGGTGAGAGCCAGTCAAGTCACCCCATCCTGGATTCCCCTGGGTGTCTACTTTTAAAAAATGTATAGGTTTGCTAGGTTTCCCTAAGTGCCGGCAGAGCTAGGGTTCAAAAACTCCAGCTAGGCACTTTGCAAAAAAAGGGTCATTTTTCACTGTGAAAATGTGGTGCGTCCACGTTGCGTTTTGCGCTGCTTCCTGTCGCGGGCACTATACCTACCCACACAAGTGAGGTCCCATTTTTTTCGGAAGACCTTGGGGAACGCGGGGTGGGTGGAATTTTGTGGATCCACGCAGATTCCAGAACTTTCCACCACAGAAAAGTGAGGAAAATGCGGTTTTGTTTGCCAATTTTTTAGTTTGCAAGGGATTCTGGGTAACAGAAACTGGTGAGAGCCAGTCAAGTCACCCCATCCTGGATTCCCCTGGGTGTCTACTTTTCAAAAATGTATAGGTTTGCTAGATTTCCCTAAGTGCCGGCAGAGCTAGGGTTCAAAAACTACAGCTAGGCACTTTGCAAAAAAAGGGTCATTTGTCACTGTGAAAATGTGGTGCGTCCACGTTGCGTTTTGCGCTGCTTCCTGTCGCGGGCACTAGGCCTACCCACACAAGTGAGGTACCATTTTTTTGGGAAGACCTGGGGGAACGCGGGGTGGGTGGAGTTTTGAGGATCCACGCAGATTCCAGAACTTTCCACCACAGAAAAGTGAGGAAAATGTGTTTTTTTTGCCAATTTTTTAGGTTTGCAAGGGATTCTGGGTAACAGAACCTGGTGAGAGCCAGTCAAGTCACCCCATCCTGAATTCCCCTGGGTGTCTAGTTTTCAAAAATGTATAGGTTTGCTAGGTTTCCCTCAGTGCCCGCAGAGCTAGGGTTCAAAAACTACAGCTAGGCACTTTGCAAAAAAAGGGTAATTTTTCATTGTGAAAATGTGGTACGTCCACGTTGCATTTTGAGCCATTTCCTGTTGTGGGCACAAGGCCTACCCACACAAGTGAGGTACCATTTTTATCGGGAGACTTAGGGTAACACAGAATTGTAGAGCAACTGTTATTACCTATTGACTTTCGATGCATTTCTGCCTTCCAAATGAAAGACAATGTGTAAAAAATAAGTCATTTTGAAAAATGACCTATAATTCTCATGCTAGTATGGGTACTCCCAATTTCGGAAATGTGCAAATATCTACTGTTTCTAAAATCTACATTTTGTTCCCATTTCAGAAATACATAGGTGTCTTTCATAACAATTTTTCCATGTATACATTTTCCCAAAATAATTGCTATATACCCGGTACATAATAAAAAAACATTGCAAGATGCTGCTCAGTTATTGGCTCTGGGTTCGCCGGGTTCTTGGTGAACCTACAAGTCCTATATATCCCCACAACCAGAAAGGTCCAGCGGATATAACGGTATATTGCTTTCAAATAGCTGTCATAATTAGAAGAAGTTACAGGTGAAAACGTTGACACAATTGGCTGTTTTTTTCAACTAATTTTAAATTTTCCTTCATTTAACTGTTAGTTTTTATAAGGAAAACTTTAAGGATCTACACAAATGACCCCTTGCTGAATTCAGAATTTTGTCTACTTTTCAGAAATGTATGGCTTTCTAGGATCCATTATTGGTTTCATACCCATTTCTACCATTAACTGGAAGGAGGTTGAAAGCACAAAAAATAGCAAAAATAGGCTATGTCCCAGAAAAATGCCAAAACTGTGTAAAACAAGTTGGTTTTCTGACAAAAGTCTGCTTGTCCCTGAAATCTGGGAAGATGGTGATTTCAGCACCACAACCCCTTTTTTGATGCCATTTGCAGGGAAAAAACAAGACCCTTTCATCTGTAGCCTTTTTTTCGCATTTTTCCCCCAAAAAAACAAAATGTTGCTGTATTTTGGCTAATTTCTGGGTCCCCTCCAGGGGAATCCACAAACCCTGGGTACCTTTACAATCCCCATGATGTTAGAAAAAAAGGACGCAAATTTGGTGTGGATACCTTATGTGGTCAAAAAGTTACAGGGGCCTAAGCGCGCACTACCCCAAATAGCCAAAAAAAGGCTTAGCACAGGGGGGGGAAAAGGCCTAGCAGCGAAGGGGTTAATGAGGCTAAAAAATTACATTTGGCAATGAAGTTCCCTTCTTTAGCCTAAGGCATTTCAGACCTTTCTTGATCCTTGGTCACAGGCAGAAATACAGCTTGGCACCAACACTCCTGCAGCACCTCATATGAGCATGTTAATTAGCAGTATTGCCCTCCTCTGGGCCTCCCAAGTAAGCTTTTAAACTTTACAAAGCATGCTGGAATTTGTAGTGCTAACTTCAATGCCAAATGTCGTTTTGTAGTCTCATTAAATACATTACCTGCCTGGGAGCGCATCTTCGAAGTGTGGATAAATTTGGTTATGATGTTTATGCGGCAGTCCTGTCCTGAAGACAGCACCACCACTGCAACTGAAAGGTGGGTCTGCATTGACTCTGAACTGTTTGTAGTCAAGCTGTGGAGCGGCAGGTTGAGCAGATTTTATTCAACAATTGACATTGAAATGCTCACAGGAGGGCTATACATTTTGGTAATGAATTTATATGGCAGTGCACACCTACTAAAGGAAATAAAAAACTGTTAGCCTGGGAGTGCGTCTTCGAAGCGTGGATACATTTGGTTTTGATATATATGTATATATATATATATATATATATATATATATATATATATATATATATATATATATATATATATATATATATATATGTATATATATCACTAAAAACACAGGTTTCAGGGACGTTGGATCAATTTGGTTTTGAGATATATATATATATATACAAATAATATAACATTAAACAAACAATAATATTTGATATATTTAAACAATATTAAAAAAGTATTGAAGTCTGTGACTAATAAATATATATTATTTCCACTCCAGTCTGTGCAACAGTAGGACTAGCGTTGGACTCCGTAGGGGTCAAATTTACTATTCTCTCTTAAGTATTTGCAACAGTAGGGAAAGTGTTGGCCTTCGGAGGGGTAAAATTTACTACTCTCACTCCAGTCTGTGCAACAGTAGGCAAAGTATTGGACTCTGGAGGGGTAACATTTACTATTCCCACTCCAGTCTCTGCAACAGTAGAGAAAGCGTTGGAGTTCAGAGGGATAAAACGTACTATTCCCACTCCATTCTGCGCAACAGTAGGGAAAGCGTTGGACTCCAGAGGGGTAACAGTTACTATTCACACTCCAGTCTATGCCACAGTAAGGAAAACGATGGACTCTAGAGGGTCAAATTTACTATTCCCACTCCAGTCTGTGCAAAAGTAGGGAAAGCGTTAGACTTCGGAGGGGTAACATTTTCTATTCCCACTCCAGTCTGTGCAACAGTAGGGAAAGTGTTGGTCTTCGGAGGGGTAACATTCCCTATTCCCACTCCAGTCTATGCAACAGCAGGAAAAGCATTGGACTTTGGATGGGGTGAAATTTACTGTTCCCACCCCAGTCTGTAAATACAAAAAGAGAGGGCCCCTGGGAGGAAAATAGGCAGTCAGGGAATCAGGGGAATATAGTACACTGAAATGAAGAGCTATCCTGTCTGCAAAATACTTTGATTAACGGAAAAACTCGTCTTCAAGTTGTGCTCTAACGAGTCACACATGAGCCTAACGACTCTCCGATCACTGTATGTGCAGCTGATGTGAATACATTAATTCAGTCAAATAATATACATTCTTATAGATCACAAAAATAAAAAGACAATGCGTTCTTGTTTTTATTCGTATAAAAACAATCAAAACTAAGTATTATATAATCATGTCACAGTAATTAATACAACATGAAAAATAGATCAATTAATGAAAACAACACCAAGACACTGAGAATATTGATGTATCTGATCTCATACTTCCAGAAATACCACACTCATACCACAGACAGTTAACATATTCTAAGAACAATACAAAAAATTGGTAACTCTGGGAAGATCATCCCTCTAAAATATTCAGGGCCCAACCCAGGATATGAAATCTGCTTGTGCAAAGTTAGATCGGTCTCAGTATCTTTAAATAATATCTATAACAGACAAATATTTTTCACAATATAACTGTTTTATCACAATAGGATTTTGTAAGTATCCTGAGAGAATACAATTCTGAGTGACTTCTATGTTTGTCACTACGGAATGCGTATTGTATAGCGTTTCTGTTTATGGTGGTCTCCACAATGTGCGCCGACACGTGTTTCGGTATTGTCCTATCAGAGAGGTCGCACCTTCTTCAGGGCGCTAAAAACATAGGAGGATCAGAGAGTCTTGGTGTCAAACAGTAGACAAATTCTGTCTGAGTGAAGCAAGGTTCAAGGTCAAGAGATGTAGGTGCTTTCAAATGTAACGGAAATAAGGAGAAAGCGGCACAGACAGAAATGGCTCCTTAGGGAAGTTTCTTATGTAGCGGTCCTCATGATGGTTAAAAGGGAACCTAGGTTCGAAAATGATGCACGCTGGTGAAGGGCTTCGATAGGGGGGATAGTCACGGCTGTGACTGTTTGTTATCGCTAGCACTGCACCTCATCTCGGTAGGAGCCGCGCTTTCCCTCGCCGATTTGGACTGTGCTATTTATTAACTTCAAACAACGTCCATTTAATCTGATGGTTGGCGGATATTCCTAGACTTTCTATCCCCCCTATCGAAGCCCTGTACCAGCGAGCCTTTTCTCTCTGGGCCGCTTTCTCCTTATTTCCGTTACATTGTTCCGGTGTAGCCTGGCGGATGGTAGCCATACATTTGTGGCGGTGGTCGGGTCCTTTATGCATGCATACTGGAGGTTTCACTCCCGCCTGACCCGAAATATGTCCTGCTTGGGATCCCGAATGACATTGATGTTCTACGCTTTAAGTTCCTCTTTAGTGCCCTGGGCCTAGTGGTAGCCAAAAGAGATGTGACGAAGTACTGGGGAGCACCAGAGATACCTAACATACACGAATGGAGTCAGGGGATGGATCTCTATATGCCAGCAGAGAAGGTGACTTACCCCAGCAGAGGCTGTCCCCCTAAGTTTTACAAGGTCTGGGGATGGTGGAAAGCATACTATGGGCTGGTTCTGCAGAGGATAGCTCTGGAACAACACCTGGCCCGACTGCCAGACAGACCCAATCTGATTGAGGGGTGCATTGTCAAGCTTTATAAGTACTATTCAATACCTACTACATGTCTCGGTGGAAGAAGTCTGGGATTGTACAATTTTAATGTGATACTGTGTACTTGCAATACTTATCCGTGAACAATGTGACTGTATTATTTCTTTGGTTTATGCATAAAAAAAGATAATTAAAAAACGATATTTTTTTACAACTATATTATTGAAAACGATATTTACAACAACGATATTCTTGAAAACTATATTACTTACCTAAAAATGTATATTCTTGACGATATTTCTGCATCACAATATTCTTTTTCTGATATTACTGCATTCGATATTTAAAACTCAATATTTTGTCCAAATACCGTATCTGACCAGATAAGTATGTTTTCTATGGATCTAAGAGAAGCATACACTTCTGCTTGACACTGTACCTGTTTTGTGTGGGGAAATCTTGCAATGTGTGTGAGTCAAGTTTGCAGTCGTACACCCCAGTGCTGTTCCTTACCCTTCTACCAAATGTGAAATCCTGCTTGTTTGTTGTATCTAAGGGAGGCATTAAATGGTGCTGCACAGTGCCACACTTGTTCCATGCCTTCAAATGAAGCTTGCAGTGGCCCTACAGTACCACACTTGTTGCATGTCTTTGAAGGAGGCTTGCACTGGCCCTGAAGTGCCACATTTGTTCCATGTCTTTGAATGAAGCTTGCACTGGCCCTGCAGTACAACATTTGTTTTGTGTTTTTAAAGGACGCTTGCACTGACTGGCCCCAGTATCATACTTTTGCAATGTCTTGAAAGGAAGCTTGCAGGGTCTGTCACAACAGTATCACAATTGTTCCATGTCTTTGAAGGAAACTTACACTGCTCCTGCAGTACCACACTTGTTCAGTGTCTCAGGGAAAATGTTAATGCTCTTGACCAATTTAGTTTATCTTATGCATGTAAGTCAAGGACCCCCTGTGCTCCAGCTCCCAGTGCTCTATCTATTTCTGTGTGGTTTTGGTCTGACCAAAAGACTGTTTTAGCTGTCTCACCAGCCTTATATTTTTGCAAAAATAATACATAATCTTGCTTAGAGAAAATGGGCCTTAGGTAAGCCCACATCAGTTATTCATGAGGCAAAGTGTCATTCACATATTAGTTCAGCTCTTTAGAACAACATACATACAACTGGGCAATGGCTTTGTTGCCAATGTTTGGCTCTGCGTAGTAGTCAACTGCTGGTCTTTATGATGTCAGGTAGTCTGAGTAACAGTATTTTTCCTACTTACTGGGTGTTAATCTACATCCAGAGGAGTCCAACCTCCGGACATATTTCCTTTAAGATCATCCCCCCAGCAGCTCATGCAAATACAGACCAATACTAATTGAGTAATGGGAGTACCAGAGGCTGCACTGACATTGCTATTGGATCACAACTTTCTTCAAAGCACCAGGCGTCTTTGCTTCAAGCTTCAAAACCATGCCACATTCTTAAAATGGCATTCTGCATACATTTTTAACTGTTCCAAGATGGAAGCCCAGTGTGAAGCTTTACTTTTACATTTTTTATTGATGCACATGCCCTACACCTTTAGTTGGCATTTTTTTGTTTTTCTTTATTTATTTTAGCATATGCTTGTACTATAAAGCAAACCACCACCTTGTTTTTTAGAAGGCAAGTGGCACAAGTGTTTTGATACCAAGACTCTTCCCGCAAAAATCCACAAAGTTCAGACTCACATAGTCTGCAGTGCTGGTCCAAGTGTAATAGGAGATTAGATAACCTCAGTGGGCATTCAAGCTTCAGTGTAGCTTAAGTCAACAGTTTTGAATTGCACTAGTGGCACGCTGCACTAGATGTTGAACCTCTGCCTCCTATGTTACCATCTATCCAAACTCTGCTCCTCTTAATGAGTGGTGTACCTGTGTGTGAGCAGTGTACTTGTGTGAGTGCAGGATAGCTGCCATGTCTGGTGCGTACATTGTGAGGGGCGTGTCTGTGAGAATGCAGGATTAACATTGTCTTTTGTGAGTGCAGGGTAAGTGATGTACAGGTTGAAAGTTGTGCCTGTTTTTGTCCTGTGTGAGCACAGAGTGAGGCTTATACCTATGGAAGTGCAGTATGAGGGATGTGCCTATATAAGGGTAGCAATGTAAATTTACGGTCCCTGTTTGTGTGCATTCGCTTTATAAGGGCCAAACCTATTGGCTTTGTTAATGCTTTTTAGGAATATTGCTTTGAACTGCAGAAATACAGTACAGAGTGCAAATACAATAGTGTGCGTATGAGAATAGTAGTGAGTTTTGATATGGGAGATGTAGACTCTGTCGACAGAGGTTGAGGAGTGTCGGGGGCAGCTGACAGACTGAGATGTCACCCTGGAGAGGAGAGCCAGTTACTTTTCTTCTACTAGGGCCCATGGCAACGTAGCTGTGCCAATGGCAGGGAAGCAGAAATATAATGGCTTTTTCTGATTCCTGTTCGGAGCGTGGCAGTAAAAACCCTCCCAAATCTATCTTCTGGGCATTCTTGACCTTAAGATCTCTACTAAAGTCCTGCTTAGGGCCTAAATGGCCATGGATTTCCCTGTGGAGCATACCCAAGTGAAGCAGCTGAAAGGCTACTGATAACATTCCAAAGACATTTCTCATTTCTACTTGAAGTGATCAACACAAAAAGGTGGTGTATCTTCTAAACAAAATATCCTAACCATGCCTTCTCCTAGTATCCTGCTTTACGGGTAAGAGCTTAATTTCACAGAGAGACAGGGGTGAAACCATGGATGTCATTTGGGGGTCGTCAGGGGTCGCAGCTGTGACCTCTAGCTTGTCCCCTGCTACTCCTGGCACTTCCTTTTGCGATCCCTGGCCTCATAGGGTGCAAAACATTTGACTCCTCTGACTCCAGGGGTCACAAAGGTAGTGCCAGGAGTAGCAGGGAGCAAGCTAGAGGTCACAGCTGCGACTCCGGACTACCTCCAAATGACGTCCACAGGTGAAACATTGAATGTAGGCAGTGAGAGATCACAGAGTTGAGAATGAAAAGAGACAGTGGGGGAAACCGTGTCAGGAACAAAAATACGAAATAATGGGAGAACATTGAAGGAGAAGAATCACCATCATGTCCCTGCCGACTGTGGTGTACCCAGAAATAAACAGCAACACAAGAGCCCCCAGACCGGGTAGCTGACAAGCTCCAATCACAGTCCGAATGTTAGTAACTGAGCTAAAAACAGACATGATCCGAAGGCAGCCAAAGGACAGCAGATATAATGACTGCAAGAATAAGACATAGCGTTGGAGGGGCAACATGCTGTGGCCGCTGACATGGAGGCAGGGGCAGGTGCAGACTTTTCAGAGGGTCAGGTTAGTTGGAGAAAGATGATTAGAGTTAAGGGGATGGGAAACAGAATAAAAAACAACCTACAACTGCTAACGCAACATGGCGGCTGTAGTGTGCACGAATGGATAGGTATGGCTTAAGTGTAGAGGGGAGGTGGAGAACAAAAAATGAGGCAAGTATGGGGTGTGGAGCAAACAAAATACAAATAACAAAGGAATGCTGGCCCAACATGGTGTTCGTGGCTATAACAAAAGGAGCTTCAGTCCAGCAAGTGGACAGGGAAAGAGGCTTTGGAAGGGCAAAGGGAAAGAGCACACAGGCTGAGAATAATAAACCTGAGTCAGGGGGCATGCAAGTCACCAGTCTGCACAAGAAGCAGGCCCACAGGGGAGCAGTAGGAGTAGCATAATTGGGTGCCTCCAGATCTAGCATCAGCTTCATCTATGTAAGCAAAACTTCCCTGGGCATCTAGGGCCTGATTCTCAAACTGCACTTTGTATTATGTTTTACAGCACTGCAAAACATACTACAAATTGGTATTCACAAACTACATGCGGAGTTTATGCCTCCGCCAGTCCTATCTTTTTATGTCGGGAATTCTCCGTCCGACAGCAGAGTCGCCATACACATAAGTATAGATTTTAGTAGCAAATAGGGGAGGGACAAAAGGAAGTGAGTTGAACTAAGGGCATACTTACTACTAAAAAGGAGGGAAAGAGGGAGCAGTAAGGAGGGGTTTAGGCAGATGTAAGGAGGGCTTTAGAGAGAAATGCCACACACCCACAAAAGAGTAAGACTATTGAGATTCACAAACTGCACTTCTATCGTTACTACAGCCCAAATGTAAAAACCCTAGTAAATCAAGCCCAATACATGGTTAACCCCTGGTCCTGCAACAACCTTCCATACAAAATAATGGAGCCCAATCGTTTCTAACAAAAAAGATACAAATACATTTCTATAAAAAGAAATGTAATCAGTATTTTTATAATAATTTTTTTATTTAGTTAAAAAATATGTAACACATTAAATTAATTGACATTCAGATGTAATTTTATAATTTAATACATGAATAGACAATTTGTAAGACAATTTAAAACGTGATGCACCACATTGTAAATGCATACTATTAATCTATTTTATAAATTAAGCTTTACAATTTTTTTAAGTGTATCTTCTTGAAAAGTAAACTTTTAAATCCTGAAAACATATATCTGATACTGTTTTCAACACTTGCAACACACCTGGTAATGTAATTAGTGATTTCTCTCAACTCCACCACCTATCAACCCAAGATTTGCATCACACCAACAACCAATGACAGACAAGCTGAGCACATAAAAGATGATCCCACACAGCCAAACTCTTTTATGTCTTCACTATGTTGTGAAATGTGTTTGTGGGTTTGCCCCTTCTTCTTAAGAGGAATTATTTGAGGAGGAGGACGGAGAGGAGTTATGGGCAAAGGATAAACATCTTTGGGGTGCCCAGGAAATAGGTTATTTCCAGACACTGCTTCCCACCTGATGTCATCTTGGACATGGTTGCTGAGTCAGAGTGGCAGCTAGATTCAGCTATAGGCCACTCCCACACTGTCCCAGCCTACGTGAAAGCATTAGCTGCACTCTATCTTTTGTCACTGGATATTTCCCCAGGGTGTCCTATGACACTGTTGGCATCTCACAGACAAGCCATTCCCAATGCATCAGAAATACATGCAGTAGAGTGCACCAGGTCATTGCCATGTCACAGTCACTGACAGAAAGGCACAGGTTAGCTCAGCAATGTTATTCCTTCGCCCACTTTCCTGAAGTGCTAGGTGCCATTGACTGCACCCACGTGGCACTCCAGCCACCTCGTCACACAGCACATCTTTTCCGCAACAAACACTGCTGACACTCTATCGGTGTAAAAGCTGCCTGCAATGCCAGCGGCTGCTTCACAGATGTGTATTCTGCGTTTCCAGAAGCATGAAATAATCGGTTTACGTCATGGACGGCATATTCCCCAATCGCACTGAGCCACAATGGCAAAAAGCCTATTTTTCCTTTAAATGCATTCAGTGCATTTCCGACAACTAGTCCTTCTTCAGGGGAAAATATCGGACTTCCAGTCAAGGCAGTCTTTTAATTAGTCTCCTCCGGGTGAGCATCGCTGACTGTCCGGAACGCATCGGGCCCTCTATGAATGCATTTTTTTTTTTGATAATCAAGTTTATTAGCATTTAAAGAACAAATCACAAAATATATAGGCAGTAAAATCAAGCACATCGGTTGGGTAGACACATTTGAAATAGAGACGACAGAGACTTGTAAAGCACTTTTAGAATGAGTACAAAAACCTATGAATGCATTTAAAGGAGAAATATTCGCACTGAGCTTATGAAGCATATTGGAATGCAGTCAGTTGTTGAGAAGATTCTTTCATAATGGAGAGAGCAATAAAGGTTGAGAGTTTTAATTAAAGCACAAACTAACTGGATATTGTGAAGCATGTGACGAATATGTTGAAAGGCTTTTCCCATTGTGGTTCAGTAAATGTCAATGTAAATCTGTATTTGTAAAGCGCAAACTACTCACCCTTACGGGTCTCAAGGCGCTGGGGTCCGTCGTGGAAATTAAGTGAGCTATTGCCCAGAGTCACATGGTGCTGAGCTGAGCTGCCACAGGAGCCGGGATCGAACCGTGAGCCCTATGCACCGAAGTCAGCTATCCTGGCCACTGCACCACACCACTCCACCGGTTCAGTGGGACCAATGATTATACCATCCGCGGCACATAGCAATTATTTCATAGGATTAAGGGCCGTTGGACAGAAGGCCTGCCTAGTCTGCACAAAACATTTGAAAACTTGGTTCTAATAGGGATTACTACTGGAGTGCCAGAGGACCTTTTGATTTCTTATTCCTCAGTCTTTCTCAAAACACACACCACAGCTTTATTTTCCATCAGTCACCTCTTGCACATCTTATGGTAGCTGGTGATTTGGGTGGCATGTGATTTCTTGGTAACAAATCCCCATACATGCCTAAAATTATTGGGTGGCTTAACAATAAGCCTAAATTATTTCCACGCAATCAACATACCTGACTCTGACACATACTGCATGTAATTAGGCATGATAATGTACTTCAAGGAGAATAGGGTGCTCTTTATTTAATTTTTTTGTCCCTTCAGGTAATCTGGTTATGGTCTCTCTACTGATCCCACCCTTCCGTCGTCCAACCACTGCATCTCAGTGGAGGTACAATAGGGCACCCATGCATACACAAGCCACTATTGAATGCACTTCTGGGGTCCTCAAGTTGCAATTCAGATGTCTTGACCATGCGGCAGTAAAGTGGGGCTGGTGTACTCCCAAAAAGTTGTGTGTAAGATTATTGTAGCTTTTGTGTGCTGCACAACATCACCATACGACAGGGTTTACAGATAGATCTTCACTGTTAAAAATGGGGGTCTCTAGTTGGCAGTGGTACACACCCTGTCCAAGTAGGGACCCTTCCTTCTAGTCAGGATGAGCAAAGTACACACCTAAGTTTGCCTGTGCTCACCCTCTGGTAGCTTGGCACGGAGCTGTCAGGCTAAACTACAAAGGCAATGTATAAAACATTTGTATTTAACCAACAGTAACACAGTAAAAACACCACAAATGGACACCACACCAGTTTAGAAAAATAAAGTACTCCAACATACAGATATCAAAATATGACTTTTAAAAGATAAATACAGTTCTGTTCATAGACAACTATGGATGCGTCACTTTTTGAGCAAAGTACCTTAGATGTGTCAAAATTACAGGATGAAGACAGGCGCAGGGAAGGTGATGCGTCAGTTCCTTGCTCGCAGGGAATGTGATGTATCGGTTCCTTACTGCTACGTAGGGGAGGTGATGCGTTGGTTCTTTACTGAAGAGGAGGTGATGCGTCAGCTTCTTACTGCAAGGGGAGGTGCTGCATTGGTTTCTTACTGAAAAGCCCAACGTTGTTGTAGATTTGGCGCACAGGTGCAATGTGTTATGTAACATTGGTGATGCGTCGCTTTGCAAAGCTTTGAGATCAGTACTGGGGCAGCGCAGCGAGGCTCTACAGCGCTTTGCGTCATCTGGCATCAGTTCCTAGAGGCTGAAAGCTGTGCTGCTGGACTCGGCAAGGCTTTGTGTCATCCGGCGTCAGTTCCGAGAGGCTGTCAGCCGTTCGGCTGGACTTGGCAAAGCTACGCACCGTCCAGCGTCAGTTCAGAGAGTTTTTGAGAGGCTTCGCACTGGTTCTTACAGGGATCAGCTGCAGAACCCACTTCTGAGGCCCTTTGACTGGAGGGAGGCACCTCAGGCAAGGGTAGGACTCACAGATAGCAGAGTCCAGCAGCAGAAGCAGAGTTGCAATCAATCAATCAATCAAGCGTTTGTTAAGCGCGACTACTCACCTGTAAGGGTCTCAAGGCACTGGGGGGGGGGGTTCACAGGTTCCAGTCCATCAAGGAGGGGGTCTGTCGAAGAGCCAGGTTTTGAGGTTTCTTGCGAAGATGGGGAGCGAAGTTGTCTGTCTGAGGTGGAGCGAAGGGTGTTCCAGGCTCTGGCCGCGAGGAAGGAGAAGGAGCGGCCTCCTGATCTGGTCTTTCTGGTGCGGGGGACCACGGCGTAGGAGAGCTGGGCTGATCGTAGGGTCCTTTGGGGTGCGTGGAATTTGAGTCGGCTGTTCAGGTATGCTGGTCCGGTGTCGTGGAGGGCCCTGTGAGCGTGGGTGAGCATCTTGAAGGTGACTCTAGCTTCGATGGGGAGCCAGTGGAGTGTGCGCAGGTGCTGGGAGATGTGGCAGTCTCTTGGCAGGTTGAGGACCAGTCTTGCGGCGGCGTTCTGGATGTTCTGTAGCTTGCGGGTGAGGTTTTTGTTTATTCCGGTGTACAGTGCGTTGCCGTAGTCGAGTCTGCTGGTGACCAGGGCGTGAGTGACGGTCTTTCTGTGTTCGAGGGGGATCCATTTGAAGGTCTTACGTAGGAGGCGGAGGGTGTGGAAGCAGGAGGACGAGATGGAGTTGATCTGGCGGTCCATTTTGAGCTCGGAGTCCAGGATGATTCCCAGGTTGCGTGCGTGGTCCGTGGGGGTGGGCGGGCTTCCGAGGGCGGGGGGCCACCAGGTGTCGTTCCAGGCGTTGGGGTTTGGGCCCATGATGAGTACTTCTGTTTTGTTGGTGTTTAGTTGTAGGCAGCTGTTTTTCATCCATTTGGCGACGGCTTCCATGCCTTCTCGAAAGTTGTGTCTGGCGGTGTTGGGTTCGTTGGATAGGGAGAGGATGAGTTGGGTGTCGTCTGCGTATGACACAATGTTGAGTCCGTAGGTTCTGACGATGGGGGCGAGCGGAGCCATGTAGATGTTGAAGAGCGTAGGGCTGAGGGAGGACCCCTGGGGGACTCCGCAGGTGGTTGGTGTGGGGTCCGAGAGGAAAGGGGGGAGTCTGACCCTCTGCGTTCTGCCAGATAGGAAGGAGCAGATCCAGTCGAGGGCCTTGTCTTGGATCCCTGCGTCGTGGAGTCTGCATATTAGGGTGCGGTGAGAGACTGTGTCGAACACCGCTGAGAGGTCGAGGAGGATGAGGGCTGCTGTTTCTCCTTTGTCCAGTAGGGTGCGGATGTCGTCTGTTGCGGCGAGGAGGGCGGTTTCCGTACTGTGGTTTTTTCTGAAGCCGGATTGGGAGGAGTCGAGGATGTTGTGCTCTTCGATGAATGTGGCGAGTTGGCTGTTGATGGCTTTCTCAATGACTTTCGCTGGGAACGGGAGCAGGGAGATGGGTCTGTAGTTTTTTAGGTCGGCTGGGTCCGCCGAGGGTTTCTTCAGGAGGGGGTTGATCTCGGCGTGTTTCCAGTCGTCGGGGAACGAGGCGGTTGCCAGGGAGCGGTTGATGGTGTGGCAGAGCATGGGTGCAATGTTGTCGGCGGCTCTGTTGAAAATGTGGTGGGGGCAGGGGTCCGTGGGGGCCCCGGAGTGGATTGACTTCATCGTCTTCAGTGTGTCTTCGGTGGTGAGGGCTGTCCAGTTGTCGATCACTGGCTTCAGGGTGTCGGGGGTGGTTGGTGAGGGTTCAGTGTGTTGGTTGTCTTCGTCGAAGTTGTCGTAGATGCTCTTGATTTTGTGGTGGAAAAAGGTGCTGAGTTTGTCGCAGAGGTCTTGTGAGAGTGGGATGTCGGTGGACTCGCTTGTGGGTTGGACAAACTCCTTGATGATGTTGAAGAGTTCTTTGCTGTTGTGTGCGTGAGTGGAGATTCTGTCTTCAATCGCTTTTTTCCTCATTTTTCTGATGAGTTGGTGGTTGGCGTTGGTGGTGGCTCTGAAGTTGTTGTGGGCTTCTGTGGATTTGGTGTTCCGCCCAGGCCTTTTCGAGGTGGTGGCAAGTGCGTCTGGACTCTCGAAGTTCGGTGGTAAACCAGCTGGCTTTCTTGGCGTGGGTGTTGTTGTTTTTCTTGAGAGGGGCTATGGTGTTGGCGCTGTCGGAGATCCATCTGTGCAGGGTTCGGGCTGCGGTGTTGGGGGCGTCATTTTTCGCGATGGTTGGGGTGGAGTTGCTGAGTGATGAGGTTAGCTGGTCGTCGGGGATTCTGGTCCAGTTTCTTCGTGGGAGCAGGTGCTGGTGTCTGTGGATGGTGGGTGTTCTGAAGGTGAAGTGGACGCATCGATGGTCAGTCCATGGGAGTTCGGTGGTGTGGCTGAAGGTGATGGAGTTTCCTGTTGTGAAGAGGGGGTCGAGGGTGTGTCCTGCTGAGTGCGTGGGTTCGGTTACGATCTGGCGGAGTCCAATGTTGTGGAGGTTGCCCAGGAGGGATGTGGTGCTGGGGTCCAGTTGGTTGTCGAGGTGGAAGTTGAGGTCTCCCAGTAGGGTGTAGTTGGTGGATGCGATGGCATGCTGGGCGATGATGTCCGTGATGGAGTTGGCGAAAATTCCGCGGGGTCCAGGGGGTCGGTAGATGAGGGTTCCTCGGAGGGTGGTGGTAGGGCTGGCCAGTATCTTGAAGTGAAGGTGTTCCATCAGGTCTGTGGGCTCGTCGGGGAGTGTGCTCAGGTGGAGGGTGGATTTGTGGACGATGGGTATTCCTCCTCCCGGGCAGATGGGGCGGTCCTTCCTGGAGATCTTGTATCCTTGGGGAATGGCGATGGCGATGTCCGGTCCAGAGGTGGTGTTAGTCCATGTTTCGGTGAAGAACGCTACGTCCGGGGTGGTGCTGTCGAGGAGGTCCCAGATTTCGGTGGCGTGTTTGTGGAGGGATGTGACGTTGAGGAGGATGCATTGCAGGGTCTTCGGTTCGGTTGTGTTCTTGCGGGCGGGTTGCGCTGGGTCCGTGGTCTTGGCGGTGCTGCAGGTGTGCCGGCAGCAGTGACAGCTGAAGGGTCCGTGGGTGTCGGCTGGTGATGCTAGCTTGCAGTTGTTGTTGCGTCCTGGGTTGAGAGCGTGGAGTGCCGCTGGGTCGTAGCGTTGGCGGTGCAGAGATCCAGGGTTCCTGGCGCTGGTCGTTTCGCGGAAGGGCGCAGACGGACCTGCCTTTGGCGCGACAACGGCGCGACAACGGCGCGGCCGCGCAGCGGCTGCCATTAAGTAGGGGTCGGGGAGGGCTGGACAGCTGGGAGGTGGAAGGCGGGAGCGGGGAGGGGAGCTGGATTGGGCCGGTCGCGCTGGTCGTGCTGGGGGGGAATGGCCGCGGGGCAGCAGCGGCGGGGAAAAACAGGCAGAAAAAGGCAAAAGGAAAAAGGCAAAAAGAGAGGGAAAAGTGAAAATAAGGCAGCAAAAGTGCAAGAAGAGTGGAGGAAAGACACAGAAGACACAGAAGGAGAGTAAAAGGGGGAGATTGAGATGAGGGAAAAACTAATGAAAAAGGAGGAAAGACACAGAAGGAGAGTGAAGGGGGGAGATTGAAATGAGGGAAAAACGAGTGAAAAAGGAGAGAAAAAGCGGAGCGAGAGAAAGGAGACAGAGGTCCACTGGACCACCAGGGATGAGGCGCAGGTAAAACCTGCGGGTGGAGGAGGACCTCGAACACCAACACTCGAGAGTGCAGGGGCTCGGGGGAAGGGCTCCCTTAATGGTGGAGCTGCGAGGGAGGGAAAGCAATTTCACTGACAATGAGTCAGTGGTCTTGCTCGCCTGTCCCCGCAGCGGCCGCCATTAAGTAGGGGTCGGGGAGGGCTGGACAGCTGGAAGGCGGGAGCGGGGAGAAGAGCTGGATTGGGCCGGTCGCGCTGGTCGTGCTGGGGGGAGGGGCCGCGGGGGCAGCAGCAGAGGTGAAAACGGGCGGAAAAAGGCAAAAGGAAAAAGGCAAAAAGAGAGGGAAAAGTGAAAATAAGGCAGCAAAAGTGCAAGAAGAGTGGAGGAAAGACACAGAAGGAGAGTGAAAGGGGGAGATTGAGATGAGGGTAAAAAAACGAGTGAAAAAGGAGAGAAAAAGCGGAGCGAGAGAAAGGAGACAGAGGTCCACTGGACCACCAGGGTTGAGGCGCAGGTAAACCTGCGGGTGGAGGAGGGCCTCGAACACCAACACTCGAGAGTGCAGGGGCTCGGGGGAAGGCCTTCCTTAATGGTGGAGCTGCGAGGGAGGGAGAGCAATTTCACTGACAATGAGTCAGTGGTCTTGTTCGCCTGTCCCTGCAGCGGCCGCCATTAAGTAGGGGTCGGGGAGGGCTGGACAGCTGGGAGGCGGGGAGGGGAGCTGGATTGGGCCGGTCGCGCTGGTCGTGCTGAGGGGGAGGGGCCGCGGGGGCAGCAGCGGTGGGGAAAAACGGGCAGCAAAAGGAAAAAGGCAAAAAGAGAGGGAAAAGTGAAAATAAGGCAGCAACAGTGCAAGAAGAGTGGAGGAAAGACACAGAAGGAGAGTGAAAGGGGGAGATTGAGATGAGGGTAAAAAAACGAGTGAAAACAGAGGAAAGATACAGAAGGAGAGTGAAGGGGGAGATTGAAATGAGGGAAAAACGAATGAAAAAGGAGGAAAGACAGAGAAGGAGAGTGAAGGGGGGAGATTGAAATGAGGGAAAAACGAGCGAAAAAGGAGAGAAAAAGCGGAGCGAGAGAAAGGAGACAGAGGTCCACTGGACCACCAGGGATGAGGCGCAGGTAAAACCTGCGGGTGGAGGAGGGCCTCGAACACCAACACTCGAGAGTGCAGGGGCTCGGGGGAAGGCCTCCCTTAATGGTGGAGCTGCGAGGGAGGGAGAGCAATTTCACTGACAATGTGTCAGTGGTCTTGCTCGCCTGTCCCCGCAGCAGCCGCCATTAAGTAGGGGTCGGGGAGGGCTGGACAGCTGGGAGGCGGGAGCGGGGAGGGGAGCTGGATTGGGCCGGTCGCACTGGTTATGCTGGGGCGGAGGGGCCGCAGGGCCAGCAGCGGCGGGGAAAAACGGGCGGAAAAAGGCAAAAAGAGAGGGAAAAGTGAAAATAAGGCAGCAAAAGTGCAAGAAGAGTGGAGGAAAGACACAGAAGATACAGAAGGAGAGTGAAAGGGGGAGATTGAGATGAGGGTAAAAAAACGAGTGAAAACGGAGGAAAGACACAGAAGGAGAGTGAAGGGGGGAGATTGAAATGGGGTAAAAACAAATGAAAATGGAGGAAAGACACAGAAGGAGAGTGAAGGGGGAGATTGAAATGAGGGAAAAACGAGTGAAAAAGGAGAGAAAAAACGGAGCGAGAGAAAGGAGACAGAGGTCCACTGGACCACCAGGGACGAGGCGCAGGTAAAACCTGCGGGTGGAGGAGGGCCTCGAACACCAACACTCGAGAGTGCAGGGGCTCGGGGGAAGGCCTCCCTTAATGGTGGAGCTGCGAGGGAGGGAGAGCAATTTCACTGACAATGTGTCAGTGGTGTTGCTCGCCTGTCCCCGCAGCAGCCGCCATTAAGTAGGGGTCGGGGAGGGCTGGACAGCTGGGAGGCGGGAGCGGGGAGGGGAGCTGGATTGGGCCGGTCGCGCTGGTCGTGCTGGGGGGAGGGGCCGCGGGGGCAGCAGCGGCGGGGAAAAACAGGCGGAAAAGGCAAAAGGAAAAAGGCAAAAAGAGAGGGAAAAGTGAAAATAAGGCAGCAAAAGTGCAAGAAGAGTGGAGGAAAGACACAGAAGGGGAGTGAAAGGGGGAGATTGAGATGAGGGTAAAAAAACGAGTGAAAACGTATGAAAGACACAGAAGGAGAGTGAAGGGGGAGATTGAAATGAGGGAAAAACGAATGAAAAAGGAGGAAAGACACAGAAGGAGAGTGAAGGGGGGAGATTGAAATGAGGGAAAAACGAATGAAAAAGGAGGAAAGACACAGAAGGAGAGTGAAGGGGGGAGATTGAAATGAGGGAAAAACGAATGAAAAAGGAGGAAAGACACAGAAGGAGAGTGAAGGGGGAGATTGAAATGAGGGGAAAACGAGTGAAAAAGGAGAGAAAAAGCAGAGCGAGAGAAAGGAGACAGAGGTCCACTGGACCACCAGGGATGAGGCGCAGGTAAAACGTGCGGGTGGAGGAGGGCCTCGAACACCAACACTCGAGAGTGCAGGGGCTCGGGGGAAGGCCTCCCTTAATGGTGGAGCTGCGAGGGAGGGAGAGCAATTTCACTGACAATGAGTCAGTGGTCTTGCTCGCCAGTCCCCGCAGCGGCCGCCATTAAGTAGGGGTCGGGGAGGGCTGGACAGCTGGGAGGCGGGAGCGGGGAGTTGCAGGAAGTCTTTTTGTCCCTGAGACTTATTAACAGGAGGCAAGCACACACAAGTCCTTAGAGAAACTTCACAAGCAGCATACACAGCAAAGTACAGTTCTTTGTTCTCTCCAAAGAAGAAACAGTGACTGCAGGCCAACCCAGCGAAGCAACACACAGCAAAGGGGCAGTACTCCTCCTCAAAGCTCTTCAGTTCTCCTTGGCGGAGGTTCCTCTTGGTCCAGAAACGTTTTAAAGTTCTGGGGTCTTAGGTCTAATACTTATACCCCTTTTTCCCTTTAAAGTCTTTGTCAGAAAGTTTCTTTTGCTCAGTCAAATAGTTCTGTCCTCCCTGGTCCAGCCACACTACAGGGGGTGGAGACAGCATTGTGCAAGGCAGCCACAGCTTACTCAGGTGATGGTGTCAGCATATGCAGGGCACACCTCAGCTCCCTTAGGTGCTCAGGGGCATATGCAGGGAGCTGAGATGTGCCCTGCATATGCTGATGAGTCATAGTATTGGCTGTGATTCTGGTGGCCTTGGTGGGTCAGGGTGTCTGTGCAGGAGGGGATCCAGGTGTTAAAATTGGAGGTGAATCTAGGAAGGTCATCGAGGTGTTGCGGTCGGTGGTAGTGGAGCTTGAAAGACCAGGATTCTTCAGAGACCTTGTTCCATTCATGACGTGAAGATTTGATGATGGTATTCCTGCGGTGGTGAGGGATAGGTATGTTGAAATGGATGAGGGCGCGATCAGACCAGGTGATGGGTGTGGACTAAGATTTAACTGAAGCTGGTGAAGATGGGGTCCTGTAGGTGTCCGGTGGAGTGGTTGCGGCCATCCTTTCACATGGTGAGTCCAAAGTTTATCAGGTCTTTCAGGAGGTTGGTCGTGTTAGGTGTGGTGGTTGGGGGCATAGTAGTGCATAGTAATGCAACATGCTCATAAGAGAGACTCACCAATTTCTTAAATCCCAGACCTGGGTGTCGAAGAAGAGGCGCTGGCTATGCAGACTTTGATATCATGAAGAAGGGTTGTAAGCTGATTTTTGATAGGGAAAAGTCTGAAGACGTTGAAGAAAGACTACCCTAGACCTCCTGGTTAATTTAAAAAGAGAAGTAGGACTATTATATGGACAATGAAGATAAAAATTAGACTGTATTGTTCAACAGTTTACTGTACCTTGTAATTCTGGTAAGTCAAAACATTGCCAGTCAGTCTTGAAATGTTACAATATGACATTCAGTTAATTAATCAGTGAAGTCATTTGGCATTCATAGAGTTCATATAATTCTATGTGCATTGGTTAAGAAATGTGCCTTGTTTCCCACTGTGAGGTTAATTACATTGGAGAATAGGTTGGTTGGTTGATTTTTGCACAATGCCATGTGCTATGTACACCTTATTGGTAATGCATGTGATGAGTTAGTAAGTTTCTGTAATTATGTTATTTGGTAATTGCAGTTAATGTTATGGCTGTGGTGTGCGCTAAATGCTTAGTGATGCAAGACAGATTGGGAAGATTAAATAATCCATGTGTACGTAGTTTTGGGATTACTGTGTGAGCACTTAACTTTCAACTCCATGTAGGATGTAGTTAGCAGTTTTGGGAAAAGAGTGTAGTACCCATCTGTATTTTGTTGTGTTGATATGTGCTGATTGTGCATGTATGTGTGTATATGTGTCTGTGTGTGTTGATTTGAACTGGAGAAAAAGCAGTACCCCGTCATAAAGGTTGCATGGGGAGTATCCCATGATATGCGAAGTTGGCGAAGTGTAGTAGCCTGTCATGCAGAGCTGCATGGGGCAGTAGCCCATGGTGTACTAAGATGGGAAGAATAGTACCCTGTCATGAGAAGTTACATGGAGAGTACCCCATGGGCACAATGTGGGAGGAGGAAGTACCATGTGGCAAGAGGTTGTCAGGCGAAGTGCTCCACTGAGTGGAAATATAGGTACGTTTAGAACCCCATGATGTTGTAGGTGATAGCCACAGATTTTACTTGAGTGTTGTCAGTGATAACTACAAGAGTCGTCATTCTGTACAAACAGATACTTGAGGGCGGTGTTGAACAGGAGGTGGAGTACGCTGGTGATTGTTTTGAGCTATATAGTGTCATTGTGAGTGTGCAGCCATGAGGTGGTAATGCTTCATATTCGAGGAGGTCAAAAGACATCCCTGTCTTGGACCGTTGTGCAATGGTAGTCACAACTTAGTACTTGTTTTGTTTCTTTGTTTGACATGTAGTGTGGGGAGCCACACGTTTTGACCCATTGCAGAGTTTCTGTGACTGCTGTTTGTTGTCTTTGTGTGTCTGCATGGGTATTGGAGTCTTTAGCAGGTTGTTGTTAGGCGAATGTCTAAGCTAGACACTGGAGATTGAGTGATTGTGAATGATTGTCCTTGTACTATATAAGCAAGGGAATTGCTGTTTGTTTTGTTGTTTGTAAGGAAAGGAGGTGTGTAGTATCCTGATTGTTCCCATTCCTTGAATGTCTATGCTGGTGTCTGGAATGCTGAGAGGAGAGTGAATGAAGTGATAGACTACTGATAAGTCTTCTAAGTGCAAGCTAGGAGACAAGCAGAGTTGGAGGGTGGACAGGACCTATCTACTGTTGCTGTACCCTAAGGCCCTAACAGGAAATTAACAACTTACCTCCAGATTCTTGTATGAAGACCCCCTGCACTCCAGCTACAACAATCTCCCTGATTACCGGTTCCTCCTCTTCTGGTTATCTATTCTTCCTCTTCTGATGGCAGCTGCAGATCCCATATCAAATATAACAGGAAGTGGCTTTGCATGATGTAACCGCGTAACAAATACAATAGGAATGGGCTTGCCAGGAGTAACCCACAGCATAGGTAATAGACTACACGTAGCGTTGAAAGACCTGGAAACTGTTGAGAACAGGACTATGGTGATTGACAGCACACAAACATTAGAAGGAGTTTTACATTTGGAACTCTCTGACAAATGAATCAAGAAGGCATTTATATTGTGAATGCTCGTGAAAGTAAATAATTGGCCAGCCTGGGTTATTAATGCCCCCCTGTCTTTGGCCAGCCTCATTAGGGAGAGCAGAACACCAAGACTCACATGTCGAGGAAGAGGGATCCGCTTAGGAATAATTGCTGTAGCGTTTCAAAAGTGAGATTTGTCCATTGTCAAATATGTCCAGTGCTCGTCTTCAGCCATAACCTTAACGAAAGCTCAAAAGGAAATGTTGAACCCGTCTGGACGTAAAGGAAAATATCCTAAAGACCAACAGCACTCTCACACCCCTCACAGACTAGCAGTTACACTATCTGAAACACTGTCATTCCAGCCACAGACTGCCAGTCACACACTACTGAAAGCACTGTCCGACCCATCATATACTATCAGTCTTATTCTACCAGCAGCTCTCCGATACCCACCAGAGGACAAGTCACCCACAGAGGCACTCTCACACCCCTCAGAGACTAGCAGTTACACTATCGGAAGGACTGTCATTCCCCTCACAGACTGGAAGCGCTGTCCGACCCATCACATACTATCAGTCTTATTCTACCAACAGCACTCCAATACCCACCAGAGGACAAGTCACACACAGAGACACTCTCACACCCATCAGAGACTAGCAGTTACACTATCGGAAGCACTGTCATTCCCCTCACAGACTGGAAGCGCTGTCCGACCCATCACATACTATCAGTCTTATTCTACCAGCAGCACTTCGATACCCACCAGAGGACAAGTCACACACAGAGGCACTCTCACACCCCTCAGAGACTAGCAGTTACACTATTAGAAGCACTGTCATTCCCCTCACAGACTGGAAGCACTGTCCTACCCATCACATACTTTCAGTCTTATTCTACCAACAGCTCTCCGATACCCACCAGAGGACAAGTCACACACAGAGGCGCTCTCACACCCCTCAGAGACTAGCAGTAACACTATCGGAAACACTGTCATTCCCCTCACTGACTGGAAGCGATGTCCTACCCATCACATACTATCAGTCTTATTCTACCAGCAGCACTCCGATACCCACCAGAGGACAAGTCACACACAGAGACACTCTCACACCCCTCAGAGACTAGCAGTTACACTATCGGAAGGACTGTCATTCCCCTCACAGACTGGAAACGCTGTCCGACCCATCACATACTATCAGTCTTATTCTACCAGCAGCTCTCCGATACCCACCAGAGGACAAGTCACACACAGAGGCACTCTCACACCCCTCAGAGACTAGCAGTTACACTATCAGAAGCACTGTCATTCCCCTCACTGACTGGAAGCGATGTCCTACCCATCACATACTATCAGTCTTATTCTACCAGCAGCACTCCGATACCCACCAGAGGACAAGTCACACACAGAGGCACTCTCACACCCCTCAGAGACTAGCAGTTACACTATCAGAAGCACTGTCATTCCCCTCACTGACTGGAAGCGCTGTCCTACCCATCACATACTATCAGTCTTATTCTACCAGCAGCACTCCGATATCCACTAGAGGACAAGTCACACACAGAGGCGCTCGCACACCCCTCAGAGACTAGCAGTTACACTATCAGAAGCACTGTCATTCCCCTCAAAGACTGGAAGCACTGTCCAACCCATCACATACTTTCAGTCTTATTCTACCAACAGCTCTCCGATACCCACCAGAGGACAAGTCACACACAGAGGCACTCTCACACCCCTCAGAGACTAGCAGTTACACTATCGGAAGCACTGTCATTCCCCTCACAGACTGGAAGCGCTGTCCTACCCACCACATACTATCAGTCTTAATCTACCAACAGCACTCCGATACCCACCAGAGGACAAGTCACACAGAGAGGCGCTCTCACACCCCTCAGAGACTAGCAGTTACACTATCGGAAACACTATCATTCCCCTCACTGACTGGAAGCGATTTCCTACCCATCACATACTATCAGTCTTATTCTACCAGCAGCACTCCGATACCCACCAGAGGACAAGTCACACACAGAGACACTCTCACACCCCTCAGAGACTAGCAGTTACACTATCGGAAGGACTGTCATTCCCCTCACAGACTGGAAGCGCTGTCCGACCCATCACATACTATCAGTCTTATTCTACCAGCAGCTCTCCGATACCCACCAGAGGACAAGTCACACACAGAGGCGCTCGCACACCCCTCAGAGACTAGCAGTTACACTATCAGAAGCACTGTCATTCCCCTCAAAGACTGGAAGCACTGTCCTACCCATCACATACTTTCAGTCTTATTCTACCAACAGCTCTCCGATACCCACCAAAGGACAAGTCACACACAGAGGCACTCTCACACCCCTCAGAGACTAGCAGTTACACTATCGGAAGCACTGTCATTCCCCTCACAGACTGGAAGCGCTGTCCTACCCACCACATACTATCAGTCTTAATCTACCAACAGCACTCCGATACCCACCAGAGGACAAGTCACACACAGAGGCACTCTCACACCCCTCAGAGAATAGAGGTTACACTATCGGAAGCACTGTCATTCCCCTCACAGACTGGAAGCGCTGTCCTACCCATCACATACTATCAGTCTGATTCTACCAGCAGCACTCCGATACCAACCAGAGGACAAGTCACACACAGAGGCACTCTCACACCCCTCAGAGACTAGAGGTTACACTATCAGAAGCACTGTCATTCCCCTCACAGACTGGAAGCGCTGTTCTACCCATCACATACTATCAGTCCTATTCTACCAGCAGCACTCCGATACTCACCAGAGGACAAGTCACACACAGAGGCACTCTCACACCCCTCAGAGACTAGCAGTTACACTATCAGAAGCACTGTCATTCCCCTCACTGACTGGAAGCGATGTCCGACCCATAACATACTATCAGTCTTATTCTACCAGCAGCACTCCGATACCCACCAGAGGACAAGTCACACACAGAGGCACTCTCACACCCCTCAGAGACTAGCAGTTACACTATCAGAAGCACTGTCATTCCCCTCACAGACTGGAAGCGCTGTCCTACCCATCACATACTATCAGTCTTATTCTACCAGCAGCTCTCCGATACCCACCAGAGGACAAGTCACACACAGAGGCGCTCGCACACCCCTTAGAGACTAGTTTTCTGGCCAAACATAAAAATGCTTGGCAAGAAGGACGGCATACAAGCCCGACAGGTCTCACTACCTCAGGCAGTAGCTGCATCCCTGAAGCGAGATACACGTTTGAAAATCCAATAGGTCTGGCATGCATTTCCAATTATAAGTAAAACCTTTTAATCATGCCAATTCTTGTTGCTATTGTAATTAAAATGGATATAATTTTTCAAATAAATAAACCAGGAACACAATAACCTTGTTACTGTGCATCATAAAAATACAGTTTGAGTGACAACTGGATGTAGCAAACAAAAATAAAAAGGCATCACAACAGGCACCACCTGAGTCCCTCAGCTACTATAAAACATTTTACTTGGAAAGCAAAACTACAACAGATGTTCATAGTGCAAAATGCAACAAACCCAACCTATAGACAATAAAACAACAAGCACTGGCAAAGCCAATAAGCTTTGCCTATGCAAAATCTATTGGCTTTGTCAATGTTTTTTTACATGTTGCACAGGAATTGAGCTGCTGTACAACATGGCTTGAAATGAAAAAAAGCGCTATGACGCGGCCAACATTATTGGCATCACAGCGTGCTTTTTTTAACTTTAGGCTATGTTACACCGCAGCTCAACTACGATGCAACATGTAAAAACGCTTTGACAATGTCAATAGAATTTGCATATGTGAAACCTATTGACTTTCCCAATGCTTGTTTTTAAAGGGCAGCTGGTAGAAAATACCATGCATGGCATGTTCTAGATAGGACTAGAGGCTACTTTCTTACAAAATAAAGGATGTACTTAAAAAACATTGATACCTTGCGACATATGTATATTAATATTAGCCATTCTGTTGAAATTAGTATCAGCTTTTCATTACAACATGACTTCTTCAATGGGGTGCAAGGTATTGTAAAGGGCTTCAGAGTGTGCATCCACGACTTCAAACAAGACTCCTAGGGGCCGATTCACAGAACTAATCTGAGATTAAATCCTAAACTTACTACTAGTAAAGTTAGGAATCCTAACTTTACTACTACTAAATGCTTTCTGTGAATACCAAAAGTAGTAAGTTTAGGATTTTATCTCAGATTAGTTCTGTGAATCGGCCCGAAGATACTAAGCAGGCTACTCAAACTGTGGAATGCATTCGGGCAAAAAACCTGAAAGTCTTGTGTACAGGCACACAAAAATTGTGATATTTTTGCTTGCAGCCGGTTAATACAGCATTGACGTTTTGCATAATATCTGAGCAAATCTGCGGGGTCTGTTCAAATCAAATAAAATATACTACGTGAGACTTCACAAGCCATCTCTGAAGCACATGGGGGCAGATTTACAAGCCTCTTGCATCATTTTTGCGCCACTGTTGCGTCACTTTTTGAGATGCAGGGGCGGCGTAAAAATGCAGCACATTTACAACGTGACGCATCTAGGGAGATGAATCACATTGTAAAGCCCTGCGTCTCATTATACCTGCGTCAGGTATAATGTATGCAGGGTGGGCGTTCAAACGCAAAAAAGCCTTGTAGAAGTGACGCAGTGAAATCTACAAGATTTCACTGCGCCACTTCTAGGACGCCACTGCGTCAAAACCTTACGCCTGCTTGGAGAAGGCATAAGGAGTGACGCAGCACGAGGATAGGCCTCCCCAGGCATTGCTGGAGTTGATTCGTGCTTGCAACACGACTCCAGCAATGCGTGACTTTTGCTCCAACAGATGCGTCAGAGTTTCTGATGCATCTGTCAATCCTTGCGCCATGGTGTGCCATATTGGAAATATGGCGCATCCATTGTGGCGCAAGGGTTTCTCAGGGTGGCGCAGGGAAAGTGACACATCTCTACAGATGTGTCACTTTCTTGTAAATCTGCCCCATGGTTTCTTATTCCTTGTTCAGTGGTGGAGGGGGGGTCAAAACTTCCTCACCAGAAAAATTGCTGCAATTTGCAGAAACACAAGTCACACTAAAAGGCGGCTGATTGTGAGCTGGTTTCTTTTTGGGAGGAGTTTCAGGCTAGCTGGTATCTGCCAAACAGATCAGGGGTGGGGGCTGCAGTGGAGCTCACAGTTCTGCAGCTGTCTGGCGGATGCCCTTCCTCTGCACGGACTCTTAGGGCCAGATTTTCAAAAAAGACACGCAGCGCAGGACCCAAAGAGGTTGCGCTCCATTGCGCGACAAGGCGGGAGCAGGAGAGCGCCATATCTACAGAGATATGGCTCTCTCCTCCCCTCTCCCCAGCGCCAGCGCTGATTACAGCTGCTGTGCGCCAGGCACACACCTTAACGCCATAGCACTAGGGTGAGTGCCTGAGTCTAGCCTAGGTTTTGTACAGGAAGGGTAGCCTTCCTGTACAAAATGATATGCCTAGACAAGTTTAAATACTTTTCCCACTTTGTATGTGTGCTGCACAGTGCAGCACGCATGCAAAGTCAGAAAAGAAAGGAGAAATAAAAACATTTTTCCTGTTAACGCCTCCTTTGAAGTGACATTAACTTTTGGCACTAAACCCTGTCTACAATTGTTTGTAGAAAGGGTTTTGCGTCAAAAGCCATGGGTGGTTGCATGGGAACGCCCATGTAAAAACCCATGTAAAACCCCTTGGCGCTAAGTAACGCAAAGCAGTGCCTCGTGCTGCTTTGCGTTACTTTTAGGATACTTTCCAGCGCAAAACAAGTTTTGCGCTGGAAAGTAAATTAGGGAAAAAACATTTTGTGCTGGTTAGCGTCACTTTTGTGATGCTAACCCAGTGCAAAATGTTTATAAATCTACTCCTTGGTGACTCAGTTGTTGGCGTTAGACGGCTCACTCGAGCCACTGAATGAGTCCCGCTCCCTGCACCACGCCTTTTTAGGTTTCGCCTACACAGCACTTGCGCTGTGCTTGAAAAATCTATTGTTTTTAATATAAACTTAATAGGGACTTACATCCCGCCGCCTCCTCTCTTTCCTGGCTGTTCATTGGTTCCTGTGCGTGCCACTTACCTTTCCTCCATTTCTATTGGCTATAGCATATTTTCCTGCATATACCAAAGCTTGTTCCTCGTCTGCTTCTCTTATCAGTTTCAAGCCGCCAAATTACTGTTAACGTCTGCTTTGGTGGAACTATAGTTTCATAAAGTTTTGCCTTTTACTATTGCAGAATATTTATATAACAATTTAACACCTGGAGAGATTAAGTGATTAGCATAGAATCACAGTATGTTGCGCGGCGCTGCAAAGCATCGAACCGGGATCGCCATCTCTTGAGTCAGCAGCTCTGGCCACTGCGCCACATGTTATCTGTCAGGGAGCTCTTTCCTTCTCCCAGACGATGATTGATGAAAACAGCTATTTACTCATTACTTAGGTGAAACCAATGCATTACCAATGCTTGTTAATCTAGACATCCCTTTGGTATTTGTCTTTCACTTTCATCTAAAAGAAGCCTGCATGGTGCCTCTCTCTTTAACCACTGCCCCTCACCTCTCAGTTGCTGTATGGCAGCCAGAGGCACTCCTTTCCATACCAAGGCAGTTTGGTCCCCTCAGTCACTAGCTCTCACCATTACTCACATATTCGAATAATTCACTTGTTGTTTTCACTTAAGAGTCTGCAGAACTGTGTCCCAACATACCGCATTCTCTTCACTGTGTAATCTACTGCAAGCTCTCATCATACAAAGCAAGGGACATTTATTTTCGTTTTTTAGCATTTATTGTCCCACACAGTTCCTCTATCCCCTTTGATAAAACTCATGATCACGTTTCTGTCAAAAAAGGTCATTAGACTTCAACGCTGTGTGCAGAAAAAAGTCACCAGCCTAAAAAAAAAGCGCTATGATATTGTCGCTGCTGGCCGTGTTTTTTTCTTTTGCTGTAAGCGAGGGTGAAGGAGACGGACTGCAGAGACATGCATATCGAAAAGTAAAAAAAAGAGTGCCTGCACTGCTGGAGCCTGAGGTGGAAGGACATTGGCCCCCGGATGCAGTACTTGGTCGAGGCTTCACGGAAGGATGGTAGAATGAAGACTCGACTCGAAGCCCAGAGAGCAGATGGAGGCAAGGAGAAGGTGCTGACCAATAGTAAGCAAGGAAACGAGAGTGACGTGGGAGCCAGCTAATGGTAAGTAAAGTGACATGGGAGCCACATGAGAGCCAGCCAATGGTAAGAAAAGGTAAGTAATGGGTAGGCTGTAAGTTCCTTTTAAGATTTTTTTTTAAATGCAAGCAATTTCGCAAGCACAGTGCAAGTGCTGTGCAGACGAAACCTGAAAAAAGAATAACATCTTTCACCAAGGTCATAATAAAGACAGCAAAAAAAATCAGATATCAGTCTATGGTTAATACAGCATTAGAGTATTTTGTGCATTCCCAACTTTTCAGAAAGGTATCACCTTTCACGCTCACTCAAGTAGAGTTTGTTCCACAGTGTATGAGATACGAAAATCATCTTTATTTTCTTTTTGCACGTCTGGCCAAAGGCACTTGCAACAGCTTATGATCTACAGACTTAAACATCATGTGGGGTGACACCTAGTTTGTAGTCATTTTTTACTGTTTCTTACCGCCAGATAAGACCTAGCGGTAAGGAAGAGTAAAAACAGTATAATGCTCCCTGTCGCCATGGGAGAAGACTTTATGGCGAGGGGGGTATACTTTTTTCTTTTCTGAAAAAAAAATGCCATTTCGGGTTTTTCTTTTTGAAAAGAAAAAAGAATACTGTTTGCTACAGGGCTGCGTTCTTCTGACGCAGCCTCGTAGCAAACAGTAAAATGCATTGTAAGGAACCTGCCAATGACTTTATAAATGACCGCCTGCTTGGAGGTCATTTATAAATTAGGTGGGCGGCCTCTCCATTATAGGGACGGATAAATTTACTCTGTCTCCATGGAGGACCCAAGGGCTGTCCGCCTAAACTTAATTCGGCCCCAATATCTCCCAAAACACTAAGGGCCTCATTTACAAGGACATTGCGCCACCTGTCCGTCTCCTTTTTGGACCACCGGTGGCGCAGTGTGGCTGCCCATATTTACAAGACCACGTAAAGTCACCCTGTGTGACTTTTCATGGCCTTGTAAATATGGGCCCCTTTCACACATTACTCTGTGTGAAATGGGCATTCCATGGGTGTTGCTGTGGGTGTTCCCACGCAACATACATGGAACCTGACACATTCCCAGATTTACAAAGTTTTGTAAAGCTAGGAATACGTCAGAATCCTACACCTCCCCAGGGGAGGCATAGGAGTGGCATAACGAGGAGAAATACTTTTATTTCTCCTCATTTTTTCCTCTTTCTATGCGTGCTGCTTTCTGCAGCACACATAGAAAGAGGAACATGCCATCACATATTGTTTTTGTGTAGGAAGGTGTCCCTTCCTGCATAAAAACAATCATCCCCACAATGGATGCAACATGATGCAAGGGTGCCTGCACTGGTGCATAGCGGCCAATTGGGAGCCAGTGCAGAGGAAAGCACACAGATGTGTTGTATTTTTGTTAATACGATGCATAACTGTGCTTTTATGATGACGCAGCTCGTCGCAGCAAAATGGCTTGTGGCGCGCGCTGCGTCATTTTTTTGTAAATGAGGCTCTCAGGGCTTAACCATAGTGAACAACAACTTTTAAAACAAGCATTGGCAAAGTTCATTGATCATGTTTTGGCAAGCTGTTGCAGTAGTTAACGTTTTTCCTTTATTTTTTATAAAAAGAAAAAAACAAAGCATTCCAAAACCTAAACATGGCCATCTCACGCTTGCAATAAAAAATGTTAATTTGAAAAAACATTCACAGATGCACCCTTGCAACATGATGCAAGGGTGCCTGCGCTGGTGCATAGCAGCCAATTGGGCGCCAGCGCAGAGGAAAGCACACAGATGTGTCGTATTGTTGTTAATACGATGCATAACTGTACTTTTATAATGACGCAGCTCGGCGCAGCAAAATGGCTTGTGGCGCACGCTGCGTCATTTTTTTGTAAATGAGGCTCTCAGGGCTTAACCATAGTGAATAACAACTTTTAAAACAAGCATTGGCAAAGTTCATTGATCATGTTTTGGCAAGCTGTTACCGTGGTTAACGTTTTCTTTTATTTTTTATAAAAAGAAAAAAACAAAGCATTCCAAAACCTAAACATGGCCACCTCACGCCTGCAATAAAAAATTTAAATTTGAAAAAACATTCACAGATGCACCTGTTTGAAATTTTAAAAAACACACTTTAAAGCAGTTTGGTGCTAAAAGGAAAGGAACTATTTTTAGGCAGATGTGAACAATGTGCACAGGGTTTCCGCAGTCACTCAATGTTGCAACTGGCACTTTCTGGTTGGCTATGGCAAACCCCCAGTCAGACGGAACCTACAACTCCCATCAGGGGCAGGTGATTACACACACTGTATAACCTTGGGTGGCTTGGCACCGAGCAGTCAGGCTTATCACAGAGGCAATGTGTAAAGCATTGGCACAGCACTCCCTCACGATAAATACCTTGAGCGTCACAAAAGAGACTTCACACGTGATGGGCCTGATTCACAAAACTAACTTACGTCAAAAACGTAAAGTTAGTACTTTTTGGTATTCACAGAATACACTTACTCATTTGGTATTCACAGAATGAACTTACTCATTTCGGTATTCACAGAAGTTAGTAGTCCTAACTTTAGGACTCCTAAATGCCTTCTGTGAACACCGAAAGTCTTAAAGTTAGGATTTTCTCAGTTTAGGAGTAGTAAAGTTAGGACTCCTAACTTTAGGACTCCTAAATGCCTTCTGTGAATACTGAAAGTCTTAAAGTTAGGATTTTTCTCAGTTTAGGAGTAGTAAAGTTATCCTAACTTTACTACTCCTAAACTGAGAAAAATCCTAACTTTAAGACTTTCGGTATTCACAGAAGGCATTTAGGAGTCCTAAAGTTAGGAGTCCTAACTTTACTATTCCTAAACTGAGAACAATCCTAACTTTAAGACTTTCGGTATTCACAGAAGGCATTTAGGAGTCCTAAAGTTAGGACTACTAACTTCTGTGAATACCGAAATGAGTAAGTTCATTCTGTGAATACCAAAATGAGTAAGTGTATTCTGTGAATACCAAAAAGTACTAACTTTACGTTTTTGACGTAAGTTAGTTCTGTGAATCAGGCCCGAAGTATGTAAATAACGTTCAACACACACATAATAATGAACATAACGTGAACATCGTCTACTTCTAGGCATAAATCACATTGGGAATTATTTCCAGCAGTACTAGTCTCAGCCAGGTTCGAATAACATCAGCCGTATACACACTTGGGAAATATTCGATCCTAAAGTCCCCCCATCACCCATTATGTGGTGCAATACGTTGTCCACTCCGGACCCACCCCACAATTATTATAAGTCAGCACCACACAGTTAGACGGTGCACCCCGGGTCTCAACCATATCAGAAATATGTACATATACCGAATTATACCACTTTTTAGCAGCACCGCAGTCCGAGGCCACGCGGGTAAAACCAATGTCAAACCCAATGCTTTCTTAACACGAAATCAACGTACTTGGCAAACCACTGGCTAGTTCGTGAATCACAGGCGGTGCGCCTACTGTCACTCCCACACACGCACTCACTCTGCACCACTACGTAGTGCAACGGATATCAGACAGGTCCTTACGGAACACGTTTGCACACACACGCACCCAGCACCCTAATGCGGTGCCACTGATACCTAGCAGGTCAATTGGTAACACGCTGCAGACACCGTGGCCCCAAGCCTCCCTCCAACTTATGCCAGCTAACTACACCCCTGATTGGAGACACCCCGTCCTCCTCCCAGGCACTAGGCCGTACATGGGCAAAATCATTCTTAGTCAGGGTCCCAGGGAAGCAGGTGGGAGGTAGGCTGCAAGGTCAATTAGGAGGCAGTCGGCAAAAGGGGTTTGGCAGCCACTCGAGATGCGGAGCAGGAACAGGCTGAGGGCAATAGTTAGTCACACCAAAGGGGTCCACAAGGGCCTTCTGGCACCAGCCCAGTTCCACAAGCACAAGGGGGTCACGCAGTCTTTTAACCCACTTCCGAACATTATCGGGAGCGTTCCTCCAGCCCAGGCAATCACTCTCACCACCCAGGACCTAGCTGGGCAATACTACCGGGAACCACAATGTCATCGGGAAAGGCCAGGTTAGGAGACGGCAGTTGGTCCACCGTGCTGAGGGCCAGAAAAGGAACGAATGTGGAATGAAAAATAAAGCAGGGGAGGGGGGCATCTCGGAAGGAAGAGGCACCCCGCCAGGTACACATCAATCAGAGTCTCACCCAGGCAATTCGGGCACAACGTCCAGTGCCCTTGATACAGGTCGTACCAGACGGTCTCGATCACACAAGGGAGAGTTGCAAAATCAGCACCTCCCTGGAGAAGAGGCACAACATCCGGCGCACAGTGATATTGGTTGCGCTAGCCAGTCCGGGCACAGCGTCTGATGCGCGATGATACGGGTCGCACCAGGCCCTTCCGGTCACACACATAATGAAGAGTTGCGAATGTTGTACCTCCCTGGAAATGAGGCACAAGTCCAGTGCAGGTTGATATTGGTCACACCGCACAGTTCTGGTCGCGCACACACGCGCAAGTTCAGCAATGTCTCATGAGGTAGAATGAAGCACTACTACAGTTACGTCCCCACATCAAAGGGTTGCAACCGGTGAATCGGACACCGCTTGCAATGAGCATGCAGTCGGCGTGTTGCACGAGACAGTTGCTGCACAATCGTCGAAGTGGACCACTTGAGTCCCGCAACCTGTGAATCGCTCACCACCAACAAGATGCTTATGTGTGCCAAGGTCCCCATGATAAGGGGGCCACATGCCTTAGATGCGGGCAAGGCTTTGGGGCTCCACACGAGGAGATCCAGTCTCCAGGCGCAATACTTAGTTCCAAGATCACACTGCAGTACCAGTTGGAATCAAGCAGACATGGTGGGCACTTGAGAGTGTACTGCTCTCCAGGTGTCACAGGTAGATGGCGTGGGTCCCTTGTAGGAGATCTTTGATGTCCCTGAGATCTCCGAGAGAACAGGGGGCAAGCTCAACAAGCCCTTGGAGAGCACACTTCAGGGTGCCACACAGCAGCAGGTAGTTTGCCCAGGCCAGCCACTATTCAGTAATGGCACACGGTCCCTTTCAATGGCAGTAATCCTCTGTGGCGAGGTGCCTCCTGCTGACTCTCCCTCCTGGCCTTCCACAACAGACGAGATGCCACCTTACCTGTCACCCTCTTCCCTCCTCTGTTTTCAGGCCCCTTCGTATGACGGCCGCTGTCACTTTAAGGGCTTGCTTTCCCCGGCCTCCCGGCCCGATCACGTGGTTTGGTCAGATGACGAGTGTTCAAAACGGGACGAGACGGAGGAGCTGGCGTTCGCGTTCAGGAGCCGTTTGCCTGGAGAGGAGAAGCCTGAACCGGTGCTCCAAACCTTCGTTGTGAGTCCAGGACTGGGAGGACTCCGGACATCCCCCGAGGCAGGAGCCGACTTGGAGATCGAAACCAAGCGGGACCCCGGAATCAAGGAGACCGAAAGCGAGCCCACCGGTGATGAGGAAAAGAGGGAGCCGGACCCGATCCGGCACTGCGTTGAAGCCGGCCACGGCCCAGGAGGGTCGTGGCTTAGAAAGGTACGGGACCACCTGGGGGCCGCGTGGGACAAGGGGAAGTCGGGTGGAAGGGACGCGCAGCCTGTTAGATCCCTATAGCCAGCCTCTCCCCTGCAACACTGCTGTTACTGTAGCACAGCGTCACTGGTGTCGGTCGGGTGTGTGTGTTCCTTCACTCCCTTCTCCTGGATGCCTTTGAGCGCTGCAACTGTTCCCTAAATAGCGTTTTTCTTTTCTTTCTGGGGTTCCTGTAAACCGAGGCAAGGACCGAAAGCCCACCTGCGAGGTTGTTCTTCCCGACACGTCGAGTCCAGGGGACCCAGGAACTGTACTCTCTGACGGAAGAGAGACTAAAGCACCCTAGGATAACTTTATTGTTTGAAATAAACCTTTGGGCATATCAAAAAGACCCTGTTTACCTGTCTTCTTCTCCTCTGGGCCACATCCTCCTTGTACCCAACAGAGACCTCTGGCAATGTGTACCACATAGTCCAGGTTCTCCAGTCCTCCTTCCCTACAAGCATATCTCACGCTTTGCTGAAGTGTGGCACCAGTAGTTATTCTACAGTGTGACTTTGAAGTTGGGGGTGGTTCAAAGGGTCACCTTTGAACCACAGATATCTCTCCTAAATTTCAGTACTGTCTGTCATGAGGCCGTGGAATGCAGATCATAATCTTTAGTGAGGCCAGGATCTGGCTCCAGAGGCCAAGTGTCAAAACATCTTCCTCCAATCTCTCCATTTAGGCCCGCAAATGGCAAAGGCCTGTTGTTTCAGTTGCACGCCCAGTGTTTTAAAGCTGTCGCTGGGCAATGCCCAGATGTGCTCTCCCAACCTACAGGATGGACTGGAGCCAGGTACAAAGGCACACAACAGAATGTTAGAGCAGAGAAATGCCCACGTTCTAGTAGTGGTATGTCTATGCAAATCATGACAAAGACACCTTTACCACTGGAAAGGGGATATCACTGCGAATCCAATGGTAGGAAACAGGATAGACTGCGCCGCGGCAATCCATTGCTGCAGCACAATCTACCAGTCTGCCATGGTATGCTGGACATGTATTCGGAGACACCATCGGTGCCAGGGCACCCACCAGCCCACAATGGCGAGCTGGACACAGGTTTGGGTACACCATCGGGGCAACGTGCACTCCAGTCTGCACTGGCAGGCTAGCCACGAATTTAGAAATACCAGCAGTGCAGTACGCATCCCAGTCTGCAATGGCAGACTGGACATGTATTTGGAAATACCAGCGGTGCAATACGCACCCCAGTCTGCAATGGCAGGCTGGACACATATTTGGCACTACCAGCGGTGCAACACACACACCAGTCTGCAATGGCAGGCTGATCACGTATGCAGAGGCACCAGCGGTGCAAAGCGCACCCCAGCCTGCAATGGCAAGCTGGACATGTGTTCAGAAACACTAGCGGGGTAACGCGCACACCAGCTTGCAATGACAGGCTGGCCATGCATGTAGAAATCACCATCGGTATCAATGCGCACATCAGCCTGCAATGGCAAGTTGCACATATGTTTGGAATACCAGCCATACCACCGAGCACATCAGCCTTCAACGGCAGGCTGGATACGCACCTAATGACACCATTGGTGCAAGTGTGCACCGAGCCTGCAATGGCAGGCAAGCGACATAATCAGGAACACCAACGGTGCAAATGCGCCCCCCCACCCCCCCAGCCTGCATTGGCAGGCTGGACTCAGGTTCCAGAACATCACATGTGCCAGTGCACACACCAGCCCGCAATGGCAGGCTGGGCACCGGGGTACCACCACCCTGGGTGCAAGTGGGCGCACACACCGCCTGTAATGGCAGACCGGGCCTATGTTTAAAGCCCTCGGACACACACCCCTTCCTAACGTGTGTAGGAAGAGCATGCCCACTTTCACGGTGCCTTGGCGGCAGGAAAGTGCCCAAGCCCTACGGCCATAATGAGGGCATCAACCACACCATGGAGGTACCCCCCATGGGGAGACCAGACCCCCCCCCTAAGTAGAGAAAACCCACATGGGGGTTCGTCCCTACCCAGGCAGTGCACACACAGATGTACCCACCCGGCCCCTCACCCACCCCGATGTGGTGGGCCGGAAAGGCCCCCTCAGGGTTGGCCATGGAGTGAGCTAGGCCAACCTGAGCAGGAGACATTTTTGATGGGTTCTTCTAGGGGATGGCACCATCAGTGCGGTGTCCCCCCATTAGCCTGTGTCGCCCACGCCCTGTGTATGTTGTGTGCCCTTTAACTGGGCCCTTACAGGTATGACACCAAAACCAATCAAGTAAGCACCCTGTCCTGGCATGTGTAGGAAGGGTGTGTGCACTTTCCAACTGTAATACAGTGGGAAAGTGCCCAGAGTCCTAAGGTCAGGAAAAGAGAGTGGCGAAAACCAGGAGGACAAAAAGCAAAACGTTTTGGGGAAATCCTTCTGAGTGAAGGGAACTAAAGGGTATAGGGGGCTGAACCACTATCCCATGCTGTTTGCTGTACTGGGGAAGCAAAATGTGAATGACAACTTAACAGACCAATAGATGAAGCCGCTGACCCAGAGCCCCTCAATGTATGTAGGTTATGTATGTTTTTTGGGGGGAAACAATGGTCTGGCGAAACAGCTAAAGATGTCTCAAAGGCCAGGCCTAAATCCTTTCAATCTTGCATTAAGGTGGCCTGTAGCTTTCTGCTCTCATCAATTTTTTAATTCACAAAAACTCCAGCTGGTCAAGGGAACCCAGTTTTCCTAATGATAGAGAAGTCACTGGCTCCACAGTCGGGAAAGCAGTTGCACGGATGCTTTCAACAAACCACCACAGAGGATAAAACTAGGTGGTGGTAGATATTTAAAGTACCCCAGCAGCCTCCTTCGGAAGTGAAACTACTGGAAGCTTCCCCCATTTACTGACTCCCCCAGCCCAAAGGGGTGAGTGTGTGGTCAAGAGAATGCAGGGCGGAGCTTCTGTCCAGTAAGATGTTGCACTGCCATGCAGACATAGCACGGTGGACCTGCTATCTCTGTTTTTTTTCCTTTAAAAAGGCTTCCCACCAAGGGGATTGCGGCAGGTTCCAGTCAACATCCTGTGATCCTGGGAAAATCATTTAAACTTCACCTGCCTAAAAATATGCCCTTGTTTAATGGCAAAAAAGGCATTTCCAATGTATCAACCGCTATTTTGCGATTCGGTAACCTGTTACCAAATCGCAAAATGGGTTTGCGAGTCGGTATTAGGAAGAGGCGTTTCAAGGGCGTCCTTCACTAATAGCGAGTCGCAGAGGTATGTAGGAATGTTTTACCGCCAAATACCAGTCACAAAACATTCGCAGTTTACCATCAGATTCTGATGGCAACCCATTCGAAACGGGAATTAGTACCCAAGGGGCCCCTTCCCCCTTGTAAATGGTGGCGAAAACGTTTTTTAAGAGCAGGCAGTGGTCCAATGGACCACTGCCTGCTCTTAAAAAATAAAAAGAATACTTAATTTTTTTTTAACGCATCCTGTTTTCCTTTAGGAAAAACGGGCTGCATTTAAAAAAATGGATTGCTTTATTTAAAAGCAATTACGGACATGGTGGTCTGCTGACCCCAGCAGAACACCATCCCGTTGATTTTAGCGATTCCCAATGGGTCGCAAATTGCGACCTACCTCATTGATATTCATGAGGTAGGTCGACTTGCGACCCACTAGGAATCGCTAAATGAAACTCATGGAGTTTCATACATTAGGAATAGCTATTACCTAATAGCCTTTCGCAGAAAATCGCAATTAGGTAATCGCTATTTCCAAATTTGATACAAGTGGCCCTAAGTGAAATGTTTTATAAGGCCATTTAAGTACTTCGCTGGATGGCTGTTCGACAGTTTCACTGAACAACTTATCAAAATCCTAATTGAGTGTCCTGTTAAACGCACTGCTGTATCGTGGAGGCTAGCAGGCCTTGTTCACTGGGGCTTATTCAAGGAAACTTGAAAATTGCAACTCTTTTCAAAGCACACCCTGCCAGCCTTGAACAATCCTAGCTTTGGCAACCACGCATAAATGAGGCATTAGAGCCAGCGCAGACCCCGATCTGAGCGAGGGATTGAAAGCCTGGCTGCCCAGTGCGTGAACGTAGGTGTGGGTGCAGGCGTGTGCCACCCGCACGGCGCCACATGCATCCGCTCCACTACCTACAAGTAGTCGCAGGGATGGCAATCATTATGAGCCCAGGGGACAAGTGTTACTAAAGTACCAGCCACTGTATCTGTGCAGTGCGATGTGGCACATTTCAAATGTGATGTTTTATAACTCCCACTTACAATAATACAAATTTCACATTAACAAGATTATTTGGACTTGAATTTTATTGCCAACAGTCGATGGGAATGGAATTTATCAAACAATCAACAAGTGCTGGATTTGTAAAGTGCAGCAAATCACCCCTGAGGTTCTCAAGGCACCGGAGTTGCTCACTGCTTTGTGGTGATCTGTTCATTCGAAGAGCCAGGTCTTGAGTCCTTTCCTGAATTGCTGGAGTGAAAAGGCGGTCCTGAGGTGCAGGGGAAGGTCCTTCCAAACTTTGCCCACCAGGTGTGAGAAGGAGCGTACTCCACTTTTGCCTCAGTGGATCTGGGGGTGTCTGCGAGGAAGAGGGAGGCGGATAGTAGGTGTCTGGTCCATTGGTGGAAGGTCATGCGTTTGTTGATGTATGCTGGTCCTTCGTTGTGAAGGGGTTTGTACGCGTGGGTCACCATTTGCACCCATTTTAGTAACTGTGCCCACGAGAGGCTAAAGGCACAGACCGCTCACTCCTATGGTTTGTGTGCATTTACCACCTGGTCCCTTATTGTGACATCTGACCATGCAAAACAGTGCAACAACTCGTTCAAAGTGAAGCACAACACCTGTTTGCTGCTTTGTTTAGTTCTCAACTATTAAATGAGAAAAAATCACACTTGGGGTCCAGCACAAATTTGTTTGCAGCAGATTGTTTTGCACTTGTTTGTAGCGCAGAACTCTAAACAACCTCAGAAGTTGTCTTGGGTGGTGTATCAAAAATACGAAGTTTTAAAAAAAAAAATACATTTGTTTTTAGTAGGTTTTTAAAAAAAAAAAATTGTTTTCAGTAGTATAAGCACTGACCCTGCAACCTGAAATCCACGATGTCAAATCTTAGAATCTCATTTTTCTCACCTAGTTAGCAGCACTCGTTCTACCTTGCTTAGTAATCGGCCCCCAGAGTAACTGATACCTGGAATTACTACGAATTAAAATAAATAATCTGCGCTCCCCTTAGAAACGAGGCATCACAGGGGAGGAGGGAGAGGGTGGTGGGGTTGGCAGTAATTCTAGATCTCATTCCCCTGGTAAGTACTCATTTCGCCAAGAAATCTCTGTGAGTAGGTGTGACTTACTTTTGACTTAACCCTGATTTAGGCCTACATTTCGAAGATGAATCCAAATCTGGTGGAACAAATATTTCAGAATCATACTCTTCATCACCGGAATATTTAAGGAAAGAGGAAAGGGTTAATCAACGTAGTGGACTGAAATCATTTGTATAAATATTGTGCAGAACATGATGTGGTCGTAAATCTAACAGCTAGAGCGATGCTATCACCAGAAGAGTTATTACACAGGCTTCTAAAGTTATTATTGCAAGGAGCAGAGGTGGTCTAGTGACAAAGATCCCGGTCCACAAATGAATGGGGAAACCAATGAATCACAGAGTTCCTGAAATGGTTTTCACAGTTCTTTATTGTTGGTCTTCACAAAAATCTCGTTCAGCATCTTGAAAAACTATGAAAGCCGTATTTATCTATATATACTTCAACTCCACGGGGGCGTGGCCGAGCCGAGCACCAAGATGGCTGCTCGATGCTGAATCTCCGGAGCCACCATGATCTATCGGCAGCCCAGCACTACTCTATCTGCCCTGTAGTCGTGAAGACGGAGGCCGGGCCGTCAGGGGTCTGAGGGCGGGGTTTATGGCGGGCTTGATCTGCGGTGCCTCAAACTAAGGCCGCCGTGGCAGTTGGCCTGTTGCTAAGAGGCGTACACATGCTGCACTCCACGTGTGGGAGCACCTGGTCACCAAGAGAGCTGCAGCAGTGAATGCTTTATCTATGTCTTTGGCTTCTGTACATTCCTGCTCTTGCCGAGCGTGGGCCTACTGATCCCCCAGAAAGAGGAAATCTGAAGTGCCCATAGCGGAGGACGCCTCCTTATTTTCACTGGTGCGAGGTTGCGCCTCTATGCCTGACCGCCATTGTGTCATATATATGAAACGCGGTCTTGACATTTACATACTGCGCTGAGGATCGGAGGCCCCAGAGGGTCATGACCTTAAGGGGAGGATGCAGTGGATCGTGGCTTTAGTGAATTTGCGGCATTCGTACCCCAGTTCGCAAACCTCATGCAGTTTGGGCTACTCCATGAATATCATTGAACGAACAGTGTGATATAACTGGCCCTGACCTGCGCCATATTACACACATCTTTACCTACTGTGTGCCCACCTCTCCCCGGTTCTTTGGTATATGCTCTTCTCCTGCTCTGCTACGGGGCGTGGTGTCCCTAAACAGCGCCAACCCTCTTTTGAGGCCGCTAAGACACCCCGACGCGAGGAAAATAAGGATCCACCACGTGTAGATCCCCCTGGCCCTTCAGAATCGGAGTCTTTGACATCCGATGGGATCACGGCCATCATGGCGGAACTGCGAACTGGCTTCAAAGCTACTGATGCAAGGTTTGATGCTTTGGCAGTCCGCCTGGATGATATGCATGGCCGCATCGAATGTCACGAGACCCGTATAGAGGCTACTCAACAACGCATATCAAAACTGGAAGATGCCCATCCTACCATCATCAAGAGATTGGAGCGAACAGAACGACTCCTCAAGTTGGTTGCTTCCAAGGCGGAGGATTTGGATGCATGATCGCACCAAAACAACATTTGCATAGCTGTGGTGGCTGAAACAACCAACAAGGGCCCTATGAATGGCTATGTGGAGCGGCTATTGGTGGATCTGTTCAACAGGGATGCCTTTTCCTCAACATTTGCAGTTGAGCACGCACACAGAGCCCTGGTGCCAAGATCTGCTCCTGGCACCCCTGCACGTTTGATCATAGTCCGGCTGCTGAACTACCATGACTGTGACACCGTTCTTCGTCTGGCTCGTGAAAGGGACCCATTCAACATCAAGGCATGTCACTCTCCTTTTTTCCAGATTTTACCCCCGTTGTACAAGAAGCGCATCGCAAGTTCCAGGACATTAAACAAACATTGCAGAAAGCGAATGTCCGATACGCAATGTTGTATCCAGCGAAATTACGCATTACCCTTAACGGAAAAACTCACATCTTTGAAACACCCACTGATGCGATTGACTTCTGGAAGCAACATAAGCCCAGCTACCCCTCCCTGGCCGGCCGAGGGGCATCCATCCCTTCGCATTCTCCCTCTGTCGACCCGTAAACGTTGTTAGGCCCACTGCCGAACACCATGACCGCTTGCTATATATGAAGCTGATTCAGCACCGTACCCTCTCTTCACTGAACTTTGATGTTTGCTGGCTGTGCATAACTTTATTTCTTTCATCTAGCATTTTACACCTTGGCGTCGTCCTCCTTGACGTTGTCTCCCCCCAAGGAGAGCTCCGACTGTTTATAGGGATATTATGGGATTCACCAGATACTGGTTGTGTTCATATACGATGTGGGTGGTGGGTGGGTGGGTTTAGGTTGGGTTGTTATGCTTTTCATGTTTTATAACTGTTTTCTACAGGAGAATGAATGTATTATGGTTCACCTTGGCATTTATCCCTACAATGCTACATGTCCATTTTCATATTCTTGGTCTAAATGACAGCAACGGTTAAGAGTCCTCAGGTGATGGAGTTGAAATGCATGTCTTGGAACATTAGGGGCCTTTCTAACCCCGTAAAGAAAGGCAGATGCTATCGTACTTTACACGATATACGGTTCAGTTGGCGTTTCTACAGGAGACCCACTATGCCCCTAACTCTACCAATCAGTTTGCCTCTAACTGGGATGATAACGGCTTTTTCGCCAGCTACAGCACATATTCCAGGGGAACATGCATACTTATCCACAAAACAGTACCCTTTCAGGCACACACAGTAATCGCAGACTCCAAGGGTCGATACCTGCTAGTGGCCGGTACTCTTGGGACGGAGCATATACTCCTTATCAACATTTAGGCACCAAACACAGACACACCAGAATATTTCACTAATATTACTGCACATATCTCTAAACTCTCTGTTGATTCCATCATAACAGGGGGCAATTTCAACCTCTCATTGACCCCTACCCTTGATACGACGGGCCAGGGACAGATCACCAAACCGCACTCTCTTCAGGCACTCAATACCTTATTGCATTCCTCACTTCTAAAAGATGCGTGGCATACCCTGCATCCCTCCGACAAAGGCTTTTCTTTCTATTCGGCTCCCCACAGGACTTGGTCCCGCATAGACCATTGGTACTTATCCCCCAATCTACTGATAAACACCCTTTCGGTGGAATATCTCACCCGAACCCTATCAGACCATTCGCCTGTGCTGCTGGCGCTCTCTATCCCCAGTGTTGTGCGTCCATCTATACCCTGGCGTTTCCCAGCTGAGGCCCTGCTCATGAAAATGACATCAGAGACACTGTAGTCGAATACTTTTATTAAATGCGGGCTCCGTGCCCCACTATGATACACTCTGGGAATCCTTTAAAGTATATATACAGGGCATATGCATTGCCAAACAGGCCGGAGTGCTGCGATCTGTCTGCCGAGATCTCGAGACCACGAAGGATACGTTGCGTGATCTTGACGAGCGTGCTCTAACAGAGGATCTCCCCCTTCCTTACACCAATGTGCGCAGCTTCTCGCTGAATTCCAGGACCTTGCGGCTCACGAGGTTAACTACCTTGGCAAATAATTCGCGTGCAAGAGTTTACATTGAGGGCGAGAGGCCAGACCGGGCACTGGCCAGACTCCTCCGCCCTCAACATTAGTCCTCTTTTATTACGCAGCTGCAAGTTGATGACAGTGTGTCACTTACATGCAGTGCTGATATCACCTCCACCCTCCTTGCCTATTACTCTTGTTTATACACCACTCGATCCCCCCGTCTGATTAGGCTCTCGCGAATTATCTTGCGGAGGTGGCGATGGTCTGGCTTGAGGACTGTCAGCGTCAATTTTTAGCGTCGCCTATTACAGCAGAGGAATTGTCACAGGCCATTGATGATCTCAATGGAACTCGCGCTCCGGGCACTGATGGCCTAACTGGAATCTTTTCTAAAACATACAAGTCATTGTTAATTCCTCATCAGCTGGAGGTGTACTCTGAGTCTCTTTACCGCGGACGACTGTCCCTTTCAATGCCAGAGGCCGTCATTACTCTTCTCCTTATGCCGGGCAAACCCTCCAACCGATGCATCTCATATCGACCTTTATCGCTGTTAAATCAGGATTACAAAATTTTGGCCAAAGTTCTGGCAGCACGTCTATCATTATTGGTGGACCAAATTATTTCCCCGTTCCAATCTGGCTTTGTTCCAAATAGATCCACATCTCTAAATCTTCGCACGATCTTCGCAATCACTAATCAAATAGATCACAGTCTTCCTACTGCGTCTGTACAACTCAACGCAGAAAAAGCATTTGATTCATTGGAGTGGTCCTTTTTATATGCTGCATTACGAAAGCTGGGTATTCCCAAAGGCTTTTCTGATCTCATACGCTTACTTTATACGGACCCACTGGCCAGGCTCCGGGTGAATGGCAAGCTTACTGGACAATTCACCTTATCGCGGGGTACTAGACAAGGCTGTCCCCTATCGCCACTACTGTTCATTACAGCCATGGACCCACTTGTGCACCACCTACAGGAGCGCCATCTACAACGCGGGTTAAGATTCCATCGTGGCCCTCTTCTGGCCTCACTGTACGCAGATGATATCCTGCTGTTCGTCAGGGATCCCGCCGTTAATCTTCCTCCTCTTCTCCACAAGATTGTGCGTTTTTTGTTTTTTTCTGGGTTAGTCATAAACTGGAACAAATCTGAAATATTTCCGTTAACAGATGCTACGGCACAATTCACCCCAGACTATCCCTGCACTGGTGTGATGAGCCGCCTCGCTATCTGGGTATCCTCTTACATCGCACTGCATCAGAGATCATTCGCCTCAACTATGATCCAGCTATTGACCGGCTGTCGACTCAAATAGACGGATGGATCAAACTCAAACTTTCCATTGCTGGTAGGATTGCCATTATAAAGACGGTAGTATTACCCCTGTTTCTATATCTCTTCCTTAACATCCCTATCCCACTCACTTCTAAATTTTTCTATACACTTTGGGGTATGCTCACAAGATTGGGCTGGGCCGACAGTCGGGCGCGTATCAAATGGCAGACGTTGACGATGCCCTATCGACGCGGGGGGCTTTGGCATTCCGGACTTCTATTTATATTATCTAGTGGTGCAGGCGCATTATGTGTATTTTTGGTACCATCCAGATGCAAGACTGCAGTACCTAAAACCTGAGTGGTCGCAGGCTAACCCCTGCTCGCTTTCCACCAATATCCCACATGGCCTTTCCAGAACACCCACAGAGATACAGACACTTCAGGCCACATATTGGGCCTGGGAAAGGTTACATCGCTATTTGAATGCTGGGCTCTTCTACTCCCCACACTTGCCACTCCATGACAACCCATGGTTGTCTCCAACCATGGAAACATCAACCAAAATGACTCTCACTCAATACGGGTTATGCACCATTGGGGATCTGTTCCATGATGCCTGGCTATGCACAGCCGTGGATCTAGCAGGGAAGCAAAATGTGCCTTATATGGATAAGTTCCTATTGCATAGAACACGCACATCCATGTACACCGCGCTTCATTCCTCCACAGCCGAGCCTGCTGACTTTTTGCCGTTATCTCTTATCATCACATCTGCAGAAGGTGCTCACCTGGTTTCCCGCTTATATAGCTTGGCCCAGAAGCTCCGACCGCCGGTGGGGATGGGGGCGCGTGCAGCATGGGAAGAGGATCTAGGGCACTCACTATCAGATGAGAAATGGACGTTTTGCTGCGAACAGACCCGCTTTATTTCTGGCAATCTTCGGCATAAGCTCCTTAAATATAAATACCTACATAGAGCATACATCATACCCAAACTGATCACAAGGATTGACCCTACCAAACCTCATACCTGCAGGTTTCGCTCACTTGGCGTGGAACTGCGTGCTCATACTGAGGTACTGGTAGGAGATATTCCGGTATCTTGCACTAATGATTGACTCCGACTTAAGCCCTTCCCCACTACTCGCCTTACTGGGATACGTTAAACCACAGAGTACTGGGGTCCGTCGCTTTACTGCAATTGCCTTGCTTCTTGCTAAGAAGCAAATTTACAAACATTGGTGTGCCCCCGCGGTCCCCACAACTAAGGCCTGGATAAGGGACTTGACATATTGTGAAACTACTAGTGATATATTTGCTGTGCTGCAACCACCTTCGTCCAGACCTACAAATATCTGGCAGCCACTCCGTTCTTACCTGTTGCTTCACCCAGAGGAGATGGAATGAACAGGGGACTGAATGGGACCGATGTGCGGGGCTGAATGTCCTAATTGCTGGGGGTTATGGGGAATGGGCACAGATCTGCACTGTAATATTTTGTATCGTCGGATTTGATCTGGTTATGTCATTATGTCTTGCTCTTCCTCCTTTCTTTATTTTTCTTGTTCTCCCTGAGACTGAAATGCCTGGCCTGTTCCCATCTCGCTCACTCTGCTGGACTCGTTACAATACTGGACATATGGTACCATTAACGATAATGATGCTATGGCTGATCTATCATTGTACTATTATCAAATACTTCTTTATGAACCTCTCTCCCTTGTGAAAATATATACATTATGTGTTTTCTCCTGCATATTGTTTATGTTGATTTATAACTGATGAAAATCTTGATAAAAAGAATTTAAAAAAAATATATATATATATATTTTCATTGGCTGGTGGGAGGAGCACGTGGCCTGGAGGGAAGTACCAGAAAAGTGGATGAACAAGGTCACGTTTTGGACCCGTTACATCGATGATCTTTTCATCGTATGGAAGGGCTCACACTCCTCGGCTGAGGAGTTTATAACATTTCTGAATTCCAACGACCTGAATCTGGTATTTAGCGGACATATAAGCAACACACAGGTCTTCTATCTGGACCTAGAAGTCTATATTAATAACGCAGAGATCCTAACCCGATTGTATAGGAAACCTATGGCTGGTAACGCTTTGCTTCACGCCAAAAGCTTCGATCCAAAAAGTATGATCATTAATATCCCTTATGGGGAGCTTTTGCGCATGAAGCGAAATTGTTCCACAGAAGAGGACTATATCATAGCGAAGAATGAAACATGCAGTCGTTTTAAAGCTAGGGGTTATTCAAATAATTCCCTCTGTACAGCAGCAAAAAAAGTTGAAAGGACATCTAGAGAAGAGCTTTTAGCTCCTAAAACTGTCAGCGGAAGTAATACCCCTCAACATACTGAACCAACACGCATGATCACACGTTTTAATATGCAGTCTTCTAAAATAGTCCAAATGTTCCCAAAAATTGCCATATTCTTAAAACAGACAACATTCTCAAGAACCAAATTCCCACTCAGCCTCTGATAACGTACATAAGATCTAAATCCATCAAGGATCTCCTAGTTTCAAGTCATTTTCAATCCACCACTAGACCGAAAGAACCCATAACTGGGTTCTTTCCGTGCATGAAATGCAAGGCTTGCAAGTATAGTCACAAAAAGAACACCTATGAGACCCTAGGAAAAAATCCAAAATCTACTAGAAACATCAATAAATTACTTAACTGTAACTCTGATTTTACCATATACTGCCTGGAATGCCCCTGTAAGAAAAGATGCATTGGCAGCACTATACACCCTGCCAAAAAGCGTGTGTTGGAACACATGCGGGCGATTTCCAAAAAGGACAGTAGTTACCCTGTGGCTCACCACTTCGAAGACACTCATAAAAGTAATCGGGATCTTTTAACTTTTTACTGCTTAGATCAGATTCCGAAAAACGCAAGAGGGGGAGACAGGGTCAAGAGATTGCATTCCCTAGAGTCTAAGTATATCATCGAACTTGGTACCATGGCCCCTCAGGGTATGAATAACGACGAGGAGCTATGGACCCATTTAGAATGAGGTCCATGTATCATGGGCTATTAGATGTTGAACTATATTGTGAGCTGCTATGACTGACAAAGCAAGGGGACTTTTTGACCTTATATATGGATTACAGCTGAGATGGGATAAAGACAAGTGTCTGTTGCCATTCTTTATATCCTCTTTTTACACATTATCCATGTTATATTATGATTTGGATGTTTTTGTCCTTGACAATTTTATATTTAGAATTGTTATACAATGTATATTCTTGGTTTTGATGAGAAAATACTTGTATGACTTCCTTCCCTGTTTGGATGAGTTATGTGACCATTAGGTAGAATCGAATGTTCAATCATGAACTGAGGGTTACATAGCCTCCTCTCGCTTTCCCCTTTTTGTACTAGAGATCCTCTAGTTTTGGATTATGAATGCCCATTCAGGGCCTGATTGTTTGGTGTAACAGCTATAATTCCCATAAAAATCTTTAAAGCGCGAAAAGTATTTTAAAGGGCTACATATATGATATTAACATTCTTCTAAAAATTGACGAAAGAAAATATATTTGCCTTTTCTTTAAAAATTGATTATATACAACTTTTCTATATACTTTGCGTTCTCTCTATTTATGAAAGATGTGAGTATTGCTAAGATTTTGGAATTATGACAACATGTTCCATAATCATTGAGGCTGTGCAATTTGATTATCATTGTTTAAATAATGCCGCATAGAATGTTAAGATGGCCGACACAAAAACAAAGCATTATGCATGTATTAAGCTGTCTTTTATGTTTACTATTTTTTTACACTTTTTTTCACTTTAAAATGGTGGTACTTTTTAAAACAAACTAACATTGACAAAGCCAGAGTGGCGAAAAGCGTCTGTCAGCGCTGAGGGGGGCTCTACACGAATAAAAATAAAATTACTCACGGACTCGAGTGTGCTCCTGTTTTGTGTCGGCTGACACAATTCTGGTCTCTGACTGTTTGTGCAGGGAAACTCGGCTCACCACCGCGATAGGAGGCACCCAGGGCGTGTGGCTGCGACGACGGTGAACTTCAGTATTTGCATATATATATATATATATATATATATATATATATATATATATATATATATATATATATATATATATATATATATTCACTGAAAAACCATAGGTTTCAGACACGTTATAGTTACAAATTAGCATTTAAAAAACCTTTGAAATTCACTGAAAAAACCATAGGTTTTAGGGACAGTTTTAGTTACTTGGACATTGCACTCGTACAAAACCCGTGAAATTCCCCCGTTATAGTTAGTTCAGCTAACTATAACTCGCGCCCCGCAATGCACTGCTGATGACGTCACATATTACATCACTCATGACATGGTCAGTGACATCACTGATGACATCACTGATGACATCTCAAATGACATCACTGATGACATCATCCAGTGACTGTGTGTTTCTGTAAAGTTTAAATATTTTTAATATATATAGGAAAAGACGTATTGAAGAATGAGTGGGTGTGTAAGTGTCTGTATGGATGATTTAGTAGGTGCGTGACTGACTCTATAAGTGAGTGATTTAACGTATCTTACTGAATGCATGGGTTAGTGACTAAACTGGGTGAATGTCTGTATCCGTCTGTCTGTTGCTGTGTAAGTGGCTGCATGTGTTTGTGAATAGCTAAATGAGTGTCTATATGAGTTATTGAATGCTTGTCTGAGTATCTGTATGGGTGCCTGAGTGTTTGTGTGGGAGGGGTGTGTGCAACTCTGTGCATAGATGTGTGAGTGGGTGATTCACTGGGTGGATGGTTTCAAGAGTGCATCTGTGATAGACTGTATGGGTGGGTAAGTGTGTGTAAGAGTGTGTTAGTGAGTGAATGTATGTCCCAGTGGTACATGTGTGAGTAACTACATATGTGAAAGGCAGTATATATGTGTGTTGGAGTATATAAATAGCTATAAGCAAGAGTGAGTGATTGTGATAGTGGCTGTATGGATGAGTGTGTGCTTGTATCTGTGATTGTATAAGAGCGTAACAATGTGCTACTATTTGTATGAGTAAGTGAGCTGGTGTGTGTATAACTGTATAGGTGAGTAAATGGCAGTGTGTTTAATTATTTGCATGACTGACTAGGTGTGTGAGTATCTCTATGGATGAGTGGCGTTGTTTGAGTGTCTATATAGGAGTAAGAGTGCATATGATAGTCCTGTACTGAGTGACCGTAAGTATGAGTGACTGTACGGGTGAGTGAGTGGATGTGTGTGTGTAGACCTAAGAATCAGTGAGTGGGTATGTAGTTATTGGTGTTGGAGTGTCTATGGTTTTGCGAATGGCAGTCTGTAATTTAGAGTGGGTGAATCAAAGGTTATATTAGGGTGTGAGGAGGTGCATCAGATTATCACGTGGATGATGTCATCAGTGATGTCATTTGAGATGTCATCAGTGATGTCATCAGTGATGTCACTGACCATGTCATGAGTGATGTAATATGTGACGTCATCAGCAGTGCATTATGGAGGCGCGAGTTATAGTTAGCTGAACTAACTATAACGGGGAATTTCACGGGTTTTGTACGAGTGCAATGTCCAAGTAACTAAAACTGTCCCTAAAACCTATGGTTTTTTCAGTGAATTTCAAAGGTTTTTTAAATGCTAATTTGTAACTATAACGTGTCTGAAACCTATGGTTTTTTCAGTGAATTTCAAAGGTTTTTTAAATGCTAATTTGTAACTATAACGTGTCTGAAACCTATGGTTTTTTCAGTGAATTTCAAAGGTTTTTTAAATGCTAATTTCTAACTATAACGTGCCTGAAACCTACGGTTTTTTCAGTGAATTTCAAAGGTTTTGTAAATGACAATTTTTAAATGTATTAATTGTTATATTAATTTTTTTCATACTGATTTACTACATTTTTAGAAACAATTTTTTTTTACATATTTTATTTTTTAAATTACATTGTAATTACATTATACATTACATTACAAAAAATACTTTCTCAGAATGAATTACTTTAGTTTAAATACTTTGCAGATAGGCAATAGACTTTTAAGTACAGTAGTTACAGTTGTTGCAATGGGCAACACATTTTCAAACACAATGCAACATTCAGCTCAATGTGAATTTCTAGTTAAATGCAATTAGTTACTTTATGGATTACTTTTGTAACCACAGGACTGGATCCTAGATTCAGTCCTGGTACATCTCCTGTAAACAGTTGAGTAAAAGCGTTTTGGTTACAGTCGTGATTTTTAAGGAATATTATTGTATTTTAAAAGTTGACACTTAGAAACTTTTTCTCATAGAATCACCAATGTTATCCTATGGAAGGAAATTCACTTAGCAGGTAAAAACTGTTATCGTTACTTTATCTTACTCAGTGTTGGATCCTGGATCCAGCACTGGTGCATCTCCTGTAAACAGTTGAATGAATGCGTTTAAGTCATACAGGCGATTTTTAAGGAATATTTGTAGTTTGTGAAAATCGACACTTTGAAAGTTTTCTGCTGAAAACCAGACAATGGATTCCTATGTTAGAAAATATAAGTTACTGGTAAGTACGGTTAAAATTACTTTTCAGGGTCAGTGCTGGGCTAAAAGATGCAGCACTGGGTTCTCTCCTGATAACAGGTGAGTAAATTGGAATTCGTACTTTGGTTGATTTTAGAGGAATATTATAAAGTTCCAAAACTCCACACTTAGAAGAATTTCCAAGTGAAACCAGTCAATGTTAGCCTATGAAGGAAATTCAAGTTACCGGTAAGTACGGTTAAAATTAATTTTGAGGATCAGTACTTGGCTGAAAGATGCAGCACTGAGGTCTCTCCTGATAACAGGTGAGTAAATCAGAATTCGGATTTCGGCTGATTTTAGAGGAATATTTTAAAGTTCCAAAAATCAACACTTAGAAACTTTTTCAGCAAAAAGCAGGCAATGATATCCTATGCAAGGAAATTCAAGTTACTGGTAAGTACGGCTAAAATTACTTTTGAGGATTAGTACTGGGCTGAAAGATGCAGCACTGAGGTCTCTCCTGATAACAGGTGAGTAAATCGGAATTCGTATTTCGGCTGATTTTAGAGGAATATTTTAAAGTTCCAAAACTCCACACTTAGAAGAATTTCCAAGTGAAACCAGTCAATGTTAGCCTATGAAGGAAATTCAAGTTACCGGTAAGTACGGTTAAAATTACTTTTCAGGACCAGTACTGGGCTGAAAGATGCAGCACTGAGGTCTCTCCTGATAACAGGTGAGTAAATCGGAATTCGTATTTCGGCTGATTTTAGAGGAATATTTGCACAATGGTGAAGGGAGGGGCGGGGCCTCAGGTGACATCTGTGCAAACGCGCCCGTTGCGCGATTTAAGTTGGGGGATTAAGTCCCCTTGAATCCTGAGGCTCCCTAGGGGCCAACTAGCCCACCAGGAACCTCCAATATGCGCTAGGGGCTGCGTTGCAGAGACGTGTAGAGAGGCCACACCCCTTTTACACCTCTCTGCAACGCAGCTCTGTGGCGCTTTCTGGATGTACCTGTTGGGCTAGTTGGCCCCAGGGACCCTCAGGATTGAAGGGGATTTAATTCCCCATCTTAAAACGCGCCACGGGGCCTGTTTGCACACATGTCACCTGAAGCCCCGCCCCCTCCCTTCACCACTGTGCAAACGCACCCCGTGGCGCGTTTTAAGTTGGGGGATTTAGTCCCCTTGAATCCTGAGGGTCCCCGGAGTCCAACTAGCCCACCATATACCTCCAAAAAGCGCCACAGAGCTGCGTTGCAGAGAGGTGTAAAAGGGGCGTGGCCTCTGTACACCTCTCTGCAAGGCAGCTCCCTGGCGCATACTGGAGGTACCTGGTGGGCTAGTTGGCCCCCAGGGACCCCCAGTATTCAAGGGGAATTCGCTCTCTCTCTGCAAACGCGCCAGGGGCGCGTTTGCAGAGTGGTGAAGGAAGGGGCGGGGCCTGCGGGCCCGATCGTTTTTTTTTTTTTTAATTTTTCTCCCTGAAGGGGGCTGTGTGGCCCCCTTCCTTTTTCTTTTTTTGGGCCCTGGGGACCCCATCCCCCAGGGCCTTACCCCTTTTTTAAATTACCTTTAAAAAAAAACGGGAAGGGGGCCGCGTGGCCCCCTTCCCTTGGCCTGTATTGGCCCCGGGGACCCCATCCCCCGGGGCATGGCCTCTATATTTATTTTTTTGAGGGGGCAGCGTGGCCCCCTCCTCTGGCCATTTTAAGGCCCGGGGACCCCATCCCCCGGAGCCGGCCTTTCCTTTTTAAAAAAAATTTGTTTTGCTCTTTTTTGGGGAGGGGGGCCGCGTGGCCCCCCTCCCGGGCCACTACTTGCCCCGGGGACCCCATCCCCCGGGGCTGGCCCTCTCGTTGGGGACTGTGGGGGGGTCCCCAAACCCCCCACAGTCCCGCCGGCTCCCCACGTCCCTTGGGAGCCGGCATTGCTGTTCCACATGGGGAGCAGCTGACATGCTGCTCCCCATGTGGAAAGCAATCGGCTTTGGATATTGGAAGAGAGAGCAGGTTTCCTGCTCTCTCTTCCAATATCCAAGCAAGTTTGTAATGACAGGACGGGAGCCGCGAGGCTCCCGTCCTGTCATTGCAAACAGCAGTGTCCCGGGGTAGGCACCCCGGGACACTGCAGGAGCCGGCCCTGGGGGTGGTGGTCCCCAGGGCCATCAAGGGCTCCAGGAGGGGGCCGCGCGGCCCCCTCCCATTCAGTACACAGCCCCGGGGAGGTGGTGGTCCCCGGGCTCTGGGGTCCGTAACGGACCCCCATATTAATTTGTTAGTGCTCCGGGGAGGAGGCGGTCCTCGGGGCGTGTGGGGGGCTGGAGCCCCCACACAGGTTGTTTAATTTAAAAAAAAGCCCCGGGAGGTGGTGGTCCTCGGGGCTGCGGGAGGGCTCAGAGCCCTCCCGCACCATTTTTAAAGAAAGCCCCGGGGGTGGCGGTCCTCGGGCTTGGGGGCCCTTTGAGGCCCCCACACATAAAATTAAACACCCCACCATGCCCCCGGGACTTGGGCCACCCGGGGCAAATACAATCGAAGCGCGGAGACCGCGCTCGATTTTTTTCGGCAGGATTCGCGCACCCTGAGCGCATCCTGCCGATTTTTTTTTTTTAAATGCTTTTTTGCCCAGGGGGTCCTTGTGGGACCCCCTGAGCAGGCCTAGGGGTTAGGGTGTTTCTACCCTGCCCCCTTTGTGCGTTTTGCACACTTGTTTCTTTTTTTTCTCGGCGGGATACGCGCACCCTAAGCGCATCCCGCCGATTTTTAAAAAAAAATATCTTTTTCTGCCCAGGGGGTCCTTGTGGGACCCCCTGAGCAGACCTAGGGGGTCAGGGTGTTTCTACCCTGCTCCCTTTTGCGCTTTGCGCACTTGTTTCTGTCCCTCGGTTCTACCGAGGGACAAAATGGCTGCCAACACTTCCTGAATCGGAATGTTGACAGCCAGCTGACAGCCAATTAGCATGCAGCTCGTGATCGGGACGGTGCGCGCAGGGTGCGCTGAGGGTACGCGTATCCGACGCGCCCATAGATATATATGTACTTTTACTTTTGATTTTCTCAGGAACTACTGAACGGATTTACACCATTTAAGCAAAAGGCACCAGTCTGAACCAAGGACTACCTCTTTGCCAAATTTGGTGTAATTCCGTTCAGCAGTTCGGGCTGTAGCTGCGACTAAAGGTTCCTATGGAAAAATGAATGGGGAAAACGCGTTTTGGGACCCCCTTTTTCTCGGCCCCCGCTTCACGTATCACCCCGAGACTTTCAGGGTAGGAGCGGAGCGGAGCGCCCCAACAAGTTGGAAACTTTCACGAAGATTCGTCAACCGGCGCCAACGTTATTTCAAATAGAATGTCGCGGATTTCCTATGGATAATAGGTTGTAACTATAACTATCTACTGGCGACCGCCAGTAGATAATATATGTATATATATATGTATATATATATATATATATATATATATATATATATATATATATATACTCCAACTCCACTACAGTTACTCCATAGGAGGAAGCATGGATGAAATGAGCATTTGCACCATATTTTATCTTTCCTTTATTTTTGTCTTCATAAAAATATTTATCCATGTTAAGAAAAGCCACATTTTTTGTTCTAACATCAGCCAAGAACTTTTGATTTTACTAAAAGTGTATGTCTAATATACTCACTTTTAGGGGTTTTCAGCCAGCCTCCACTCAATCATTTGTCATTGGTCGTCCACATCTGCCCACAACAGCATACAGAATGGGGCAATGGGACAGTCTACTTCAGGCATTGGCATTCTGCCCTTTCACAAGGAGCACGTCCACACATGTCTTTATGGAGCATCAACTGTGTAATGCTATGACGTCAAAACTGAAAATTGTTTGGCTCGCTAAAGAGTAAGGGGGCCCTGATGAAGGCCTGGCATGGGAAATCCATCCTGATGTTTGAGAGACCTGTTCTTGGGATCCTGTGGAAATCAATGCTTATGAAGCAACATGTTTGGTGCACACAGCCATTTGCAACGGGTCCCAGGCTCACAATCCACATACTCCAATTGGATAACTAAGCTGCTCTCTTTGGGGACTTGAATATATAGGGGTGAGAAGTTAGCCAGCAAAAGCTTACTTGTAGCGAGAATGTGCTAGGCAGTGAAATACAATGCATGCAGTTTTTATATGATCTCTGCTCTCTGCCCTACGTTCTTCGTAGTCCAGGGTGAAGGGTGAAAAAGCTCAGTTGGTTTGGGCCCATGTGTCTGAGTTCTCCACAAACAGTCCCAGAAAACCTCCAAAATTAGCATGTTAACTGGAACTGGGCCAATCCAATTTCCATTAGTTAGTTTATGATGCAAGGGCAAGTTCTGGTAGTCTGGGGGTTCCAGGACACTAATCACAGTCAATGGAAGGAGAGACCTCTTGGAACTTGGTCAAACAGCAGATCTAGGGGTAGTGGGTGCAAGATAAAGGGCACCTGCAGCAAGGTCCACCAAGGAAACCAAACATCAGAAATCTTGATACGGGCCAATTGCAGACAGGATTGTGACTGGTTGGAGATCACACAGGACCGGTGGCACCCACAGGTTACGAAAGCTTAAATAAGAAATGAAACTATGGGCTAGAGGCCAAATATGGCTTTTAATGTATGCAAGTCTGGAACTGTTTGGGACAGAGAGAGCCCATTCAAATGATGCAGCTGACAGAACATAATACTAATATCTGAACTGAAGTTGATGTCATTCTGGGGTTGGACTGGTGCAGATATGGGGTCTCCTCTGGACGGGCATGGTACCTAACTCGTCAGAGGTGGCAAAGGTGTGGCAAACTGTTGGGTTCTGTATATCTTTAACTCTTGCACATGCCACCATGACTACAAGTTCCATGTTGGAATGGTGGCATGTGGAACAGTCAGGAGGGCAGTTGGGAGTTGCTGTTTGCTCTGACCGGTCGTTTACCTTGGATGTCAATAAGCATCAATAAAGAGACGTGTACTTACCAGACTACTCTACGTCTTAATTTCACTGGCGACGACTGGATTCGGACCCTGGACCGGCAGAGCGCATTTTTCCTGTTTGGAGCCTTTCGCAGTGGACTCATCTCGTTTGTGTCTCTTCCTGACAGCCAACACCTCCTTGTTTGCAACCGGAGTTTCTTCCCTCTCATTGTGCCAATCGGAGACTGGTAGGATCCACTTTCTTCCATTTCTCCTGTTTTTGGTGGATTTTCTGTGTCGGCAGTTGCTGCTTTGCGCTGGTTCCTCGAGCTGGAGCTCGCGCTGGTTCTTCGCTTTGGAGTTCCTGCGCCTGACGTTCTCTTGGATTTCGTCACCCCGCCTAACGCCGCCTATGTCAGAACGCACGGCGGCCATTTTGGCTCTGGATGAAATTCAAGTTAATGCCACATCTACGTCCTCACGCTACGTGTGCACCTACGGCAGTTTTTGCTTCTGGATGTAAACCGAGTGATTGCCACATCGCGGTCTCCTAATTGTGCATCGCGGTGATGCGCACACCTATTTTATACTTAATATTACATGCACACCTTTGCATTTTTCAATTTCTGCAACAACGATCCTCCTTCACATTTGGTTGGCTGTGTTGCCATAGCAACCACACAGAATCAACGAGTTTTCCTTGCATTACGACGCATATGGACTGCGTCCTTCATGTTGTGTATCGGTGATACACACACCTAACCAGTTTTCATTCCTTCACATTCTAGTGCACGTCGGTGACGCGCACACCAGCTACTGTGTTTAATCCCTTACACTATTCACATTCAAGTGCATTTCGGTGATGTGCACACCAGGTATTTTACTAAACTTTTTATAAAGTGTATTCTCCTTTCAGCGCATCGGTGATACATACACCTTAACATTTTAACATCATTTTATTTTCTTCATTTTCTACTAAAGTGTGTTTCTAACAATTTGCATATTTGCTTTTCATATCGTTTTATTTATTTTCTTTTTTTTTCATTTCCAAAATGCAGCAATCTGTACTTCCTCCTTCTCCTTTTCTTTCTACTCCTGGAAATCCTCCTGTGGATTGGGAGTTGTGGCTAGAAGGTTTTGAGGCTTATCTAGAAGCCATTGAAGCTGAAGTTTTTACGCAAAAGAAAAAACTTGCCTTATTGCGTCATTCTTTGGGCACAGAAGGAAGGAAAGTTTTAAAACATTTACCTCCAGCTGTAGTTATGGGGGAGGGTGATGCTATCGATGAATATGCCTCTGCAATAAAGATGATGAATTCCAGGTTCAAAAAGAAGCGCAACATCATTATGGAAAGGCATAGGTTTTACATGAGAAAACAATTGCCTGGTGAACCTGTTGAGGCTTTTGTGAGTGATCTAAGGGTTTTAGCAGCTACCTGTGATTATAAAACATTTGAGGATGAAATGTTGAGAGATCAGTTAGTTGAAAAGACCAACATTAGAAAGATTCAAGAGAAACTTTTAACAACGGAGAATTTAACTTTGGATACAGCTTTGGAAATAGCTAAAAATTTAGAAACTACAGCCATGTACATGGACCAAATGGCTTTGGAGACCAAGGTCCATGCAGTCACAGTTGACAAGGTTTTTAACAAGAAGGAGTTCAAGAATGACAAACGCAGACCATTAGAATGTTACAGGTGCGGTAGCAGGAATCATTTAGGGAATGCTTCTGTTTGTCCTGCTGCTGATAAATATTGTGCGAAATGCAAAAAGAAAGGGCATTTTTCCAAGGTTTGCAAATCTAGACCAGCTAACATCAATACCAAAATCTCAACTAAAAAGGTTCTTTCGATTGATACCAAATCCGAAGTGGATTCTAATTCAGACAGTGAGGATGGTAATGAAATTATAATGATATCTAATGCTGATGAATATCAGGTTGAAGAACCTCTGAATGTTTTAGGTGTTCCTCACAATGCTAGTTTTGTGGTTAGTGATCCACAAGTACTAAAGCTTCAACCTACCACTGTCAAGCGACCATACTGTCAGGTTGGGGTAAATGGTAACTATATTTCCATGATGGCTGATTCTGGTTCTTTTTCACCTTAATTGGTCCTGAGGAATGGAGCAGGTTAATCAATGTTCCCTTGAGGAAATCCTTAGTTAAACCTGTAGCTTATGGGGGCAAGCCTGTTCAGGTATTAGGGGAATTTGATTGTTCCCTAACTTTCAAAGAGCACTCAACTCCTGCCACTGTCTATGTGGCGGAAGAAGGATCTTCACTTCTTGGGAGGTTGGAACAGAAAAATGTGGGCATCATTTTGGATCCCAATAGTCCTGAACAGGTTCTCCTCAAAGATGATTTTAAGCCTGTTTTCAATGTGGGGACACATGATTGGAGAGCATCTTTTCCACGTGTGTTTTGTGACGGTCTTGGGAAAATAAAGGGTTTTTCTCATCAGATAATTTTGAAGCATGGAGTTCAACCTGTTGCGCACAAAGCCAGGCGAGTACCTCTAGCTATGAGGAAAGAATTATCTCTAGAACTTGAATCTCTGCGCAGTCAAGACATCATTGAGCCCATAGAAAGCTCAGAGTGGTTGTCCCCTGTAGTTTTGGCCAGAAAAGGTAATGGGGCTCTTAGAATGTGCATAGACTTGAGGGATCTAAATGACAGGATATGGGTGGACAGACATCCTCTGCCCAACATCACAGAAATGTTGAGTTCTCTTAAGGATGCAAAAGTATTTACCACTTTAGACATGTCTTCCGCTTATCATCAGATTACACTTAAGAAAGAATGTCGTCATCTCACATCTTTTGTCACTCCTTCTGGCGCCTACAGATTCAAAAGAATGCCTTTTGGTCTTGCGTCAGCTTCGGCTGTGTTTCAAAGAGTCATGGAGGCCATGTTTTCTAATGTTCCCAATGTCAAATGTTTTCAGGACGATATATTGGTTTATGGTAAAAATGTGGAATCTCATGACAAAACTTTGGCCATGGTATTATCGATTCTAACTGACCGAGGTGCTACTTTAAAAGCTGTGAAATGTAAATTTGCTGTGGATGAGGTGAACTACCTGGGTTACAAATTGTCTGCCAGGGGAGTTGAACCTAAGGAAGATTTGGTCATGGCCATAAAGGGTTTCCCTACTCCACACAACAAGGATTTCCCTACTCCACACAACAGTAATAAGACACATAACATGAGGTTGCTTATGAAGAAAAATCAACATTTCCAATGGTCATCTGATCTAGAGAAGGAATTTCAATTGATAAAATTGGAATTGAGTAATGCCATTCCTTTACAACCTTTTGACACACACGATCAATCTATTGTAGTCACTGATGCTAGCCAGTATGGTCTGGGCGCTGTGCTTCTTCAAAAAAGAGAGGGGAAGGAGGAAGTCGTGGCTTTTGCTTCGCGCGCTTTAAGAGGTGCGGAGTCCACTTACTCTGTGGTGGAGCGTGAGGCCTTGGCTTGTTGGTGGGGTGTAGATTACTTTAGACAATACTTATGGGGTTCGGAATTTATCATTCATATGGACCACAAGCCTTTGGTTAATTTGTTCTCTACTAAAGGTGCCAGTAATGCTACTCCTCGCATTGCCAAGTGGCATTACAGGTTGATGGAATTCCATTTTCATTTGGAATACATTCCGGGTGTTAAAAACATTTTTGCGGATTGCTTATCCAGATTGTCTCTTTCGAATGAACAATCAGGAGAACAGTTAGAGGATGAATTTTGTATTGTGGCCTCATTGATGGATTCTGGTTTTAATTGTATTTCAGAGGAAGAGTGGAAGTTTGCAGTCCAGCAGGATGAATTGATTCAAGAAGTTATTGGCATGTTAGGTAAAGGTTGGATACCAAAGGATGGTAAAGTGAGTTCATTTAAACATGTTTTTCCTGAGTTAAATATGTAATCGGGTATTTTGAAGAGAATGGATTTGTTGGTAGTGCCTGTTTCTTTGCAGAACAAGATTTTGGTTTTGGCCCATGAAGGCCATATGGGTATGAGGGCCATGAAGAGAAGACTTAGAGAAGTTTTCTGGTGGCCTGGGATGGATCGTTCGGTTGAACATTTTGTGAGAGACTGTATTTCATGCGCAGTCAGTGACAAGACCCAAATCACGTTTCCCAGTCCCATCGAAGCTGTGCCAGTTCCTGACAAACCTTGGGTCAAATTAGCTTTAGACATCATAGGACCCATGTTTGTATTGGACGAACGGAGCAGGTATGGTTTGGTGGTGGTGGATTATGGTTCTAGGTGGCCTGAGGTGAAATTTGTGAGATCTGCTAACACTGTAGAGGTTATGGATTTTCCCCAGTCTTTATTTTTGAGGGAAGGTGCTCCTATTGAACTCATTACTTACAATGGGGTGCAGTTCATGTCTAAAGAATTTCAAGACTTTTTGTGTCATTGGGGCATCAAACACATCACTACTCCGTTATATCATACCTGCAGCAATGGTTTAGTGGATCGCTGTAACAGGGTCATAAAAGACAGCATTCAATTGTCCATGGCCAGTGGTTTGAACTGGAAAAAGGAACTAGTAAATTTGCTTTGGGCTTTATGTACTACTCCCAAAGTATCTCCTTTTGCAATATTAAAGGGTAGGTTAGCTTCCACTAAATTGGTTAGACCTTGGATGCGGGATTTAAATGTTTCTAATGTGAAACCTGAGTTAGTGAAAAACAGTTGTAACAAAGCTCAGAGCAAGTATGTTACTAATGAACCAATTAAAGGAAGAAAACAAGTTGTTTTCAAAGAAGGGGATTGGGTTAAAGTGAGACTTCCTGGTTTGGTTGCCAAAGGTCATTCCAAAATCTCTTGTCCTATGCAAATCATTGCATTGAGAGGTAGATCCGTTAAACTGAATGATGGAAAATGGTGGAATATGGAGAGGTTGTCCAAACAGAGATTTGTTGGTGACCATAGCATGACTTCCACTTCTCAAAGCGTGCCCAGTTCCATCATCCATGGTGAGCCTAGTTTTAATGCTTCTGCAAGAGAAAGGAGACCTCCTGTTTGGTTCAAGGATTATGTTAAGTCTTGATGCACTTTCAGTTATGATCCCGGTTAAAGTTCATTTTATATTTTCTTTTGGTTTGTTTTGGTTGTTTTTCAATTGTATGTATTCTGCATAACTATTCTGTTCTCAATGTTGTAAGGGAAGAGATGTGTTGGGTTCTGTATATCTTTAACTCTTGCACATGCCACCATGACTACGAGTTCCATGTTGGAATGGTGGCATGTGGAACAGTCAGGAGGGCAGGTGGGAGTTGCTGTTTGCTCTGACAGGTCGTTTACCTTGGATGTCAATAAGCATCAATAAAGAGACGTGTACTTACCAGTCTACTCTACGTCTTCCTTTCACAAACCTTGGACACTTTTCAAAGGCTCATGCAATTCTAGTCACGCATTGCCCTGGTGTCAACTATGGGCAACATTAATGTAAGATCCTTATGGCTCCCTGGTGGCTCACACTCTTCAGTTATTATTACCATGGGGAAAAATACTGAATCCATTAGGATCAGTTTCAGGGATTGTATGGAAGAAATAGCCCTATGGATGTCGTCCAATTGCCTTGAACTAAATACAGGAAACATTTCAATCTTGCTCTTTGGAAAAGATCTCTCCTTTTGGTCTGATGACTGGTGGCCGCATAAACTGGGGCTAGTCCCCACCCCCTAAAAGGCAGTACGAAATCTGGGCATACTGATTGATGATGCCCTCTCTAGTAAATTCCATCTTTGGGTCCAGTTTTGGAATTATGCGCATGCTCATAAGAGCCTTTCAATGGCTGATTTTCTGGTCCAGAAAATCCATTACTAAGGCACATATTATAAGTTGCCTAGACTATGGAAACACCCTTATGGTTGCAGCAAATGAAGCTTTTTGAGCCAAGCTTTAAGTGGCACAAAATACTGCTGCCCACCAGATCTGCAATTTGCCATCCTGCTCTCCATCAGAGCCCACATTGAGACTCATGCATTGGCTTTCGATAAAAAAGTGATTCCTATTCAAACTTCCCTGCCTTGTACATAAGGCCCTCTTTGGAAATGTTCAGCTCTATCTACAGAAGAAGTTACAGTTTTATGCACCCACGTACAACCTCAGATCCAGTGGACAATTTTTACTTCATCCCTGCCGTATTCGCACTCCCAGATAGGGGGCCAGATCTTTTTCTTACTTGGCCCCTCATCATTGGAACAAGTTACCCTTGCACATGAGAGCTTGCCCGGATTTTGCTTGCTTCAAGACATTTCTCAAAACCTGGCTCTTTTAATTCCTTGTGGTAATGCAGTCCTGTTTAAGAGTGCTCAGCGCCCAGAGACCCTCTTGGAGGTGATTCATTCGTGCTTTACAGATATAATTAACATAACATAACATAACAGTCTGCCTGGCCTGATGCTGGTCTTCATGATGGTTAAGTTGAACGCCAGACTGACCATTTATTTCATCTGTATTTCCCAGGGGGTGAGAAGTGGGCTTTCGGGCCACTCGAGGCCGGTTGTTGTGGCCAGGAGGACTGCTGACCAGCACCACTGTCATTATCTCCAGCACCCGGGGGGGGATATTATGGTAGTCACAGCATGGGAGGTGGTAAGCAGAGAGAGAAAGAGGTGGGAAAGAGAGTGCAAAAAGAAAGATAGAGGATGGAGAAAGAGGATAAGCGAGACAAAGAAAATAAGGAGAGAGATCAGAGAATGGAGGGAGATAGAGGGGCATATTTATGAGCCCCTTTGCGTCGCTCTTGCACCACGCATCATGGTGCAGGAGCGAAGCAACTTAAAAATTAGATTTATGAAGCGGAGCAAGGTCACCTTGCGTGGCTCTGAGGGCGTTCATAAATCTTGAGTAAAGCAACGTAGCGCAAATCGTTGGGTTGCATTACTCTGCGGCAGGGAGGCATTTCCATGTGTGTTGCATGGGTGTCCCCAGGCAACCTCCATGGAGTTTGACGCATTTCCAGATTTACCAGAAGTGATAGACCTGGGAATTCGCCAAAATTCGATGCCTCCCCAGGTGAGGCATAACGAGGAGAAATATCGTTATTTCTCCTTGTTTTTTCCTATTTCTATGTGTGCAGCATTCTACAGAGAGGAGGAAGGCAGCAGGGCTGGATTTTAACAGTTTTAGCAGGGTTTCTTTTGGGTCCCAGCCCTGGTCAGGTTTCCGCTCCATTGCCCTTACTCACTGGGCAGTTTATCTTGACCTTCTTCTATGCAGCTCATGACAGCAGGGCGTCTTCAGTATCTAGCCACACCTTTGAAGGGTGACAACATCTGCCAGCCAATGTCCTCTCTGGGCAGGTACTCATGGAGGTCCAGCAGAATTATAGCTCCTGGTTCAAGGAATCAGTTATATCTTACTTTGTGGGTACTGGCAGCAGGCCATATTCAAAACACTGCTCCAATCAGGACAACACCTGGATCGCCAGGCAGGCAGACATAGATCAAGATGGTCCAAACCCGTCAAGGTGGGTAGTTGATTCAACCCAGCTGGCCTTTGCCAGGCACCACTGGCCACTAGGCTGGGTCACGTACAACACAGGAAGCTGACAACAAAGAATTCCAGCACAGTGGAGAAAAACTGGGATAGCAAAAAGGGATGCATATTCTCACGACATGGACATGGTAACAAAGGCATACAGGTTTTCACATTCAAAGTGGACAGAGGCAACCCACAGAGGGTGAACCACCTGGTGCAGACTTGCACATCGTCTCCGCTAAGGGCGCTTTGTACCCCCAAACCCTCTTCTGGTGCCAAACGTACTTAGCAGGTGACACTTAATAGAACACATATGCTACAGAATGCAGAGGCCACTCTGTTTGGGTGAGATTGGCGTGTTCTCTTCTCTTCTGCAGTACAGGTAAAAAGGTCTGTGTTCCTGTGATTATAGTCAGCTGCCACTAACTGCTAGTCACCCCATAGCCTAGTATGTAGGGTCAACAGTCATTCTCGACTGTGGGTGAGGATACATTTTGGGAGCATTCCCTTTATCGACATAATCAGGGCTCGACTATAAAAGAACAGGAAAAATCATGGAGCATCGCCAGTAGACTCACAGATTCTGAAGTGCATTGTGGAAACTGAAGGTTGGCCAGAAAAAAAACTAACAGGCCAGGGCAGCACAGGTTTTCCAAGCAAAGCTAGAACACTGCTCCTTTACTGTGGATGACACGTAGTGGAATATTTACAAAACAGTCATCCAGTGTGACAGGGAAAGGGCAGGAGTGCGCCGCATTTAAAAGAATACTATACATTCCTGTCCTTGTCCCTGCGCTGGTGCATTTTAGCTGCCGACCGCCAATGCAGGCACCTTTGCACCTTCCTGCACAAAAGCAATCCGAGGAGGCAAATTCCTCTTTCGATGTGTGCTGCAGATGCAGCACACATCAAAAGAGGACATAACGAGGAGAAATAAACATATTTATCCTCGTTACGCCTCCCCTGGAAAACAGAACATTTTGCCACATTTCCATGTTCACAAGTTCTTGAAAATCTGGGAATTCGTCAAAATCCATGAGAGTTGTGTGGGAACACTCACGCAAGGCCCATGGAAAGCCTACCCAGAGCAGAGTAGTGCATTGCGCCACTCAAGATTTATGAAGTCACTGAGAGCCACGCAAAGGTATTACAGTCGGGGCAACGACCATGCTCAGGAGTCTAAACGAGTAAATTATCGAGAATCTACTCAAAGTAGAGAGCGTTGACTCCTTAATGCACACTGCACGGACCTACTCTGGGAGCACATTGGCTCATGTCAGTCTTCATCTAAAACACATGACCAAAGTTCAGTCAGGTTTGTGGCCAAACAATTGAGGGCAATAGACCAAAGCTTACCAGTTAGACCCACGAAGGCAGTCCAATATGCTGCTCAATCTTGATTCAGTCTAGGTTTTGCAAAGGCTGTGTGAGGTAAATGTATAAAGCGTTCACTCCTCAAGAGCCTCACCTAATAGAAGTTAACAACCAGAGATCAAAGCTATGCGTCAGCGCCCATCCAGGCCGCCCCGTATTTAGCAGCAAAAGAATTCCAGCGAAGCAAAAAACAAACACATGGGGGCTTATTTACAAGCCCCTTGCGCCACTTTTGCGTCACTTTTCCCATGTTAAAAGTGACGCAAAAGTGGCGCAAGGGACTTGTAAATCTGCCCCATGGAGTTTATCTAACAGCAACGTAGAGACTGTAAGGAGGAAGAAGGACGTGGCGGTATTTTATTTTAATATGGAGGTAAAAAAGTAAATTGAGGGGAATGCTTTGATCTGGAAGCCAGCAGCAGGTGCATCGACCGGGGATAAGTATCCCTTCTTGTTTAGTATTATTTTAACTTTTCGCACATCAGAAGCTATGCCATATTGCAGAATAATGAGTGATTTTGACTAATGATAATGCAAGCACTACAACTCTAAAGAGCTTTGTCTGCTAGGCACCTACCTGGTTTTGGGAGGAAATGAAATGTATGTACACAATGCTGGTCAGGTAAGCTCTTCTCCTCACAGAGTTGATGTCAGCTGCTCCAGAACTTGTAACAGTCTTCACTGAGGTGGAGGGAATACTTCTGAAAGGCGGGTCCGTTGCTGCAATACCACCATTCTAACGTGACCCAAATTACATCAGCACTGCCACATTCCATAACAGAATGGAAGCGGACGACGGGGCGTGGCTACAGATACTACGAACAATGAGCTCTTATGAATCGAACACAGAGATGATACTGGGGACATAAAGGAAGGACAACGTCACACTTGTGTTGTTTTATGTCGTAAGAAAAACACTGAATCATTGCCTTTTAGCTGCTCAAAACACAAGTGCCCTTCTGTAGTAAAAAGAGGAAGGTCCAATCCAGGTAGTTTTCCATGGAATTTCCACGTCAGGGTTGCGATTGCATGTTGTACTATGCTCTGTGGTGTTACCTCATTAATGTGCTGATGTTTCCCACTTTTACGTGGTTTTCGGGTTATTGGCAGAAGTGTTAATTATTCTTGCTGTACTGTGTGGTTTTCCTCCACACATCCCACACCATTTAGGGTTGTTGGGGGAAGTTTTGACATTGTTTTCTGAGTGTCCCTCCGTGCCGTGTGGTTTTTCCCCACACATTCCACCCCAGCGTGCATTGGGGTAAATTTGATCTTCCTGCATATTGCATTGTGCCGTGTGGTGTGCCCTCACACATTCCACCCCAACTAGGGTTGTTGGGGAAGTGTTGCTATTGTTCTGTGTGTTCCTCCATGCCGTGTGGTTTTTCCCACACATTCCACCCCAGCGTATTTTGGGGGAAGTTTGCTGTTCCTGCAGTTTTCATTGTGCCGTGTGGTGTGCCCCCACACATTACACCCCAGTCTTTACTAGGGGAAGTGCCGCAGATTTTGCGTGTCTGTTGTGCCGTGTGGTGTCCCCCCACACATCACACCCCACCTGTGTGTTGGGGGAAGGGTTACTTGGTTCTTGATGTTCTGTGTGGAGTTCATCCATGCCTGCTTACTGTTTTAGTATTCTCTTTGGTGAGTTTTCTTCCACACCTTTGTTGTTGTTTTCCTTGTGCTCTTCGTGTTTGCCTGGCCAGCTTGCACGATTCTGGTACTTGGATTGGTATGTAGTCTGTAGTGTGGGATTTTCTGGGTTGTTTTTTTTGTGTTAGAAAGGAGGATGGTGGTGTGCATGAGCCTTTGTACTTGTGTCACTGTTTCTCTTTAATTTTGTATATTATGCTTCTTTTAATTGTCATCTTTTGATATCTTGCAATGTGTATAATGCCTGTGAGCATTCTTTCTTTTACATTGCAAAGAAAGGGGATGTGTTATACTGCTGCTGCTCAGCCTGAGTGCCTGGGAGAGAGAATGTGGGTGAATGGAATGTTCGTGTGTGTGAGTGTCAGTTGGAGATGCGCTGAGCAGCAGTGAGGCTGCTCCTGGTGGGGCTCTCCCCTATGTAACTCCTTACCTTAATAAACCTACATGGAAAACTACCTGGATTGGACCTTCTTCATTTTACTACACCTTCACAATGCCTTAAAGGATTAGCATTATTTGTTTGTAATAACTGATATAAATATAGGGATGATGTCGCTTAACTGCTAGAGTGGCAAACATTGAAGCTGGGAAACCGAGTTCGAGTTTCGTCAGGAGGCTCAAAATCCTGTGATTCTGCGCAAATCACTTAACGTCTCCGTGCCTAAACATGAATCTTTCAGACGGAGAAGTGTTTATCACGGTGAAGATCGGAAATGCGAGCGCTTACTAAGAAAAAGGGAAAAGCAGGGTGGGGGGGTGGGGGGATTGGCAGGAGGAGGTTAAGTACCTCTGTGGGCATGCGGGGGAGGAGGGCAAAGCAGATGTGAGGAGCACCACCTGATGACGCACAGCTAAAGAGAAGAGAGGATGGCGAAATCCCGGGATAGCAACACTGGGGGGTGAGAGCGAACATAAAGGAAACACGTGACAGCAGGAGTTCACCGTAATAACTTCACACCACTGACCGGGCGACCAGACGCTCACAATAAACGGTGTGGGTGCTGAAATGGGAAGGAGAGCAGCCGGGGGCAAGCAATAAACGGTGAGGCACCAATTCAAAGACAAAAATAGTGTGTCAAACAAACCATAAATAAACCAAAGAGTAGGGGGACATGTAACAGGGGCAGTAGCCATGAAAGTGAAAAACACACCCAAAGGTGGGACAAATAGCAACGTTTCACCAATGAAAAGAAAGGAATTTTAAAAGGCACACTAAGTAACCAATGAAAAGTGATATGCATGATGAAAGCCCATAGAGTAAATTCAGCATGTCTCAAAGACAGCGCATGCGCACTCCATATGCTCAACCTAAAAGTCAATTCTTCACTGCTTGGGTCATTTACTGTGTTCTAAAGCATGCACATTCAAATAGTACTTGCAGGCTGTTTCATCTGCACTCAAAGGAAGGTGTCAACTATCAGTGTTGCCAATTAACTTCAGGGGCCATATTAAAGAAGTTACTTATTGATGCAAACATAAACAAGTTTTGATAAAGGCAATAGGTCTGGGGTTGGCTGCGAGCCTTTGAACTTTGTCTTTGTCAATGCTTGTTTTGAATTGTCATAGAGCACTACCCTTCTTAAACAAAATAGTGGCTAAAAGTAAAATATTTTTTTTCTCAAAAATCACTCATTGCTAAAGTAGTCCCTCTCACTGAATGGAACTGCTTTGAGGGCAGATATTCTCCTTGTGGAAGAGCAGAGTGCCGTTACTGACAGTGAAGCTAGCCAATATCTGAAGTGGGCTGACCCACTGCCCCAAGCTGTAGTGGACAGAAAAAAATACGAATGACACACACAAACACACATATATATATTTATATATATATAGTCACTGAAAAAAACAACCAAGTTAGGCTTAGTTTCACAGGTACAAAACCAGTGAAATTCAGCCGTTCTAGTTAGTGAGCTAACTATAACTTGCGCCCCACAATGCACTGCTTATGACTTCACATATTACATCACTCATGACATGGTTAGTGACATCACTGATGACATCTCAAATGACATCACTGATAACATCATCCAGTGACTGTGAGTGTTTTGAAAAAGTTTATGAATGTTAAATATACATACCAAGGTGTATTAGGGAATCAGTGGGTGTACGAGTGCCTGTATCGATGATTCAGTGAGTGCGTAACTGACTGTATAAGTGAGTGATTACATATCTCAGTGAATGTATGGGTGAGTGACTGGTTGTGTGAATGTCTGTATCAGTGTGTCAGTTGGTGTCTAAGTGGCTTTATGGGTGTGTGAGTGGGTACGGGAGTGGCTGTATGGGTGAGTGATTGGTTGTGTGGGTGGGTGAGGGGGTGAGGGGGTTTGTGAGTGCCTATATGGATGAGTGAGTGGGTGAGTCAGTGGCAGTATGGGTTAGTGAGTGTGTGTGTGAGGGGCTGTAAGGGTGAGCGTGTGTATGGCTGTGATGGTGAGTGAGTGGATGTGCCAGTGGTATATTGGTGAGTAACTAAGTATGTGAAAGACAGTATATGTGAGTGATGGGGTATACAAGTGACTGTATGGGTGAGTGAGTCAATGTGAGAGTAGCTGTATGGATGAGTGTGTGCTTGTGTCAGTGGCTGTATAGGTGAGTGAGTATGTGTTAGTATCTGTATGAGTAAGTTGGTGGCTGTGTGTGTAACTGTATGTGTGTGTTTGACTCTATGGGTGAGTGAGTAGGTGTGTGTGTAGCTCTATGTGTGACTGACAGTGTGTGAATGGCTGTATGAGTGGATATGCCAGTGGCTGTATTAGTGAGTGAGTGGGTGTATGAGTGGCTATATGGGTGAGTGAGTGGATGTGGGTGTAGACCTATAAATCTGTGAGTGAGTGTGTAAGTACTGGTATGGGTGTGTGAACAGGTTTGAGAATGATAGTGTGGAAGTTGGAGGGGGTGTATGAAAGGTTATATGGGGGTGTGAGTGGGTGTGTCAGAGATTCTGTAGATGATGTCATCGGTGATGTCATCAGTGATGTCACTGACCATGTCATGAGTGATTTAATATGTGAGGTGATAAGCAGTGCATTGCGGGGGCGCAAGGTATAGTTAGCTCACTAACTATAACGGCTGTATTTCACTGGTTTTGTTCGAGTGAAATCTGAGCCTAACTATAACCTCCCTGTAACCTTTGTTTTTTTCAGTGACTTTCTAAGGTTTTTTTAAATGCTAATTGCTAACTGTAACGACCTTCTAACCTTTGATTTTTACAGTGAATTTCTAAGGTTTTTTTAAATGCTAATTTCTAACTATAAAGTCCCTCTAACCTTTGGTTTTTTCAGTGAATTTCAATGGTTTTGTAAAATGCTAATTCATAACTAAAGTCCTTCTAACCTTTGTTTTTTCTGTGAATTTATAAGGTTTTTTAAATGCTAATTCCTAACTATAACATCCCTGTAACCTTTGGCTTTTTCAGTGAATTGCTATAGTTTTTTTAAGTAGTAGTCGCGTTTGCAGAGTGGTGGAGAAAGGGGGCTGAGCCTCCGACCAGCTCTCAGAAATGAGAGGACTTACAGGAGGTGACAGGAGGAGTAGTTGGCCCCCAAGGACATCCTTGGGTGCCAACTACCCCTGCTGTTACCTCTAGTAAGTCCCACACAGCAGGATTGCTGAGAAGTTGTCAGAGGCCTCGCCCCCTTTCTCCACCACTCTGCAAACGCGCCTCCTTGCGCACTACTAGTTGGGGGATGAAGTCCTCTTGGCTCTTGAGGGTCCTTGAGGGCCAACTACTTGACCTGTTACCTCCAGTAAGAACCACACATATGGATTGCTGAGAGGTCATCAGAGGCCATGCCCTCTTTCTCCACCACTCTGCAAACGCGCCTCCTGGTGCACTACTGGTTGGGGGAAGAAATCCACTTTAGTCCTGAGGCCCTCAGGAGTAAGTGGAATTCATTCCCCAACCAGTAGTGTGCCAGGAGGGGCATTTGCAGAGCGGTGGAGAAAGGGAGAGTGGCCTCCAAGTCCTCTCAGCAATCCCACTGTCTGGGACTTACTGGAGGTAACAGAAGGGGTTCCTGGACCTCAAGGACCCTCAGCATCCATGGGGACTTCATCTCCTGACCACCACTGCGCCAGGAGGTGCGTTTGCAGAGTAGTGGAGAAAAGGGGCGGGCCTTCAGCGACATGCCCTCCGGCATTTGTTTTTTTTGTGTTTAAGGGAGGAGGGCCGCGTGGCCTCCCTTCCCTGGGCCCATTTGGGCCCTGGGGACCCAATCCCCCGAGGACCAGTTTTTTTAAAGTAATGGGACTGGGGCCAAGTGGCTACCCTCCCAGGCCGATTTCATCCCTTGGGACCCCATCCCCGGCCTTTTGAGTTATTATTTTATTTTTTCAAAAGAATGGGAGAGGGGCTGCACAGACCCCCCTCCCGGCCTATAGTGTGGGTGCCCTAGTCCCACCCAGGGCAGCCGCTTTGTAAAGGTTGAAGACCGCGGGGGAGCATGAAAGCCCCCATGGTCCCTGCCGGCTCCCAGTCTCCTGAGGCAGGCCGCCATTGCTTTTACACATTGGGAGCTACTAACATGCAGCTCCATGTGTGTAAAAGCAATTCTGCTCTGCTTTGAGTAAGCAAGAGCATTTTCTGCTCTTGCTTACTCGAAGCGGAGCAGTGTGTGCTATGGCTTGGTGGGAGCGGTGCTTCCGCCATGCAATAGCAAACAGCAATGTCCCGGGGTGGGCACCCCGGGACATTGCAGGAGCTGGCCCTGGGAGGTGGCGGTCCCCAGGGCCATCTATGGCTCCATGATTGTCATGTGATCCAGGCCAGGCTTGGCCAAAACACGTTGTGGCGGATTGTGATTAAATAAAGAAAATAATTTTGCATGCAGTAATGGTGTCTGTGTCCTGACATCCACCGGAGGGAAAGTGACGTGAAGGGATTGAAATTGATATGATATGTGGAGACGGCTTCCTCAGCATTCACAGAGCCCCTCTCGTTAAAGCAGCCGGGCGGCAGCAAGCCAGACTCGACGGCAAGTCGATAACGGAGACGTTCTAGAATATATATATATACTCGCCGAAAGCATAATACGTGCACTTGCACTTTAATGTTAGAATTTATGAGATTCACCTTGCAGGCCTTGAAATCCGCTATCAGCGCTTTAACAGTGATGATATCCAGCACTTGCACTTTATAAGCCGAATGCGTGATACTTGCACTTTAATGTTACAATTTATGAGGTCCAACTAGTGATTCTGTGATGAGGCTTTCCATATATATCACCTTGGAAATTGATTGAAATTATTAATAGGATCATTTTTTGCACTGTGGAATCAAGACCTGCTTCTGAGCACGCTCTAATTAATTCACCTCAAGTTGAGTTTAATAGAAGTATGCACTCTAAAGGGCTTTAAGTTGATGTGCAGTAAAGAATATTCCAACATACGTGGGTTTGACCTTAGGAAGTTTAAACAATTGGCAATTTTTCAATAGATGTTAATGAGGAGTTAAAGGAAACTCCAAAATGTATAATGAAGAAAAACTCGAAAAAATTGTAAAATTGAGCAAAAGTGTAAAAAGGCAAATTATCAAAAAACATATTCATGTAGTAACAATTGTTAAACCCTTTTATTCGAATTTTGTAAATGAACTCTGCGCATTTTGAAGTATGTTGTTTAAGTTTGTCATCATGTGATCGTGATAGAGGGTTTAAAAACAAAGATCTCACTGTGCCTCTGTGTGTGAGCAAGACATGGGACCCTCTCGAAACGCGTCACAGCCCGGAAACAAATCAAATAAAGTTACTTGAAAGCTTGGAACTGCGGTGTCGTTTTCTGGCGAGAAGATTTCGTATGCCGGAGTTGGTGTGGATTTTGAGCCACTGTGCCGAGTGCAGCATTTTCGACACGCCCTTGATTAGGAGCCCCCACGGAGACTTGGCAGTTTTGGTTGGCGGTGCGTTGCACAACGTGAGAAGCCCCCCCCCCTTGGGAGACGATCGAAGCTGCTTCAACCGCGTAGAGCCGGGCGGAAGTGCTGCCACGGACGGTGCGTCGGAGGACGCCTGGAAGCATGTAAGCGTCTGTGTGGTTCGAGCAAGCCTCATTAACGTGAAGTGGGGGAAAGGTGCCGTGGATGCGGAGTGCGTCCAAGGCGGCTAGTTCCAGCCATAAGTATATCAGATAAAATAGCAAAGGGCTTGTGCTAGGCAACGGAGTCGTTGTCAAGCACTACGAGCAGCTAAGAGGAGTGACAGACAAACAAACAAAGCAACAAAAACACAAATGGAGGTTTGGGTGAAATTACGTGAGGAGGCTGTGGGAGCCGTTTTTGATGAAGAGAGACTGGGTACCAGTGGTACCAACAAAGGACTGACAGCGGACTCTGAAGTGCAAGGAAATGATGCACAATCGATTATGCGCAAATTAGAAAAACTCAGACGGACAGAAATATCTAAGTGGTGGGAAATCCGATCCTTGGATAAATACCTCGAGGTTGGAAGAGTCCATCGCGGCTTAAGGATACTGATTGCTCCAACTTTTGAAAACTTAGATCCAGAGATGCTACAAGAGTGGACCAACAATAGCGCCGAATCCTCCAATAACATGATGCGGATCCTGGTGAAGTATGCAAAACGTGACAGAGAGAAGATCCTAGAGGAAATTAAAAGATTGCAACAAGAACTAAACAACCTGATTAACTCTGAGGCTGTTGGGAAATTTGAAAAAGATCTAGAGATCAAACTGAATAAGTATGAAAAAACAATCAAGGAAAGAAAGGCGACCAAATTTACCAGGGATCGCCTTGACTACCAAAAGGGTCAAATCTTCACCTTTGATAGACGTTTTGATACTTTGCGCAGTCAAAAACTATCCAGTAATGTAACCTCAGTAAATAGAAACAAAGAGAAAAGAAGGATGGGAGACACAAGCTCTGAATGGAGCTCTGAGGTAGACACGGATCTTGAGGAAGGCGCTAGAACTATGAGCAATGTGGATAAACCATCGACTGTAATTGAAGAGATGCGTTTTTTAGGTTTGGATCGGACGATCAACGCCAGACAAAGACCACAGAGAAGGGGAAGAGGCCGGGGGTTCTGAAGAAACGCAAAAGAAGAAGGAGAAGGTATGGAACTGCGGTTAGGTGTGAAAACGAAAGACAACAAACAGAACAAATAAAAACAGCACCTATTACAGTCATCAACCTATCCGACCTGGCCCTGTCTGAAACAGAGATGAATACTCTATCTCTAGGCCTATCCTACTGCAGACGAACTAATTTCAATTATGCCCAAACCCGAATAGATTTTTTCAAATTTGTGAGAAAATTAAAGCTAAGAAAATACTTCAGTAACCAATCGAGTAGTAAAACCCGTACAATAAAGATGTTGGGGCATGAGACACAGAGCAATTTAGTAGTAGATAATTTGAACCTACTCAGGGAGTTGGAGGCATTGGAGAGGAATAATGAAGACCCTGGCATGGAATTAACTTGCAAGGACACTGCTGACAGACTAGGTATAGACATCTATGGAACCAGTATGACTGAATTCAAAAAGAAATCAACCTTTGTACCGACCCTTTCTAAAGATTCAATAGATCTGTTCTCTGATCAAGTAATCAAGGACCTAAAGGAACTATCCAAAGAATCTAGCAAGAATTACAATAAAGGCATTAAAGACGAGGAAAAGAACTATATGCAGATTATGGACAAAATAAGATCGAGGACTGACATTGTGATTCAACAATCAGATAAGGGAGATAACGTGGTCCTATGGCCCTTGTGCAAGTATAATGAAGAAGCGAAGCTACAATTAAGAGACATCGATTGTTACCAACGAGTATCACAAAGTAACCTTCTGGAGGTCAAAAATAAATATCACAAAGAACTAACAAGATGGAGAGGAATGGGACTTATTACAGAAGGAGAATACCAATATTTAAAAGTGAACAATCCAGTAACGCCTATATTGTATCTAATACCAAAAGTCCATAAAGATATGTTATCCCCTCCCGGTAGGCCAATAATATCGGCTATTGGGAGTTTGTTCGAGACCTCATCTAGATTTTTAGACCACTTCCTGCAAGACATTGTAAAAACCCTGCCGTCATATATACAGGACACCGGGGATTTTTTGAGAAAATTACACAATTTACAGTGGGAAGAATCAGATTTGCTGATAACCTTAGATGTAGCCTCGTTATACACGAGCATCGCTCACAAAGATGGCCTAAGGGCTCTTAGGCATTTCTTGGGCACCAGACCCGTACATGTTTACCAACATTCTGAAATGTTAATCAAAATGGCTGAACTGTGTCTGGAAAATAATTTCTTCCTCTTTGGGAATGACGCCTATAGGCAATTGCAGGGTACGGCCATGGGCACCTGCTTCGCCCCCAGCTATGCGAATCTTCACAAGGGCTGGTGGGAGGAGCAGGTGCTCAGGGTCGAATAGGAGACAGAGTGGAATAAAAATATCAAGGTCTGGTGTCGGTTTATAGATGACCTGTTCATCCTTTGGAGGGGGTCAGCAAAGAAGGCCAATACCTTTTTAACGGCTCTCAATAAGAACACACTAAACCTAACCTTCACTAGTACCATTAGTGACTCACACGTACATTTTTTAGATTTGGAAGTTTTTATCAAAGATGGCAGCTTGCACACACGCACTTTCAGGAAACCCACTGCAGGAAACTCCATTTTACATTCGAGTAGTTTCCACCCACAAAAGCTGAAACCGAGTATCCCCTATGCGGAACATCACCGCATGAAGAAAAATTGCAGTGAGATAAGCTCACTTAAGCAAGCACAAACTGAGTTAACAGAAAGATTCAAGGAGAGGGGGAATAGTCAGCAGGTTTTAAATCAAGCAGTAGAGAAAGTAGATGGATTATCCAGAGAAGACATCTTATTCAAAAAAAGAGAGAAGGAACGAACTGGAGACACTAAACAGGAAATCAGAATGATAACCGGTTTCAATGCCTATCATGCAAGGGTGAGAGACTGCATGAATAGGCATTGGCACCTGGTTAAAGGGGATTCGACACTGAGTAGTCTTGTCACACGCAAACCCCTTGTCTCCTATAGAAGAGCTAAATCAATGAGACAACAACTGGTAAATAGTAGCCCTGAGATAGTTGAGACAGAGAACTGGTTGCGGGCCAATCCAGGCTTCAATAAGTGCCTGAAATGCAAGGCTTGCAAGCATGGAATTAACAAAAAGGAGATACAGCTGCCCCTAATGAATAAACCTTGGAAAATCCCACATTTTTTCAACTGCACAAGTGACTATGTAGTGTACGTCCTTCAGTGCACTTGCCCAATGGTATATGTGGGTAGTACAATTCATATGGTCCACGTTAGGATCCTCCAGCACCTCAGGGCGGTGAAAAATAGAGACCAGTCATATCCAGTAGCTCGTCAAATTAATGATATCCATGCAGGCAAGGTTGATGAGCTAACGTATTTTGTAGTCGACTCTGTTCCCAAAAAGAGACGTGGTGGGAATCGTGAAAGAAAGCTGAGGCAACTAGAGTCCCGATATATATTGATGTTTGACTGTAAAACACCTTGAGGTTTGAATTTTGACGAAGACATGCATGTCCATCTCGAATGAAAGATAAAAACATGCTAAGAATTGATCCACCTCCTGACCAAAGTAAAACTTAAAGCACATTAGGATAAATATGTCTGCACACCACTCCATTGTTTTTAAAAAAAATTATGTTATGGATAGGTATTTTTTACATGAACAACTTAGTCTTAAGATCATGCCCCAGAAGTTTTTTTTACATAGAGTGTTTTAGGTAAATTGATATAGAGAAGATTGGATGATCTGATTTTATTTACTGTGCTGCTGGTTAACTCTTTTGATGTACTAGTTTGTTTTGTAGTGTTTCACTTTCAATCAGTTTTATACAAGCATCCGCACTTTATGCTGTTATTTTAATAGTGTTTTCTGAAAATTGCTTCTGCATTTTATATAAACAACATGCACTGAAGCACATGCACCTTGATACATCTGAAATTAGAAGAAAATTCAGCTCATTCCCAAAAGGTATTTCACCTAGGAACTTGGATGCTGCTATTGTAAGAATATCTCCGAGTAATGCATTTGCACTTTATATAAATAATATGCACTGATGCACTAGCACTTTCTTGACAAATTCAAGATTAGAAGAAAGCACGAACTGATAACAAGTATAGGGGACACAAGCGGTCCATGATTATATAGTGAGTGACACTAGCACTCTCTATTATGTAAATGGCTTGGATTGGACCGTAATATGGGCTATGAAACTTTGCAACTCTGCACATGTAACCTTCTAGTGACTAAATCAAATCAGGGTATGATATGGTTGAGTTTAGCCAGCAGGCAAGAATAACAGTTCGAATGATTCACCTTGCAGGCCGTGAAATCCGTTATCAGTGCTTTAACATTGATGATATCCAGCACATGCACTTTACACTCCGAATGCGTAATACGTGCACTTGCACTTTAATGTTAGAATTTATGAGATTCACCTTGCAGGCCTTGAAATCCGCTATCAGCGCTTTAACAGTGATGATATCCAGCACTTGCACTTTATACGCCGAATGCATGATACTTGCACTTGCACTTTAATGTTAGAATTTATGAGGTCTACCTAGTGATTCTGTGATGAGGCTTTCCATATATATCACCTTGGAAATTGATTGAAATGATTAATAGGATCATTTTTTGCGCTGTGGAATCAAGACCTGCTTCTGAGCACGCTCTAATTAATTCACCTCAAGTTGAGTTTAATAGAAGTATGCGCTCTAAGGGGCTTTAAGTTGATGTGCAGTAAAGAATATTCCAACATACGTGGGTTTGACCATAGGAAGTTTAAACAATTGGCAATTTTTCAATAGATGTTAATGAGGAGTTAAAGGAATCTCCAAAATGGATAATGAAGAAAAACTCGAAAAAATTGTAAAATTGAGCAAAAGTGTAAAAAGGCAAATTATCAAAAAACATATTCATGTAGTAACAATTGTTAAACCCTTTTATTCAAATTTTGTAAATGAACTCTGCGCATTTTGAAGTATGTTGTTTATGTTTCTCATCATGTGATCATGATAGAGGGTTTAAAAACAAAGATCTCACTGTGGCTCTGTGTGTGAGCAAGAAATGGGACCCTGTCGAAACGCGTCACAGCCCGGAAACAAACCAAATAAAGTTACTTGAAAGCTTGGAACTGCGGTGTCGTTTTCTGGCGAGAAGATTTCGTATGCCGGAGTTGGTGGGGATATATATATATATATATATATATATATATATATATATATATATATATATATATATATATATATATATATATATGTATATACATCGAAGAGAGGCTCCAAGCAGCAGTAAATGGACCCCACAGCACTCCGGTGCAGTTGTAAAGTAGTTTTATTCCATGCTACGACAGTGGCACAAGTGGCGCTTGTGCCACTGTCGTAGCGTGGAATAAAACTACTTTACAACTGCACCAGAGTGCTGTGGGGTCCATTTACTGCTGCTTGGAGCCTCTCTTCGATTTTAAACAGCACGAGGCGAAGCGCTGCTTTTCACAGCACCACCGGCGGTCAGGTTGCCGAGAGGGAAACTCGCCGAAACCAGGAAGATATATATATATATATATATATATATATATATATATTCACTGAAAAAACCATAGGTTTCAGACACGTTATAGTTACAAATTAGCATTTAAAAACCTTTGAAATTCACTGAAAAACCATAGGTTTTAGGGACAGTTATAGTTACTTGGACATTGCACTCGTAAAAACCCGTGAAATTCCCCGTTATAGTTAGTTCAGCTAACTATAACTCGCGCCCCTGCAATGCACTGCTGATGATGTCACATATTACATCACTCATGACATGGTCAGTGACATCACTGATGACATCACTGATGACATCTCAAATGACATCACTGATGACATCATCCAGTGACTGTGTGTTTCTGTAAAGTTTAAATATTTTTAATATATATAGGGAAAGGCGTATTAAAGAATGAGTGGGTGTATAAGTGTGTGTATGGATGATTTAGTAGGTGCGTGACTAATTCTATAAGTGAGTGATTAAACGTATCTTACTGAATGCATGGGTTAGTGACTAAACTGGGTGAATGTCTGTATCTGTCTGTTGCTGTGTAAGTGGCTGCATGGGTTTGTGAATAGCTACATGAGTGTCTATAAGAGTTATTGATTTGTTGTCTGAGTATCTGTATGGGTGCCTGAGTGTTTGTGTGGATGGGGTGTGTGCGACTGTGCATAGATGTGTGAGTGGGTGATTCACTGGGTGGATGGTTTCAAGAGTGCATCTGTGATAGACTGTATGGGTGGGTAAGTGTGTGTAACAGTGTGTTAGTGAGTGAATGTATGTCCCAGTGGTACATGTGTGAGTAACTACATATGTGAAAGGCAGTATATATGTGTGTTAGAGTATTTAAATGGCTATAAGTGAGAGTGTGTTATTGTGAGAGTGGCTGTATGGATGAGTGTGTGCTTGTATCAGTGATTGTATAAGAGCGTAACAATGTGCTAGTATTTGTATGATTAAGTGAGCTGGTGTGTGTATAACTGTATAGGTGAGTAAATGGCAGTGTGTTTAATTATTTGCATGACTGACTAGGAGTGTGAGTACCTCTATGGATGAGTGGCGGTGTTTGAGTGTCTATATAGGAGTAAGAGTGCATATGATAGTCCTGTACTGAGTGACCTTAAGTATGAGTGACTGTACGGGTGAGTGAGTGGATGTGTGTGTGTAGACCTAAGAATCAGTGAGTGGGTATGTAGTTATTGGTGTTGGAGTGTCTATGGTTTTGCGAATGGCAGTCTGTAATTTAGAGTGGGTGTATCAAAGGTTATATTAGGGTGTGAGGAGGTGCATCAGATTATCACGTGGATGATGTCATCAGTGATGTCATTTGAGATGTCATCAGTGATGTCATCAGTGATGTCACTGACCATGTCATGAGTGATGTAATATGTGACGTCATCAGCAGTGCATTGCGAGGCGCGAGTTATAGTTAGCTGAACTAACTATAACGGGGAATTTCACGTGGTTTTTACGAGTGCAATGTCCAAGTAACTATATCTGTCCCTAAAACCTATGGTTTTTTCAGTGAATTTCAAAGGTTTTTTAAATGCTAATTTGTAACTATAACGTGTCTGAAACCTATGGTTTTTTCAGTGAATTTCAAAGGTTTTTAAAATGCTAATTTCTAACTATAACGTGCCTGAAACCTACGGTTTTTTCAGTGAATTTCAAAGGTTTTGTAAATGACAATTTTTAAATGTATTAATTGTTATATTAATTTTTTTCATACTGCTTTACTACATTTTTAGAAACATTTTTTTTTTACATATTTTATTTTTTAAATTACATTGTAATTACATTATACATTACATTACAAAAATACTTTCTCAGAATGAATTACTTTAGTTTAAATACTTTGCACATAGGCAATAGACTTTTAAGTACAGTAGTTACAGTTGTTGCAATGGGCAACACATTTTCAAACACAATGCAACATTCAGCTCAATGTGAATTTCTAGTTAAATGCAATTAGTTACTTTATGGATTACTTTTCTAACCACAGGACTGGATCCTAGATTCAGTCCTGGGACATCTCCTGTAAACAGTTGAGTAAAAGCGTTTTGGTTACAGTACTGATTTTTAAGGAATATTATTGTATTTTAAAAGTTGACACTTAGAAACTTGTTCTCATATAGTCACCAATGTTATCCTATGGAAGGAAATTCACTTAGCAGGTAAAAACTGTTATCGTTACTTTTTCTTACTCAGTGTTGGATCCTGGATCCAGCACTGGTGCATCTCCTGTAAACAGTTGAAAGAATGCGTTTAAGTCATACAGGCGATTTTTAAGGAATATTTGTAGTTTGTAAAAATCAACACTGAAACTTTTTTGCTGAAAACCAGACAATGGATTCCTATGGAAGGAAATTCAAGTTACTGGTAAGTACGGTTAGAATTACTTTTCAGGGTCAGTGCTGGGCTAAAAGGTGCAGCACTGGGTTTTCTCCTGATAACAGGTGAGTAAGTCGGAATTCGGATTTCGGCTGATTTTAGAGGAATATTTGTATGTTTCAAAAATCAACACTTAGAAACTTTTTCAGCAAAAAGCAGGCAATGATATCCTATGCAAGGAAATTCAAGTTACTAGTAAGTACGGTTAAAATTACTTTTCAGGACCAGTACTGGGCTGAAAGATACAGCACTGAGGTCTCTCCTTATAACAGGTGAGTAAATCGGAATTCGTATTTCGGCTGATTTTAGAGGAATATTTGTATGTTTCAAAAATCAACACTTAGAAACTTTTTCAGCAAAAAGCAGGCAATGATATCTTATGGAAGGAAATTCAAGTTACTGGTAAGTACGGTTAAAATTACTTTTCAGGACCAGTACTGGGCTGAAAGATGCAGCACTGAGGTCTCTCCTTATAACAGGTGAGTAAATCGGAATTCGTATTTCGGATGATTTTAGAAGAATATTTGCACAATGGTGAAGGAAGGGGCGGGGCCTGAGGTGACATCTGTGCAAACGCGCCCCGTGGCGCGTTTTAAGTTGGGGGATTAAGTCCCCTTGAATCCTGAGGGTCCCTAGGGGCCAACTAGCCCACCAGGAACCTCCAATATGTGCCAGGGGCTGCGTTGCAGAGACGTGTAGAGAGGCCACACCCCTTTTACACCTCTCTGCAACGCAGCTCTGTGGCGCTTTCTGGATGTACCTGTTGGGCTAGTTGGCCCCCAGGGACCCTCAGGATTGAAGGGGATTTAATTCCCATCTTAAAACGCGCCACGGGGCCTGTTTGCACACATGTCACCTGAAGCCCCGCCCTCCCTTCACCACTGTGCAAACACGCCCGTGGCGCATTTTGGGTTGGGGATTAAGTCCCCTTGAATCCTGAGGGTCTCCGGAGTCCAACTAGCCCACCATATACCTCCAAAGCGCCACAGAGCTGCGTTGCAGAGAGGTGTAAAAGGGGCGTGGCCTCTGTACACCTCTCTGCAAGGCAGCCCCCTGGCGCATATTGGAGGTTCCTGGTGGGCTAGTTGGCCCCCAGGGACCCCCAGTATTCAAGGGGAATTCGTTCTCCTCTGCAAACGCGCCAGGGGCGCGTTTGCAGAGTGGTGAAGGAAGGGGCGGGCCTGCGGGCCCGATCGTTTTTGTTTTTTTGTCACCTGAAGGGGGCTGAGTGGCCCCCTTCCTTTTTCCTGTTTTTGGGCCCTGGGGACCCCATCCCCCAGGGCCTTACCCCTTTTTGTAATTAATTTTTTTTTTTAAACGGGAAGGGGGCCGCGTGGCCCCCTTCCCTGGGCCTGTATTGGCCCCGGGGACCCCATCCCCCGGGGCATGGCCTCTATTTTTAATTTTATTCTTTGGAGGGGGCTGCGTGGCCCCCTCCTCTGGCCATTTAAGGCCCCGGGGACCCCATCCCCGGGGCCGGCCATACCCTTTTTTAATTTTTTTAAACTTTGGGGAGGGGGCTGCGTGGCCCCCTCCCGGGCCACTACTTGCCCCGGGGACCCCATCCCCCGGGGCTGGCCCTCTCCGTTGGGGACTGTGGGGGTCCCCAATCCCCCACAGTCCCGCCGGCTCCCGCGTCCCTTGGGAGCCGGCATTGCTTTCACATGGGGAGCTGCTAAGATGCAGCTCCCCATGTGGAAAGCATCGGCTTTGGATATTGGAAGAGAGAGCAGGTTTCCCTGCTCTCTCTTCCAATATCCAAAGCAGTTTGCTATGGCAGGATGGGAGCCGCGAGGCTCCCGTCCTGCCATAGCAAACTACAGTGTCCCGGGGTAGGCACCCCGGGACACTGCACGAGCCGGCCCTGGGGGTGGCGGTCCCCAGGGCCATCAAGGGCTCCAGGAGGGGGCCGCGCAGCCCCCTCCCTTAAATTGCACAGCCCCGGGAGGTGGTGGTCCCCTGGGCTCTGGGGGTCCGTAATGGACCCCCACATTTATTTTATAAGTGCCCCGGGAGGTGGTGGTCCCGGGGCGTGTGGGGGCTGGAGCCCCCCACACCTTATTTAAATTAAAAAAGAAGCCCCCGGGGGTGGAGGTCCCGGGGCTGCGGGAGGGCAGAAGAGCCCTCCCGCACCATTTTTCAATAAAGCCCCGGGGGTGGCGGTCCCTGGGGCTTGGGGGCCCTTGAGGCCCCCACACATAAAATTAACCCCCCACCATGCCCCCGGGACTTGGGCCACCCGGGGGCAAAATGCAATCGAAGCGCGGGAGACCGCGCTTTGATTTTTTTTTTTCCGGCAGGATTCGCGCACCCTTGTGGGACCCCCTGAGCAAACCTAGGGGGTCAGGGTGTTTCTACCCTGCCCCCTTTGTGCGCTTTGCGCACTTGTTTCTGTCCCTCGGTTCTACCGAGGGACAAAATGGCTGCCAACATTTCCTGAATCGGAATGTTGACAGCCAGCTGACAGCCAATTAACATGCAGCTCGTGATCGGGACGGTGCGCGCAGGGTGCGCTGAGGGTACGCGGACCCTACTCGGCCATAGATATCACTATCTTTTTACTTTTGATTTTCTCAGCAACTACTGAACGGATTTACACCATTTAACAAAAGGGTTCTTTCTGAACCAAGAACTACCTCTTTGCCAAATTTGGTGTAATTCCGTTCAGCAGTTCGGGCTGTAGCCGTGTCTAAAGTTTCCTATGGAAAATTGCATGGGGAAAACGCGTTTTGGGACCCCTTTTTCTCGGCCCCCGCTTGACGAATCCCCCGAGACTTTCAGGGTAGGAGCGGACCGGAGCGCCCCACAAAGTTTGAAAATTTTGCGAAGATACGTCAACCGGCAAGAGAGTTATTTCAAATAGAATGTCGCGGATTTCCTATGGATAATAGGTTGTAACTATAGCTATCTACTGGCGACCGCCAGTAGATAATATATATATATATATATATATATATATATATATATATATATATATATATATATATATATATATATATATATATATATATATATGTGTATATATATATATATATTGTTCAAACTCCAGAAATCCTAACTAAAGACAGGACACAGACTCAGACATTATTCATGCAGTTTATTGTATTTACAACCTGTCCGTACGATAGGACGCGTTTCGGCCAAGCCTGGCGTTGTTCACATATACTATTAGTCTCAAAGCATCTTTTTTTGTATTTTTGCCTAATGCCCACGTGATACTGTGCAAACGAAAGCCACTGAAAACAGACTATGCATTGGTTGTTAGGTTATGAACAACAGCCTACATTTTCCTCCCCATCGTAGCCTATGTATCGAGTCGATAACATAATATTTGAGGCAACTGAGATTGTTGTTGTGAGCTTGTTTAAAGTGTTGGGCTACAGGATAAGTTGGATCTGAATTAACAATGGCTCTTAGGTGTTGTAGGATTCGAACATGTGCCTGCAGTTTAGAGCTACCAACGTATTTAAGTTCATAGCCGGTTTTACATGTTAAAAAAACCTTAATTTTATTGGTTTGTCACTGAAAGCCGTAGTATATTGTGACATATTCACACCAAATGGACCAATTAATCTAATGTTGTTACCATCACTATTTTTGTTGTGTTTCATGTTTTTGTGTTGTGTCTTGTCGCCACTACAGTCCCTGAATAGGATTGATTCCCTACTTTCCTTATTGGCTTATTAAATTGCACAGGTAATAGTTGCCATTGATTAGCCAGGTTCTAAAAATCTAACTGTAGCTTCATCTTGACATTTAGTGAGAGTGCTTGTCTGACTACAAATTCTGTGCCACCTGAGCATTTCACCATATGGGATACTGTCCTTCGAGTGTCTAGGATGGAGACTGCGGGCATGCAGAATAGAGTTGCCTGCTGTTGTTTTCCACATAAATGTGTACATCAAGGAAATCAATTTTGTAAGTATTAATATGTGCAGTAAACTCAAGGTTGACATTGTTAGCATTGATTTTATCAACAAATTCTTGAGCGCTGGTAACTGACCCTTTCCAGATAACAAACACATCATCGATGTATCGGAGCCAACTCACAACGTTATTATCCCGAGCTTCAACACGGTCAACCATCAGGACTTGATCCTCCCACCAGCCCATGTGTAAACATGTATAACTGGGGGAGAAGCAGGCACCCATGGCAACTCCCCTTAGTTGTTGATACACCTCTCTATTAAAATAAAAGAAGTTGTTATTCAAGCACCAAGTGATCCTGGATAACAGCATATTACCTACTGGTACTCTGAAGAATTAGTGAGCTATATGCTGTTATACACATTAATGTGCAGATTTGTATATAGAGTGTTTCTCAAAATATAAATCTGATATAGCTAAGTAGAAAAGTATTGAAACGCTAAATGTACCAGTGACACAGTTGTAGAGAGGCACATAAATAGGTCTGGTGTTGTGTTTTTGGATTTACAATATTGAGATACTGTGTGTACTTTTACACTTTGGTTGATGTTTATTTTAAAATTGAGTACATAAGGGATAAAGTGGTCTTTTAGCGTGTATAAGTGAGAACTGAGATTTGGTGCAGCTGTGTTGTAGGAGAGTGTGCTATAATATTAAAATCTAAGTAATAAATTAGGTTTTGTGTTTTGGTTTGGGATTGGTACATTGAAGTAAGTGCTTGTAGCTATGTAGGTCGGTTGATTTTTTAGATTTAAAACTGCAACATAACATAAAAACTGTATTTGTATTATGTGTAAGCCAGTAGAAAAGTATCTGGTGCATTGGATGGAAAACAAATTCAAGTATATATATATTAATTTTTTACAGAACAATATCTGCCCAATTACAGACAGGTTGCCTACAAAAGCTCGGAGGGAAAAGGATCAGAAGCAACTACAGTATCCATGCAGAACTGAGACTCAAAAGGGGCAAAATGAAGAAAAAGTGGTGAACGAAAAAGAGCTATTGGTAAGAGGACAAACTCATTTCTTAAAAATATATGTGGACATTTCCAAAGATTATGAAATAATGAAAATAAAATTCAAACTATGAGAAAGAATAACAATGGACAAAATCTAAATAACAAGAACAGGGAAGAATGTAACAAAGATGTATACACCTTAACCAGACGACAGAAGCAGTTTAAGGAAATCAGAGCTAAGATGTTTCGTAGTGGAATAGTTATAAATCTATGAGAAATATTAAGAAGTATAGAACAAGGAGACGTAGTGAAACAGAAAGAATGAGTTGAGAGAGTAGTTGATAAGTCCTTTGCTTTGAAGGTAAAGGTTTTTATTTTGATTATAAATAGATTGAAGACTCTTGACAAAATGGTGTTGTACTTGAGGAGACAAAATCAGAAAAAAAGATTAGTGAATAGAAGTAACTTTTGTGCAGTTATTAATGGTGAATGCATACATACTTCTGGTACAGAATCTTTCTTTAATGAAGAAAACTATCTCCAGGATAATTGATTAGTTCATGCTATTGATTACAGAGGACAGTGTTAAGAAATGAAGAATGGCACTCCTATAGCGAAAGAGGTGATAGTACTTACAAATGTAGAACAAGTTATTGGAGAACAGGTACAAGGAAGGCGGAGTCAGCCGCCTGTATAGAAATGGAATTGTAGTAGTGTTTGTAGTATTCCACAGCAATTCATTGATATATTAAGGATATTTCTACATATCTTTCCAAGGTGAAATTTAAAACAGAAAATAAGTACTTTACAAGGATTGGATCCTTGCAAGATTAGAAAGCATACAAATTTGCAAGGACACTCACTTGCTTGTTTATCAAACAAAGTGTGCCAAAGCACCTTTCATCATTTCAGGATGTTAGTTGTACACCACTCAACAATGCAAACTTTAGTTAGGAGGCTGTACTGTGTGAAAACTCCTGCTTTATGTTTAGGAGAAATGAATAGAGCACTTTTGTATGGTACTGTGGCAGATGTAGAAAAGGTGTGTGACGATGTGCAGTTTTGTTTCTTTGGTCCTCAGCTGGATTCTAGGGAAAATGAAGAGTTGTTAAGAGAAGGAATTGTAGAACAGGACACAGATTTTACAGTTGATAGTTTGTAGAAGAGTTTACAAAATTTAACACAGTGTGGTAAAAAAACAAAGTATGTTTGTATATGTTGTCGACAAACTCACTAGAAGATTTAAACACAGACTGTTGACTTGTATTTAAAAAGTGAAAAAGTAAATATTGATAACTGGCAAAAGTTAGCTGTGCGTTTATTTGTAGAGGACTGCTTTGACTTGTCCATACGGCAAGTTATATGTAAGTAGTGTTACAATAAATTAGACAATAATAAAATGAACAACACATAGATATTAGACACCCATTTTGTAAGATAATAAAATGCCTGTTAATTTAGAAAACTATGAAGGGCCGAAAATAAAAAAACATCCTCTTTTATGATTCTTTGCAGCATTGCGAAGGGCTCTTATGGACTGCGCCCCAGCACTCACTAAAACTCCACAATCCATGCAGTATGATGCCATCTGGGAAAACTGTGGAGCCAAATCTGGAAGTTGAGATTGGACCTCTGCAGGGGCTCTCTGCCCCAGTGTTGTTGTGGCTGGAATTAAAGTTCAGGGTCCTTCAACCTTGCATTGCCTTCTGGCTGCTTTTACACTATTGCTTTGGTATGCTTTTAGATGGTAAAGCCTGGACGTAGTCCCGGAAAAATATTTTTTATTTGTACCCCTTGACAATGTCTAGTGACATATTGTGCATTGCGCAAATCTGCGCACTATCAACTCCTCTTAGAGAATGTTCAAGATAGATAAATGGGCGTGTTCTTTTTATTTTTTTGTTGAAAAGTGTATTATCCAATGATATTCCTTTATTTTTTAGTGACACGATTTTCTGTTTTGTTTTTGATTTTTTTTTTTTGTGGTTTTGCATGTGACCATTCTTGAAAACTCTGGAGCCATATCTGTTGCAGTAACCTGCACCTCTTAAATGACTTTCTGGGTGGGAATTGTTGCTGGTGTCACTGATGTAGATGGTCCTCCAGCTTCCCTCTACTTGATTGCCAGTTAAAGATGCTGTCTTTGTTAGGTTTTAAGATGATAGACCATGGACGTCATCCCACATGAATATTTTTTGTTCCTCCCTCTAGTGTGGGTCTTTTCACAGAGTGTGCATTGCACTAGTTTTGGAGCAGTTTTGATTCTTGTTGAGATTGGGTAAGAATGGGTAGTTTGATGGGTGTTTTGTGGGTATGTTCTTTTCGTGAGTTCAGATGTTGAAAGTTATTTTTTAAATTGTTGTTTTTGTTAAATGTTGTTGTGAAAATAAAGTTAAATAATTATGTTACTAAACAGCTAGACTCAAACTTTGTGTAAAATGTGTTTAAATATCTGTTTTACATTTTGGTATTTGTGACTACTGATGTCATTGCAACTTCCGGTGTTGCTGTGAAGAAGGAAAAGGCATTTTTGATGTAGTTATTTCGACAAATGAATACAAAGGGGAAAGTTAAATTAGTATCTTACTAAATAGCTACACTGAAACTTTACGTAAAATATGTCTATATATGTGTTTTACACTTTGTCAAAAACTCCCGGTATTCGCAGTGTGTCCTTGGCACTTGTACTCTCCTCTGGTGACCGATTTTGAACATGGACCCCTCTTTCTGCATCTGTCAATACTGCCCTATATCTATCTTCTACATGAGCTATGATTTTCTTTTCAATGTCAGAAAGGGCATATGTTAAATTATGTCTATGCGCAAAAGCTGTATCTATCGCTTGAGTTTAAACAAAATATCTACCTGCAATTTCAGCAGTTTTGGGATATGAATGTCTATTCAAGTGCTGAAACATCGGCACTTCTGAAAGGACTAGATCATAATTTGAAAAATAATACTCAAAATGACCCTTTGCATATAATATTCTGAGAAGCAAGCTACAACTAATGTCATAGGTCAAATGAAGATGGTGATACAAAATGCCTTCAGCCACTGAAGCAGGTAACTGCATACAAACATAACAATCCCTTGCTTCCATAGTATCTACATATTCATAAAGCAATCTAGCATTAGCATTTAGTGTATAATCTCCCCTAGACAAGTCTATATGTAACTGCCGTTCTCCTATTAACACTAAGCCTTCATCTATTTTAGGTTAGAATTTCTTCTCAGGTGCATGTGTCTCCTCTACACTATCAGCAGGGTGCAAACATAACCCTGCAATCATCGCTATTGTTCCCAAAGTTACAAATGTTAGCAAACACCTATTATGTATCTACGTCTATGATTAGGATTGCTAGTCTCCATGCTAATTTAGACTCAGACCTATTTGGGTAGAAAAATAGCAGCTACAGAGTTCTTCTCTGTCAATCTCCACTTGTGTAAATAGCAAAACAGTCTCTAGTCAGTGTTCGTTTTTTATTTACAAGCCTATATACAGCCTTTGTGAGACTTCTCTAGCCCTACTCAGAGTGCCTCTAAGGATAAAAACTAAATTTATTCTTCTTCCACTCGGGTCTAGGTAATCTTAGTTATGTGACTTAACACAGTTCATTCAATATCCCTGATAAGAAGAGAACCAAGTTCTTCAATGAGTATTTCCAATAACACTCTCCTCAGTTCATCAACTAATGCAGGGGACTCTTTTTGAATTCAGATGAGGGAATTCAGTCTCATTCAGTATCAGGTTTCTCAAGCCACTCAGTACTGGTGGGAAAGGAAGGACAAAAGTGAGAAGGATATTCACATCAGTCCCCGGAATCTTCAACAGGACATCTATTATCATTCCAGAATTCTCGGAAGTCTCCTTCGTCATCATTTGCAGCCAAATAAGTCCACTCAGGATAAGAGTACCTCAGACAAGGCACCCGCAATCTCTTGGATCTCCTTAGATTAGGCCCTTCTACTTCATTTCCTCTGTGGTCCGATTCAGATGTTTCAATTATGGGTGCAAGTGTTCCTTCAGAGGACAACTACAGACTTCCCCTTGATTGCTCCTTTGGCCAGCTTTCTTCGGCTCCCACTCGAGGTCCTACAGCACTAGTTCCTTCACCAGGATCTGGATCTGGCTCGTTCACCACTACTGCACCAGTTTCTCTCAAGTCCCCGCCACCTTCTCATTCTTTGGGACCCCCCTCAGTTTGCTCTAGTGCTGTTTCAGGCTCGGTGTGTTCCCTTACAGCTTGACTGATGCTCTCCCGTGGCCTTTTGACCACCTCTGGTGTTTCTTCTGGAAGAGGAGCTGTTTCATCAAGGGGACATAGGACCCTATGAGTGTGGGAAGCATGCACCCAGTTCAGAAGACCACCACACTTCATAGCAGTTGTTGTAACCTGAATCACCTGAAACAGGCCACGCCAACGAGGCTCAAGGCAGTTCTTCCTTACATGTTTCTTGACAACGACCCAGTCTCCGGGGTTGAGGTCATAACACTGCTCCTGGTGTGACGGTGCTGTTGCTGCTTCAACCTGGTGAGACACAGAACAAACTATGTCAGCTAACTCCTTACAGTAGTCGAACACCAAATCATCCGATATGTTCACAAGCATGGTGACAGGCACAGCCGGTAACCTCATAGCTCCCCCCATAAGAATTTGATTTGGGGACAGTCCTGTTCTTCTGTCTGGAATACTGTGAAGACTCATCAACACATGAGGCAAAGCATCTGGCCATTTTAAAGAGGTTGAAGCACACACTTTAGCCAACCTGGATTTTAAAGTCCCATTTATCAGCTCCACAATGCCTGAAGCTTCTAGCCGATAACTGCAATGCAATCTCCGCACTACCTGTAATGCTGCACATAACAGTCTCAAGATCTCATTATTAAAATGAGACCCTTGGTCTGACTCCAAAGTAGTTGGAAATTCAAATCTTGGAATGAGTTCCCTCAGCAGTAACTTGGTTTACAGTGAGACTGTTGCATCATCTAGTAGGATAAGCCTCCACCCAACGAGAAGATATGCACACCACCACCAAAATGTATCGTAATCCATTAAACACAGGAATCTTGACAAAGTCTAACTGCATCCTTCTAACCTCTCAATGTGGCTCAAGGTAACAGCGGTTCTTTTTCCCACATTCATTTGCTGGCAAGTCACGCACCTGTGACACAATGCTTCAGCCATCACTCGAAATTTTGGATTAAACCATGTTTGTCTGAACAACCTCACCATCGCATCCCTTTCTACATGTGTCGGCCCATGAATATGTCTGGCCATCTGATACAACAGACTACTTTGTAAAACTGGTCTTCCATCACCTGAAACCCAAATGTCATCATCTCTTTTTACACATCCTGCACTGATCCAACCCAATTGCTCTTTCTCAGACACCTCTTCTTGCAATCTCTTCACCGCATCCAAGTATCAGCAACGGTCATCAAAAGGTTGAAATTGCTCTCATCTGTTTTTTCATTCACGTATTTCCTGTTGAATTTACAAGCATTTATTGAACAATAACGTGCAACTTCATCAGAATACCTGTTCCCAACCATGACAAAATAATTTCCTTTACAGTGGGCAGGACACTTTACGACTGCAATTTCCTGAGGCATCAGTAAAGCTTCCAATAATGTTCTCACAGTTTCTCAATTGCGTATTGGTGACCCTGTTGAGGTCATAAAACCTCTCTGAGACCATAACTGTCCAAAATCATGCACCACAGCGAACCCTTAATGGCTATTGGTGAATATTGTCACTTTCAGCTGGTCTGAAACACAGCATACACGTGTTAGTGCAACTTATTCAGCCACTTGTGCAGAGAATACTCCTTGAAGCCAAGAAACTTCCACCACTCCTGAAACAGTACAGACAGCATAGGCAGCCCTCAGGTTTCCCTCATGATCCCTTAAACATGAGCCATCCATAGACAGAATTTGGTCAGACTCAGATAATGGCTCGTCAGTAATGTCAGGACAGGGTTTGGTGCATAGTTTAGTGGCATCAAGACAGTCAAGTTTTCCTTCATTCTCATTCCCATCACAATCAGGCAAAGGTAAAAGTGTGGCAGGATTAAGCACAGAACAATGTTTCAAGGTATCGTTCTCAGCAGCTAAAATCACCTGCTTGTATCTCGTGAGCCTACTGTTAGTCAGATGCTGAGTATGTGTTCTTGTTAACAGCAATTTCATAGAGTGCGGAACATAGACAGTTAAAGGGTGACCCATCACGATGCCTTCGCATCTCTCTATGCTGACACCTGTTGCAGCAACGGATTTGAGGCATCCGGGCAACGAAGATGCTACTGGATCTTACGTAGCTGAAAAATATGCGACTGGTCTATAGCATCAACATGGATCTGAGTTAACACTGAGAGCACACAGCACTCTCTTTCATGGCAAAGTAGCAAAAATGCTCTGTTGGAATTTGGCATTTCTAGTGCAGGAGCAAGACAGAGACTCTCTCTCAACTCCAGGAACTCATTCAAACAGTCAATGTCTCAGGGCACCGGATCAGACACATCTTTGTGTGTCAACCTCTGCAGAGGTTTGGCCACTAGGGAAAAGCTGGGTATCCACTAGCAACAGTAGCCCACCATTCCCAGGAACATCCAGACTTCCCTTTGTATGCGAGGCGGATTCCTTTGCATGATCGCTGAAATTCTTTCTTGTGACACCTTTCCTGCGCCTTTCTTAATGCGATGTCCCAAGTATAAGACCTCTGTCATACAATATTGCAATTTGCTCGGGGGCACTTTATGCCCATTCTCAGCGAAATGGTTCAGCCGGGAAATGGTATCAGTCTTGCAAGCATCTCGAGTATTCAATGAAACCAGAAGGTCATCCATATACTACACCAGGACCTAATTACAGGGCATAACCAGAGTGATCTCCTTGCCAAAACGCAAATAAAACTGACCGCCTTCATGCAAGGGAATTGGAAAAAATGCCTAGCAAAGATCGATGACAGTGAACCATTCAGCCTCACATGGAATCTAAAAAAATATCACTGATGGATTCAGTACCATGGGACAACAAGGAAATACTACATTGTTGATTTTTCGAAGATCCTGCACAATGCGGTACTTACCACTGGGTTTCTGTAAGCCCATAATGGGAGAGTTACATGGACTTCCCAGGATATCCTTCAAAATCCCCTGCTCAATCATGAACTCAATCACAGGTGTTATCCCAAAAACTGTCTTGGGCATTAGGTTATATTGTGGTGTTCTTGGGTATTCAGCAATGGGCTTAATTTGTATATTGACTGGCTCAACTCCTTTAATGAGTCCAACGTCCTTTCCAAAAAAATCCCAGACCACATCTGCCACTGTGTCACTGAGATCCAAGAGTAAATCTTCTACCGTCAGCAAGGGAAATAATGGAACACTCAAATTTTGATTTGCCAATTGAAATGCCTGAAGCTAAATGCCCTTGGGTGTACAGTATATAGTACAATTCAACTTTCACAATAAGTCACATCCCAAGATACATAAAGGACTTGAATCGCACAACACAAAACTGATGATTATCCTCAAATGCCCCTATCTTCACAGGCTCCTCATCTGTCAGGGGATTTGACATCCTCTTATTTGCAACTCCTACAACTTTGATTGTTTTTCCCGAGAGGGGTAGGTGTGGAACCTCTGCTGTTCTCACAGTAGAGTGAGTAGCACCAGTGTCGATCAAAAAAGTGACATTGTGGCCATCTACATCAGCATTAATTTATGGTCCACTGTGATCTACCTCTAAGACTACACCAAGTGTACAGTCTTCCTCCCCCCTCAGGCACCGTCATAAGTACGGGTCTGCGTCATAGTCATTGAAAGCCTCGAACATAGGAAATTGTTGGAACGGAAACTTATTATGGGGCACATTCGCACAGCTTTCTGTGGCATTGGAGGCTTTGGCACTTGCATCACAGGACCTTGAGACCCTCCCATATTTTGCAACTGGTCTGGGCACATTTTGTGTTTGTACTACATTATCCTGTGACTGGTTAAATCCCCCATTCTGATCAAGATGTGCAGGATTTAGGCGACATTCATGCTTCCAATGCCCCACCCTTTTGCAATAATGACATGGGCTGGTCTTCAAAGTAGCAACATCAACTCCAGTCTTTGGATCTGTTGCAACACCTCTGCCTCCTGCCCCTGTATTCCTCCACCATGGTGCATCTGAACCCCTGTATGATGTGTACCTGACACTGGGGCAACATTCCCTACGTAGGGCTGAACTTATCCCCCCCTTCTGAGCAGCCTTCCTCTGCACTAACATCTACTTTTCCTTCATCCTTTTGTGTCTCATCTCAAGCTCATCACTGCAATACTTTGAATAACTCAGAATTTTGTCAACAGACTTATTATGCCATCAAATCAGGTGTTGCTGGATCATCATGCTAATCTCAGATCACAACCCAGTTACAAATCTAGACACAAACTATCCCATCTCCTTGGGTTCAAGTGTAGCCATCCCACTGTACTTCTTAAAAGCCTACAACAACCTTTCATAATATGCATGAATTGCCTCTTTAGGTTCTTGAGTCGTTCTATCAATCTTGACCCAATCAATATCCTGTGGAGCCACCTTAGCCTTTAACCATGTAATCACCTGGTCATATTTCTTCATCACTATCGGTGATGGACCAGGCGTCACTGTGTCTCTTTCTGGTTCACCCTCTGGCCATTCCGTGACTATTTTGCATGCAGACCACAAATCACTAGGAACCACAATTTCAAACAACGTGTTCAAATCAACCCACAACACTTTCGACATTTTCACAAAGCGATCAACCTGTTTGTACCATTCTACAGGTTTCTCTATCAACCTCAGGAAGTCGTTTGTAAATGCAGCAACATCACCTCTACTCCAAGGTACATTTACATAATCCCCACTAGGTACTTCTCGTAGCAGATAAGCTCCAACTCCTGTAACACTTTCCCCTAAAGGAGGTGGTTCCCCTGCTTCTCTCTAAGAATCCTTTCTCCTAGACCATTTGTCCTCCCACTTATCTAATGTACTCCAGACTCAGATGCCTGCAAATATTTCTCGAATTTGGGTTTCAGTCCAGGTCTTCTCTAATCTTCAATATCCAGATCACTGAAAGTGAGCCTATGGCTCTTCTGCAAAGACTTTGTTTGTCTAACATAAATATCATATTTTGAGCCAATTTGTATAGTTTCTCATGTGATTGTCTCACTCTCCTGGTAAGGTCTTTGGCCACAAATACCAGCTCTCTTGATTGGTAGGTGTCAATTTGGTTTAACCCCTTCGCTGCTAGGCCTTTTCCCCTCCTGTGCTAAGCCTTTTTTTGGCTATTTGGGGTAGTGCGCGCTTAGGCCCCTGTAACTTTTTGACCACATAAGGTATCCATGCCAAATTTGCGTCCTTTTTTCTAACATCATGGGGATTGTAAAGGTACCCAGGGTTTGTGGATTCCCCTGGAGGGGACCCAGAAATTAGTCAAAATACAGCTAAATATTGTTTTTTTTTGGAAAAAGGCAAAAAAGGGCTACAGATGAAAGCGTCTTGATTTTTCCTGCAAATGGCATCAAAAAGGGGTTGTGGGGATGAAATCACCATCTTCCCAGCTTTCAGGGACAAGCAGACTTTTGTCAGAAAACCAACTTTCTTTACACAGTTTTGGCATTTTTCTGGGACATAGCCTATTTTTGCTATTTTTTGTGCTTTCAACCTCCTTCCAGTTAATGGTAGAAATGGGTATGAAACCAATAATGGATCCTGGAAAGCCATACATTTATGAAAAGTAGACAAAATTCTGAATTCAGCAAGGGGTCATTTGTGTAGATCCTTAAAGTTTTCCTTATAGAAACTAACAGTTAAATAAAGGAAAAATTGAAAATTAGTTGAAAAAAACAGCCATTTGTGTCAACGTTTTCACCTGTAACTTCTTCTAATTATGACAGCTATTTGAAGGCAATATACCGTTATATCCGCTGGACCTTTCTCGTTGTGGGGATATATAGGACTTGTAGGTTCACCAAGAACCCGACGAACCCAGAGCCAATAATTGAGCAACATCTTGCAATGATTTTTTTTTAAGTACCGGGTATATAGCAATTATTTTGGGAAAATGTATACATGGAAAAATTGTTATGAAAGACACCTATGTATTTCTGAAATGGGAACAAAATGTAGATTTTAGAAACAGTAGATATTTGCACATTTCCGAAATTGGGAGTACCCATACTAGCATGAGAATTATAGGTCATTTTTCAAAATGACTTATTTTTTACACATTGTCTTTCATTTGGAAGGCAGAAATGCATCGAAAGTCAATAGGTAATAACAGTTGCTCTACAATTCTGTGTTACCCTAAGTCTCCCGATAAAAATGGTACCTCACTTGTGTGGGTAGCCCTTGTGCCCACAACAGGAAATGGCTCAAAATGCAACGTGGACGTACCACATTTTCACAATGAAAAATTACCCTTTTTTGCAAAGTGCCTAGGTGTAGTTTTTGAACCCTAGCTCTGCCGGCACCTAGGGAAACCTAGCAAACCTATACATTTTTGAAAACTAGACACCCAGGGGAATCCAGGATGGGGTGACTTGACTGCCTCCCACCAGGTTCTGTTACCCAGAATCCCTTGCAAACATAAAACATTGTCAAAAAACCACATTTTCCCCACATTTCTGTGGTGGAAAGTTCTGGAATCTGCGTGGATCCACAGATTTCCACCCACCCCGCGTTCCCCAAAGTCTTACGAGAAAAATGGTACCTCACTTGTGTGGGTCGGCCTAGTGCCTGCGACAGGAAACGGCGCAAAACGCAACGCGGTCACACCTCAATTTCGCAGTGAAAAATGACCCTTTTTGGCAAAGTGCCTAGCTGTAGTTTTTGAACCCTAGCTCTGCCGGCACCTAGGGAAACTTAGCAAACCTATACATTTTTGAAAACTAGACACCCAGGGGAATCCAGGATGGGGTGACTTGACTGCCTCCCACCAGGTTCTGTTACCCAGAATCCCTTGCAAACATAAACAATTGTCAAAAAACCACATTTTCCCCACATTTCTGTGGTGGAAAGTTCTGGAATCTGCGTGGATCCACAAATTTCCACCCACCCCGCGTTCCCCAAAGTCTTACGAGAAAAATGGTACCTCACTTGTGTGGGTCGGCCTAGTGCCTGCGACAGGAAACGGCGCAAAACGCAACGCGGTCACACCTCAATTTCGCAGTGAAAAATGACCCTTTTTGGCAAAGTGCCTAGCCTGTAGTTTTTGAACCCTACCTCTGCCGGCACCTAGGGAAACCTAGCAAACCTATACATTTTTGAAAACTAGACACCCAGGGGAATCCAGGATGGGGTGACTTGACTGCCTCCCACCAGGTTCTGTTACCCAGAATCCCTTGCAAACATAAAAATTGTCAAACAAAACACATTTTCCCCACATTTCTGTGGTGGAAAGTTCTGGAATCTGCGTGGATCCACAAATTTCCACCCACCCCGCGTTCCCCAAAGTCTTACGAGAAAAATGGTACCTCACTTGTGTGGGTCGGCCTAGTGCCTGCGACAGGAAACGGCGCAAAACGCAACGTGGTCACACCTCAATTTCGCAGTGAAAAATGACCCTTTTTGGCAAAGTGCCTAGCTGTAGTTTTTGAACCCTAGCTCTGCCGGCACCTAGGGAAACCTAGCAAACCTATACATTTTTGAAAACTAGACACCCAGGGGAATCCAGGATGGGGTGACTTGACTGCCTCCCACCAGGTTCTGTTACCCAGAATCCCTTGCAAACATAAAAAATTGTCCAAAAACCACATTTTCCCCACATTTCTGTGGTGGAAAGTTCTGGAATCTGCGTGGATCCACAAATTTCCACCCACCCCGCGTCCCCGAAGTCTTACGAGAAAAATGGTACCTCACTTGTGTGGGTCGGCCTAGTGCCTGCGACAGGAAACGGCGCAAAACGCAACGTGGTCACACCTCAATTTCGCAGTGAAAAATGACCTTTTTTGGCAAAGTGCCTTGCTGTAGTTTTGAACCCTACCTCTGCCGGCACCTAGGGAAACCTAGCAAACCTATACATTTTTGAAAACTAGACACCCAGGGAATCCAGTATGGGGTGACTTGACTGCCTCCCACCAGGTTCTGTTACCCAGAATCCCTTGCAAACATAAAAAATTGTCCAAAAAAACACATTTCTGTGGTGGAAAGTTCTGGAATCTGCGTGTATCCACAAATTTCCATGCACCCCGCGTTCCCCAAAGTCTTACGAGAAAAATGGTACCTCACTTGTGTGGGTCGGCCTAGTGCCTGCGACAGGAAACGGCACAAAACGCAACGCGGTCACACCTCAATTTCGCAGTGAAAAATGACCCTTTTTGGCAAAGTGCCTAGCTGTAGTTTTTGAACCCTACCTCTGCCGGCACCTAGGGAAACCTAGCAAACCTATACATTTTTGAAAACTAGACACCCAGGGGAATCCAGGATGGGGTGACTTGACTGCCTCCCACCAGGTTCTGTTACCCAGAATCCCTTGCAAACATAAACAATTGTCAAAAAAACACATTTTCCCCATATTTCTGTGGTGGAAAGTTCTGGAATCTGCGTGGATCCACAAATTTCCACCCACCCCGCGTTCCCCAAAGTCTTACGAGAAAAATGGTACCTCACTTGTGTGGGTCGGCCTAGTGCCTGCGACAGGAAACGGCGCAAAACGCAACGTGGTCACACCTCAATTTCGCAGTGAAAAATGACCCTTTTTTGGCAAAGTGCCTAGCTGTAGTTTTTGAACCCTACCTCTGCCGGCACCTAGGGAAACCTAGCAAACCTATACATTTTTGAAAACTAGACACCCAGGGGAATCCAGGATGGGGTGACTTGACTGCCTCCCACCAGGTTCTGTTACCCAGAATCCCTTGCAAACATAAAAAATTGTCCAAAAACAAATTTTCCACACATTTCTGTGGTGGAAAGTTCTGGAATCTGCGTGGATCCACAAATTTCCACCCACCCCGCGTTCCCCAAAGTCTTACGAGAAAAATGGTACCTCACTTGTGTGGGTCGACCTAGTGCCTGCGACAGGAAACGGCGCAAAACGCAACGCGGTCACACCTCAATTTCGCAGTGAAAAATGACCCTTTTTGGCAAAGTGCCTAGCTGTAGTTTTTGAACCCTAGCTCTGCCGGCACCTAGGGAAACCTAGCAAACCTATACATTTTTGAAAACTAGACACCCAGGGGAATCCAGGATGGGGTGACTTGACTGCCTCCCACCAGGTTCTGTTACCCAGAATCCCTTGCAAACATAAAAATTGTCAAACAAACCACATTTTCCCCACATTTCTGTGGTGGAAAGTTCTGGAATCTGCGTGGATCCACAAATTTCCACCCACCCCGCGTTCCCCAAAGTCTTACGAGAAAAATGGTACCTCACTTGTGTGGGTCGGCCTAGTGCCTGCGACAGGAAACGGCGCAAAACGCAACGCGGTCACACCTCAATTTCGCAGTGAAAAATGACCCTTTTTGGCAAAGTGCCTAGCTGTAGTTTTTGAACCCTACCTCTGCCGACACCTAGGGAAACCTAGCAAACACACACATTTCTGAAAAGTAGACACCCGGGGGCTTCCAGGGAGGTATGGCTTGCGTGGATCCCCCAACGTTTCCTTACCCAGAATCCCTGCAAACCTCAATTTTAGCTGAAAAATCACTTTTTTCACACATTTGTGTGTGGGAAAGTGTGGCATTATTGGCCTCACACAAATTTCCTACCACCCAGCGTTCCCCCAGGTCTCCCGATAAAAATGGTGCCTCACTTGTGTGGGAGGCCCAAGTACCAGCGACAGGCAAGGGCCCACAACGTAGTGAGGCGACCTCAAATTGCCTATCTCAAAACCACCTGGTTTTGCAAGGGAGTCACCTGGGTTTTTGGCCCCGTGCTCGGCGGCCATCTAGGGAAACCTACCAAACCCACACATTTCTGAAAAGTAGACACCCGCGTGCTTCCAGAGAGGTATGGCTTGCGTGGATCCCCCAACGTTTCCTTACCCAGAATCCCTTGCAAACCTCAATTTTAGCTGAAAAAATCACTTTTTTCACACATTTGTGTGTGGGAAAGTGTGGCATCACTGGCCTCACACAAATTTCCTACCACCCAGCGTTCCCCCAGGTCTCCCGATAAAAATGGTGCCTCACTTGTGTGGTAGGCCCAAGTACCCGCGACAGGCAAGGGCCCACAACGTAGTGAGGCGACCTCAAAATGGCCTTTCACAAAACCACCTGGTTTTGCAAGGGGGGTCACCTGGGTTTTTGGCCCTGTGCTCGGCGGCCATCTAAGGAAACCTACCAAACCCACACATTTCTGAAAAGTAGACACCCGGGGGCTTCCAGGGAGGTATGGCTTGCGTGGATCCCCCAACGTTTCCTTACCCAGAATCCCTTGCAAACCTCAATTTTAGCTGAAAAAATCACTTTTTTCACACATTTGTGTGTGGGAAAGTGTGGCATCACTGGCCTCACACAAATTTCCTACCACCCAGCGTTCCCCCAGGTCTCCCGATAAAAATGGTGCCTCACTTGTGTGGGAGGCCCAAGTACCCGCGACAGGCAAGGGCCCACAACGTAGTGAGGCGACCTCAAAATTGCCTATCTCAAAACCACCTGGTTTTGCAAGGGGGTCACCTGGGTTTTTGGCCCCGTGCTCGGCGGCCATCTAGGTAAACCTACCAAACCCACACATTTCTGAAAAGTAGACACCCGGGGCTTCAGGGAGGTATGGCTTGCGTGGATCCCCCAACGTTTCCTTACCCAGAATCCCTTGCAAACCTCAATTTTAGCTGAAAAAATCACTTTTTTCACACATTTTTGTGTGGGAAAGTGTGGCATCACTGGCCTCACACAAATTTCCTACCACCCAGCGTTCCCCCAGGTCTCCCGATAAAAATGGTGCCTCACTTGTGTGGGAGGCCCAAGTACCCGCGACAGGCAAGGGCCCACAACGTAGTGAGGCGACCTCAAAATGGCCTTTCACAAAACCACCTGGTTTTGCAAGGGGGTCACCTGTGTTTTTGGCCCTGTGCTCGGCGGCCATCTAGGGAAACCTACCAAACCCACACATTTCTGAAAAGTAGACACCCGGGGGCTTCCAGGGAGGTATGGCTTGCGTGGATCCCCCAACGTTTCCTTACCCAGAATCCCTTGCAAACCTCAATTTTAGCTGAAAAAATCACTTTTTTCACACATTTGTGTGTGGGAAAGTGTGGCATCACTGGCCTCACACAAATTTCCTACCACCCAGCGTTCCCCCAGGTCTCCCGATAAAAATGGTGCCTCACTTGTGTGGGAGGCCCAAGTACCCGCGACAGGCAAGGGCCCACAACGTAGTGAGGCGACCTCAAAATTGCCTATCTCAAAACCACCTGGTTTTGCAAGGGGGTCACCTGGGTTTTTGGCCCCGTGCTCGGCGGCCATCTAGGTAAACCTACCAAACCCACACATTTCTGAAAAGTAGACACCCGGGGCTTCCAGGGAGGTATGGCTTGCGTGGATCCCCCAACGTTTCCTTACCCAGAATCCCTTGCAAACCTCAATTTTAGCTGAAAAAATCACTTTTTTCACACATTTTTGTGTGGGAAAGTGTGGCATCACTGGCCTCACACAAATTTCCTACCACCCAGCGTTCCCCCAGGTCTCCCGATAAAAATGGTGCCTCACTTGTGTGGGAGGCCCAAGTACCCGCGACAGGCAAGGACACAAAACGTTTTGAGGCAACATCAACATTGCCTATCAAAAAATGTTTTGGGCAATGCAAAACATCGCAAAGAATTTCATGCTCTGAACACTAACAAATATGCTGCCATTATGGCACCACTTACAAAAAAACTCATTCATGCATGACAATAATACTCATTTGGAGTACACACAACAAAAATATTTTTCTTACCAAATAAATGCAATTACGCAAAACTGCAGAACCACCACTGCCGAAACCGCAAACAGGAATCAAAAGCTTTACACTAGAATAAAAAGGAGAAAAAAACATTACAATCACATATGCAAATAATGCACCAGTCCACACACAATCCACCAGCCAAGCTAAGGGGTAGGTGGGCCTAACAGTATAAATAAAATATTCACTCCCGTAAAAGGGGAGCAACCCTTGCCCTTTTGGCCACTCCCCAACACAAAAATTAAAAAAACCCTGGTGCCTAGTGGGCATTCCTGCTGCACGATCACATGATCGTGCAGCAGGAATGCACAAAGAGGCATCGGGGAAAGGAAAACCCTTTCCTTTCCTCGATGCCTCTTTTGATACAAACACCCCCTCCCCGAGCCAAACCTCACCTGATTTTCCCGACGCGCTGGAAGCAAATGGCTTCCAGCGCGTCGGAAGAAAGGGAAACCCTCAATGATGTCAGCGCGCTGACGTCATTGATGGGGCGGGGGAGGCAGGGGAAGCCCTTCCCCTACCTCCCCAAAAAAAAAACCTAACGATCGGATTACCACGGGGAGCGCCAGCGCTTCCCCGTGGGTGGTCTTATGACGAGCTGGACTCGTCATGAGCACACGAGCACTGTGTGCCATGACGAGTCCAGCTCGTCATAAGCACCGAAGGGGATAAAGGGTCAGAGCAGGATCTCAGCGGCAGACGAGGAGAAGGAACCTCCTGGTCACAGGAACTACACGAGCATTGCGCTCGAGAAATTCAAGGATGCAAAGACCTCCATCAAGGATTACAGCTAACTTTTCAGGGTGTAAATGGAGAGAAGCCACATCTGCTTAACCACGCTCACGAATTCTACACGAGAATTGCGCTCGAGAAAATGAAGGATGCAAAGACCTCCATCAAGGATTACAGCTAACTTTTCACGTTGGAAATGGAGAGAAGGCACATCTGCTTAACCACGCTCACGAATTCTGCACACCTGCCCTGCATATTTATCCAAGAAGATGCCACCGTTTTGTGCAATACCTCTACTCAACTGGAGTACTGTCTACTGGCTAATCAGTAAGTGTTACCTCGTTGGGTAAATGTATAGTGCCTTTCCTACACTACAGCTGCGTAAAGGACCAGAAGAATTGTCTCCAGTGACCTGTGTGTCTGTAACTTTGCCACCGCGCCGAAAGCGCCGGGGTCCTTTGAGTAAGCTGTCCATCATAGTGGGGAAAGGGCGGGCAGACGTTGCATACCGCTAGTGTATGTGTGGCGGGGCCAAACGAGCGGGGCTTCTAGGCCCGTTCACATGCCTCTTGTTTATAAAGGGTCAGAGCACGATCTCAGCGGCAGACGAGGAGAAGGAACCTCCTGGTCACAGGAACTACACGAGCATTGCGCTCGAGAAAATCAAGGATGCAAAGACCTCCATCAAGGATTACAGCTACCTTTTCAGGGTGTAAATGGAGAGAAGCCACATCTGCCCTGCATATTTATCCACGAAGATGCCACCGTTTTGTGCAATACCTCTACTCAACTGGAGTACTTTCTACTGGCTAATCAGTAAGTGCTACCTCGTTGGGTAAATGTATAGTGCCTTTCCTACACTACAGCTGCGTAAAGGACCAGAAGAATTGTCTCCAGTGACCTGTGTGTCTGTAACTTTGCCACCGCACCGAAAGCGCCGGGGTCCTTTGAGTAAGCTGTCCATCATAGTGGGGAAAGGGCGGGAAGACGTAGCATACCGAGAGTATGTGTGGCGGGGCCAAACGAGCGGGGCTTCTAGGCCCGTTCACATGCCTCTTGTTTATAAAGGGTCAGAGCAGGATCTCACCGGCAGACGAGGAGAGGGAACCTCCTGGTCACAGGAACTACACGAGGATTGCACTCGAGAAAATCAAGGATGCAGAGACCTCCATCGAGGATTACAGCTCACTTTTCAGGGTGGAAATGGAGAGAAGGCACATCTGCTTAACCACGCTCACGAATGTGTGGCGGGGCCAAACGAGCGGGGCTTCTAGGCCCGTTCACATGCCTCTTGTTTATAAAGGGTCAGAGCAGGATCTCACCGGCAGACGAGGAGATGGAACCTCCTGGTCACAGGAACTACACGAGGATTGCACACGAGAAAATCAAGGATGCAGAGACCTCCATCGAGGATTACAGCTCACTTTTCAGGGTGGAAATGGAGAGAAGGCACATCTGCTTAACCACGCTCACGAATGTGTGGCGGGGCCAAACGAGCGGGGCTTCTAGGCCCGTTCACATGCCTCTTGTTTATAAAGGGTCAGAGCAGGATCTCACCGGCAGACGAGGAGAGGGAACCTCCTGGTCACAGGAACTACACGAGGATTGCACTCGAGAAAATCAAGGATGCAGAGACCTCCATCGAGGATTACAGCTCACTTTTCAGGGTGGAAATGGAGAGAAGGCACATCTGCTTAACCACGCTCACGAATGTGTGGCGGGGCCAAACGAGCGGGGCTTCTAGGCCCGTTCACATGCCTCTTGTTTATAAAGGGTCAGAGCAGGATCTCACCGGCAGACGAGGAGAGGGAACCTCCTGGTCACAGGAACTACACGAGGATTGCACTCGAGAAAATCAAGGATGCAGAGACCTCCATCGAGGATTACAGCTCACTTTTCAGGGTGGAAATGGAGAGAAGGCACATCTGCTTAACCACGCTCACGAATGTGTGGCGGGGCCAAACGAGCAGGGCTTCTAGGCCCGTTCACATGCCTCTTGTTTATAAAGGGTCAGAGCAGGATCTCACCGGCAGACGAGGAGAGGGAACCTCCTGGTCACAGGAACTACACAAGGATTGCACTCGAGAAAATCAAGGATGCAGAGACCTCCATCGAGGATTACAGCTCACTTTTCAGGGTGGAAATGGAGAGAAGGCACATCTGCTTAACCACGCTCACGAATGTGTGGCAGGGCCAAACGAGCGGGGCTTCTAGGCCCGTTCACATGCCTCTTGTTTATAAAGGGTCAGAGCAGGATCTCACCGGCAGACGAGGAGAGGGAACCTCCTGGTCACAGGAACTACACGAGGATTGCACTCGAGAAAATCAAGGATGCAGAGACCTCCATCGAGGATTACAGCTCACTTTTCAGGGTGGAAATGGAGAGAAGGCACATCTGCTTAACCACGCTCACGAATTCTACATGATGATTGCGCTCGAGAAAATCAAGGATGCAGAGACCTCTATCGAGGATTACACCTGCCCTGCATATTTATCCACGAAGATGCCACCGTTTTGTGCAATACCTCTACTCAACTGGAGTACTTTCTACCGGCTAATCAGTAAATGCTACCTCGTTGGGGAATTGTATAGTGCCTTTCCTACACTACAGCTGCGTAAAACACCCTCGTAGGCATTCCTGCTGCACGATCACATGATCGTGCAGCAGGAATGCACAAAAGAGGCATCGGGGAAAGGAAAACCCTTTCCTTTCCTCGATGTCTCTTTTCCAATCAAACCCCCTCCCCGAGCCAAAACTCACCTTATTTCCGCGACGCGCTGGAAGCAAATGGCTTCCAGCGCGTCGGGAAGAAAGGAACCCTCAATGACGTCAGCGCGCCTCGCGCGCTGACGTCATTGATGGGGGCGGGGGAGGCAGGGAAGTCCTTCCCCTGCCTTCCCCCAAAAAACCCGACGATCGGATTCCCACGGGGAGCGCCAGCGCTTCCCCCGTGGTTGGTCTTATGACGAGCTGGACTCGTCATGAGCACACGAGCACTGTGTGCCATGACGAGTCCAGCTCGTCATAAGCACCGAAGGGGTTAAATCCAAACTCCCACTTATCATTTCATCCAGTTCTGTTTTCAATTTGACCAGGTCAATCAAATCTACTTTTACAGCTGACTTTATAGTTCCCAGGCTTGTTTCCGTGCCTTGACTCTCATTAGCATTACTACGTTCTTTCAACCATGTCTCTAAGTCTAAGACATCAAATATATGGTGACTCTCAGGTGTCTTCTGCATGTTAGCAGTTTCTCAAGGTGTACTGTTATGCACTCTATGAAGCGTTTCCCATACAGGCAAATCCAAACCTGCCAATCCAGGAAAAGACCTTATGGGTCCTAACCCAGTCAGGGCTACAGACGGATCTGCAGGCGCTGCACAAGTGGTACTTGCATTGATTGTAGCTAGTGGAACAAATCTCGCCTGAGAACTCTCAGTTTTTTCCTGTGATGTTCCCCTTTCTATAACTATAGGTGTTCTCTGAGCCTCACTCCCAGCTGATTTTAGATCGTAGATGGGGACAATGGGACTAATAGTGACCGGTACAGTAAGAGCATCTGGAATCTTTGATACAGAACTAGGATTGCAATGTCCTGACGCTTTGGGAGCACACGTTCTCATCTCCTCTCTTGCTACAGTCTGTATATTCCCTGTCGATATAACCCCCACAACGAAAGGGTCCAGAGCCATCGATGCCAAAGATTTTGAAATATTGCTGGTGGTACCTGGACTTCCCCCACTCCTAAGGTATGGCTCACTCTAAGGAGGTGGACGTTCTGCCAACAGTCCATCCAACATACTATCAATAGCATCACTATCGCTGTCTTCATGCTTCCTTGTGTCTTTTCCGCCCCTCTTTCTCTCTCTCTCTCTGTCCATCACCTCCATCAGTCACCAATGCAGGATACAATCTCGCTCCCTCAATCATGTCTACTCTCCATCTCTTTTGTTGTTCATCCCATCTCGCATCTGCAAATGAAAGCATTGCTTTTGTTATTTTACATTTGTATTGGTCTCTCAATTTTACATGTGCTGCCCGTTCCCATACATTAAGCGCCTCAAACTGTGTAGGTCTAGGCAGTGGCTTCATAGCAAACAGCATTCCCCTCAAGTGGTCAATTATTCTCAGATTAAATGTACCGTAGCGTGTAAATGTCAATGTGTTAAAATGTAAAATCTGAGTCCCTTGTTTTTTGATTAAGCTATGCCTCATCCATTTTTCACCCCTGCCCTGCTTTCAGCCTGACTCTATCCTTGACACTGCATTTGTATAAACATGAGTAAAGAATCTAGATTGGGGCATTGTAGGCTGTGTATACATGCAGAGTCAGCGCAAAAGAACAGCTGGCGTCTGCTTGGGGTTTTTCAGACAATGGTAAAGCCTCAAGTAAAGTTTACCCAGATAGGATATCTTGTTGTGCAGCTTCAGGACGCGACAATTGCACAAGGCACCAAGGCTGTCGATTCTTACCGGTACCTCATTTGTGTGTTTTTCCCAAAGTTCTATTTACCTCTGGCCGTCCCTTGTTTGTGATCTTTTGCTATAAAAACCCATGTAACCATCGTTCAGTGTGCTCTCTCCTCGAGTATCTCTATGGTGCTTGTCGGACGAGGCCCCTATTCATGAATGCTAATAAATTACCTATGGTTTGTACTTCACTCCAGTGTCGATTCCTCCTTACTTGTTAAGAACACGTGGACTAAGGGTGACCCCTGCACCAGTGGGTTTTAAATAATCCGCTTCCACAAACTGGCGCCCAACGTGGGGCATCATCAAAGGCTTGCAGTTGGACCGGGGAAGGAGATCATGTCGGTAAGACGAACTTCACTTAGGAGCGCACCACCTGAAGAGACTAGTTCTCGTGTCCAAGGTGATTTTTCAGCTCTCCGACTCTGATCTTCCTGGCGGCTGCTAACCTTGACTGGTGCCCTCGGATGGTCATTCTTTTGGATCAGGGAGGATCGACAGGTGGGAGTTGAAGACTACAAATAAGGTAGATTTGTATTGAACCGGTTCTTTTGGTTATTTGGAATTTGTCTGGAACTTGTTTGGAATTTTGTTTGGAATCTGTTTGGAATTTGTTTGGAATTTGTTTTGAACCTTCTTTGGAACTTGCTATTTGATATTGATTAACATTTTTTCTTACAGGTTATGTGAGAATATTTTTTCATTTCTCTCTGTTTATAAGTTTTTTATATCTTATATAACATGCCTGTATTTAGCACACTTTGGGTTTTGTTGCTGCTGCTGTGATAAGCAGAGCATTTTTGGAAGCAAGTCAGCCGGCGCCACCAGACGGTACGCCAAATTTTGAGATGTACATTAAATATGGTATTTGTCCCATCATGTATAATGCATTGTGGAACAAATATACAAAAGGGGATCCCCAGTTGCAATGGCCATTAGAGGGAACAATAGACCCTCACAAACTCAAGTATTTAGAGAAACGATTGTTTTTAAAGAAAGTTAGGCCAGCTATGTTTGACAGTTTGCGTATGTGGAGGAAAGAAGTAAAGGAGCGGCAGCTCAAGGCGGAGAAGGTACAAAGGAAACAAGAAAGGAAGACAGAGTATCAGAAGTATAAGGAATTGTAGGATAAGGAAGTTCAGGAGAAGAAGGAATGTTTAGATCGAGAGCATAGATTGCTAATATCTAAGGAATATATAGTCAGACCGACAGTAACAGCACAAATCCACCAAGAAGATGTGGATTCAGATATTGATGGATTATTGATTGAACAACCCCGCCCCCATATGTCCCTTTAATGCCCCTTCCCCCTGGACCACCAAATGTTGTTCCCCCTGTACTTCCGGCTCCACCTCCTTTGCCCGCGGTTGTCCAGCTCCCTATTTTCCAACCAGTACCGGTACATCTTTTCCCACCTCCATCCCAGGCCACTGCGTCTCCATCCCAGGCCACTGCACCTGAAATGACTGATGATCCCGTACTTTCTGTATCTGTCTCGACCCCTCTAATTCTTTGTTCTACTGTACCTCAGTTGCGTCAGGACGCGATAAGGTTGATGGTATTAAATTGGTTGAGTGATCTAGAAATGGAGGTAGGAGAAATGATAGATCAGATACAGGATTTTTCTGAGGGCGAGCTTCTTTGTCTTGTAAATAAGCTTTCTCATCAACTTATGGTCCAATGGGAGATGATTACAGGACAGAATGGCCCTGATGATGTTAGAGCTATTAATCGACAGTGTCAGATAGGAGCCTTCCCTGTGAGTAGAATTAACAATGCCATAGCAACGATAATTGGATATCGTAATGAACTCTCTTCCTCTCCTCGAATAAGACCTATGAGGGAAGCCGCGCCACAATTGATTCCTGGAAGAGGGAATGCAGATAATGATGACCCTAACAGTCCTGATGCTAGAGCCCATTTTTTGTACAATTGGATATATACGCCCTGGAAAAGGACGGATGTACTCACTTTAAAGGCCTCTTTACCAGATATACGGAAAAATCCTAGAGGATTTTATGATGATGTACAGGCAGCCATTGATTCTTGTGTCATGACCTTAGCAGATATTGATATGTTTTTTGGTATGATCCTGCCACCAGATATGTGGCAACTTACCCGGAAACAGGATCATGCTGTTGATTTAGGCGGAGACTGGACGGCCATTATAGCAGCCGACAGGGATAGGAAACCTGGTCAGAAACCTAGTCAGCTTATACTGGATCTTCCTGGTAACATACTTACTTACATAAAGGCGATAATTCTGGCACGGAAAATAGATTGGATGCTCCTTACTGCTTGTAAGCAAAGACAGGGCGAGTCCGTCCCTGATTTCTTTACTCGCTTTGAGGAAGTTTCCTCTAATGTATGTAATAGCCCTATTCTTCCTGTCCTTAAAAGAGGGGATGGAATACAGGATAAAAGTTTATCGATTTGTGATTGATTTGAGAGAAAGTAACAAGATAGTAGTCCCTCAATATCCTGTTGTTTCTAAGGTAAAGTTAATACACCTGTGGGATTTTTGGCATCCCCGTTCAAAGCCCTATTTCACAACAACTGAATGTTAGTAAAAGGGTCTCCAACATTTTCTGTAACAAAAGTCACTAGTGATGAAAAAGTGACCACCCCATCCAAGAGTGTCAGTAGTGATCACATTGGTGCATTAGCCAGGGTTTTCAGCAGTAATGAGAAAAAAAAAGAAAAAAGGGCTTTGAAAATTTGAACTGAAATATTACATGGGTACTAGATACAAACAATAGCTGCAATACTCCCTTGCGCCAAGATATATTTATGAGTAATAAATATCTCCAACTGAAATAATAGCTGTAAGTACATTTTCAAAATGTCAACTATTTTTCTGTAGACATCAGTTTATGAGTTGTGAAAATACAAAAGAAATGTTGTCTTGAATGCAGGAGTTTTATTTTTAAAATACAGGTTGGACTGCACACAGGACAGCTACTCACAGGTACCTGGTGATCTACTGGTAGCTCACGAGCCACTCATTGGAGACATAGCAATGCAGTAGAAGGTTGCAAACAGACTACAGTGAAATTATTGCATCACTTAGCCTCCTTGGGACAAAGTATCTCTTTTCCAATTACAGTATTGTCAACAGAAGGTTACCTATTTAGGTCTCCTCCTGTCGAAGGGGGGTAAGACGCTACACCAACATAGGATATAATTGGTGCAGAACCTGCAGAAACCACTGACTCAATCTAATATCTGTGCGTTTATTACCAAATTTTTCACTAATTGCAAAACCCCTGCTTGCTTTAACATTAAAGCACGTATGCATGCCGCTTCCTTGGGCTAATCAGTGTGAAGCTGTCTTTTTGCAATTGAAAAATGCTTTATGTAATGCTCCTGCTTTAGGTAAAACCTGATTATTACAAATTTGTGCGTGCAAAAGATGGTTGCAGCTTGGCACGGTCCCATGTAGGAAGGAATAGGTCATGCGCATATTTCTCCTCCACATTGGACCCCACTGCGATAAAGCAATCTGAAATGTATATTTAAGGTCACAATTTGACAGTTATGGTACCACATTTAGTGGATATCTAAAAAAAATAATAATTCAGACCCAGCACCTGACCAGTGCGATATTAACAGGGTATGAGTTGACACTTTTGCTCCAAACATCACTCTGAAATGCTGTAACATTTTGAATCCAGCCACTGTACTGCCCCTTTCTGAGTCCCAACAAGATGAGAAGCATGATTGCATAATTATTACTGAGAAGGAGACTAAGGGATGGGTAGACCTGACAGATACCCCTATATCTGACCCTCTAGGGGAACTGTTCGTGGATGGTTCATGTTACAAACTACTTGATGGCTCTAGTACAGCGGCCTATACAGTTACCCCCTTGAAATGTGTGGTTGAGTTATGTAAAATACAACAAATGTCAGCGCAATCTGTGGAGCTGACAGCTTTGACTAGAGCCTGTGAATTAAGTAAAGATTTGACTGTAAATATCAATATACATGCCTTTGGAGTTGCCCACTCATTCGGACGACTCTGGAAAAAAAAGGGGCTTTTTAACTTTGCATGGTGATAAGATACAGTATGGGGAATGAATAGTAAAGTTACTGGATACCTTGATGTGACCAAAAAGAGTTGCTATTGTTAAATGTTTTGTCCACAAGAAAATTATAGATGAGGTAATACAGGGAAATACTTTTGCCCATGAAACAGCTAAACGAACAGCCTATTTAGAGTATAGTTTAATGTATATTGTAGGGACAGCTAGATGGACACCAGAAGTGCCTATGTTTAATCAGACTCTAGATTGCATTAGGGAAGTACAGGAAGAAGCTACGGAGGAAGAGAAGGAACAGTGTAAAAGATATGGGTGTCAGGATGCGACAGGATGTTGGATAGATCTGTCAGGAAAGCAAAGATGAATGCTTCCAAATTGTTATGTGAATGCTATTGTTACCATGGCCCGCAGTTCAGCCCACATCAGTGCTAAAGGAATAGTGGCCACGTCAGATTATGTATGGTTCAATAATCTGATTCCCAGGGTGGCAGAGTTCTATGTCAAGAGGTGCATGATGTGCCATACTTATAACACAGGAAAAGGTACCCCGTTTCAACAGGATATTTTGCACCCCCAGATCTGCCCTTCGCGGTCTTGCAACCAGTTGAGGTGGTTATGGGGAGGCCGGCAAATGTATAGGGTGTACCAAGATCAAAGACAATCTGACATTGAATATACTTTTCTTGTTGATTACTGTGTTGACTAAAGATTTGCATTTGATCCATTCACAGGTGAAGGCCAGTCTCTCTCCCAGTCTTAAAGGTCCAGGTCACAATCTGAGGCCTAGAGACTGTGTCTTTACCCAACAGTTTCAGAGGAAGTCCAGCCTTGCGCCATGCTAGAAGGGTCCAGTGCAAGTTCTCATCACCACTCAGACTGCTGTTAAGTGCACAGGGCACAGACACTGGATCCATGCCAGTGATGTGGAGAAAGCAAGCGCCACTCCCTTTGACATATGATCAGTGGATAACAAGAGGAATACCTGATTTTGAATATGATCAGATCTCTCAGCAAGTGCCTTTTGGGGATAGTGATCTTTTTGAAACATGGTGAAGTGGTGTCATTGGAACAATAACTTGCTGCCATCATGCCTGACCCAGATGAACAGACTCTGTTTGAACGTCCTGACATTGTTCAGCCCTGATACAAAATGCGGCCAAGGGCCGAAAAGAACTATAGACTTTGATTGAAGAAACTATCTCTGGAGAGGTAGCAACCCATGCCGGTGGTCAAGACCGCCAAGGTCAGGACCGGTACATAAGCTTGCCAGTGAGGCTTTGAAGCAAAAGACACTTGGGACTTAATGCTCTCTGATAGAGTAGTGAGGGAATTTTGGGAGAATTGAGATTACATTGCTCTGTTTCTGGCTGATCGTTACGCTACTCTTTGTTACCTTGGCAATCAAACAACATATACTACAGTAAGAGGAAGGAAGGTTAAGAAACATACAGGTTGAATATAAAAGATCAGTATAGGGAATAGTGTTAGGTGTTCTTCTGAAATAGGTATTTGTATATAGATTAGGTTGAAATGGGTAAAGTTGTCAATCTGCCATTAAGGCCCTTTGGGAAGGTGTTTTTTTACCTATTAGGAGGAATAGAAGTACTTGCCCCGAATGCCCCCGCTAAAAGCTGACAGTTTTGGATTAAAAGGAGTAAAATAGGGATACTTGTATGTTTTCTATTGTTAGTATTGGGATTTTTGGGTCTATTTTGGAGGCTTGAAACATATTACCCTGTTCATAGCCTAGTGCCCCCCTACTCCTACCGCATCAGAACATTATCACTTCACCTTGTCCTCTCTTAAGGACTCACACTGCCAAATATATAAGCACAATACATTTGTTCAATATTTACATAAAATGCCCTTAATGTTAATTGAGCCACGCAAAAGCTTCACCAAATAGCTGCAGAAATACACCAGGAAAAAGGAACATGGACTTGGTCAGAATGGTTTTGGGGTATGTTTTCTACTTGTGGCTGGAAAATATTGATGGTAATAGTGATAATAGGAGCCATCTTTCTTACTTGCTGTTGTTGCATTCAGTGTGCCCCTACGATATGTACAGCTTGTATAACCACCTGTAATAATATTAAACCTCCCCAATTAATGTTCATGAATTGAATCGAGAAATGATGATGCACACTGAAATTTACGAACTTATGAACATTGATATACGAGATTAAATTATATACTTTTAAAAATGGATTCAGCATAGGCTGAAAAGGAAGGACTGTTAAAATGTAAAATCTGAGTCCCTTGTTTTCTGATTAAGCTATGCCTCATCCATTTTTCACCCCTGCCCTGCTTTCAGCCTGGCTCTATCCTTGACACTGCATTTGTATAAACATGAGTAAAGAATCTAGATTGGGGCATTGTAGGCTGTGTATACATGCAGAGTCAGCGCAAAAGAACAGCTGGCGTCTGCTTGGGGTTTTTCAGACAATGGTAAAGCCTCAAGTAAAGTTTACCCAGATAGCATATCTTGTTGTGCAGCTTCAGGACGCGACAATTGCACAAGGCACCAAGGCTGTCGATTCTTACCGGTTCCTCATTTTTGTGTTTTTCCCAAAGTTCTATTTACCTCTGGGCGTCCCTTGTTTGTGATCTTTTGCTATAAAAACCCATGTAACCATCGTTCAGTGTGCTCTCTCCTCGAGTATCTCTATGGTGCTTGTCGGACGAGGCCCCCATTCATGAATGCTAATAAATGACCTATGGTTTGTACTTCACTCCAGTGTCGATTCCTCCTTACTTGTTAAGAACCCGTGGACTAAGGGTGACCCCTGCACCAGTGGGTTTTAAATAATCCGCTTCCACAAATGCAACTTCTTTCTCAGTGATTTGTGTCAATTTTTAAGCCAAACAATAGTATGAAGTCCTACATTCGTTGCCATTTAATGAGCTGGGTGGCGTATCCTCAGGTGGCGCCTCTTCACCCATTCTAGTAGGAATATCCACATCTCCTCGAATCATATCACTGATCACTCTAAAACATCTTGTTTTTTTCTTTTTCGAAAGTACTATTCAACTATAATTCAAGATTTTCCAAGTTCCACAGCAGGAAAACCACTAAACACAATGAAATAACAAATGGTGAATCCAATCAATCACAGCGCGGTGTTACACCAACCAACCTAACCCAGCACGGCACACTCTGACGCCTCTCTAGACTTCACAGCAGCTCTGCCTCCTTCATAATTTCTTCTCACGCACGCATGTTCTCCTAAACAACAATTGTCTGCTTCACTAAAAGAATCGATAGAATCCAATCACTTAAAGAGCACACACATTCACAAATGAAACTTCGACCAGCGGGTAAATACCTGAATCAGTATAGTTTGCCTTCTGCGCAAAAAAGTCCACCACACTATTCACAATTGTCCTATTCACACAAAGTTCCCTATCACAACTGGGCCGTCAACGACGTCTCACGGCAAAAACTACAAAACTCAGCAGACAAATACAATACGGTGTCTTCTGTACATCCTGGGGTCTTAGGCCATGTCGGACCCGATAACAACCTCAACAACGATCTATTACCGCACTCACACGGTTCTCACAATATCTCCGCCAGACATCACAACCAGTTTTTCACCGCAATCTGAACACAGTCTTCAAGCACACAATCCTATTGATACTCACTCCTTTGCCGCTGTTTTCACAGCACGCCACTGGAATTCCCTTCGTTCTCCAATCCTTGAGGCTAGGGACACTGGGGTTGGGATCTAGGCTATTCTAGATTTGATTCTAAATTCCCTTTACTTCAAGTGCACAGCCATCCTCTATAGCTACCAACTGATGGAGCCTGGGCCCACTTACACTGTAACACTTAGTCGACGATCTTTTTGTGCGACACAAGAGGTAAGGGAAACACTTTCTTTTCAATCTCCAAATACAGTATAGCCAATTTGGTTACACAATAACTCAGTTCAACACCAAGTCTCAAGTTAGTAAGTTTATTTCAAATTCAGACTCAGAAACAGATTAATATATATTAGTCTGAGCATTATCGTATAGAAATACAATACAGGGGGGCGTGGCCAGGGAGGCAATGGAGTGAGACGTACCCTCCTTGCTCTCTGTCTCCCTGAGGCCCGTCGAGTATCTGTTTACCACCGAGGGGCAACCAACCTCAGCCCGGGGGGTTTCCAGCGCCACCCGGCACCCGACGTGAGCAGTCGGAGCCCGCTGCAAGACGATCTGTGGCATCCAGAGAGGCCAGAGACTCGGTGGAGGCGACGGCATGTGGTGGGCGCCTTCTTGCCTCTGGAGACTGCCACGTTTCCTCCGTCCTGCACCGCCGAGGGGAGCATGCGTCAAGCCGAGTGCAGTGTAGAGGTCCTTGCACGCGTTCCTGGGGAGTCTCTCCTCCTGCAACTGGGCCTGAGTAGCCCAACCATCGCCCCTGACTCCCCAGAGCCGCCCGGCACCGTAGAGACCACTGGGCCCACCGCACAGCCACACATCTCGGGGATGAGTCCACTACCTCCTGAGAATTCCACGTCAACTCTGGGGGTGGCCGAGAGATCCAGAGGCCCGGAGATCTGCTGGTGGTGGCAGCAAGGGACAGCTGACTGCCTTCCTGCGGGAGTTGCCACACCACCTCCGATGCGAGGATTGGAAAGAGGCCTATCCAGTGGAGCGGGAGCGCTCGCCCGCTTTCATCGGCACTGCTGGGGGATCGACATGGCTCCGGCCTGCTCCGACACGGAGGACCGACTCAGCATTCTGCTGGACGGGGCCGTCTCTGGAGCCGCAGGGGCTGAACTCACCTTGTCTCCCCTCGGAGTCGATCCATGTGAGCATACTGCCGGTCAACACTGGGTTGAAGTCATAGGCCACAGCGTAGGAGCCAGCGCATGGCAGCCGAGACTAGGCCACTAATGCTTAAAATGTCCGCAGAGCAAAGACGCTGACGGGACATGGCTGGACCCTGGCCCCCGAGTCCCCCATGGCGTGGAGTGGGCAACCTCACGCTGGGGGAGGCATGAGACAAGGCCACAGTGGAGTGGTGCTGGTGGTGAGGCCGGGATAGAGCTAGCATCAGGACCCGCGAGTAGCTTGCTGCCGGTGGAGCACCGGGACCCACGGGGTGCAGTGGACCCACCCGCACACATTGACCTACGCTCGAGGATCTGTAAAGTCAGGAGGTAGGACAGCAGAACTGGGGCTGGTGCATAGGCACAAGCGGGAACTCCTGGAACCGCGCACCACACAGATGGAGCGGGCAGGTTGGGCCCCTGTCAGGAGAAAGCCCAGGAACTGAACACCGAGCAACGATCAAGCCCCTCAACTCTCAGCCTTTAGCCCCCTACAGAGGAAGCAGCCCTACCTTGTGAACCCTGCCAGGAGTACTCACGCCCTCTTCGCCACCCCACCAGAGCTAGCGGTGAGATGAGGTGACCAGAGTCAAGGGTGCTGGTTTGGCCTACTGAAAAATCCATTGGGACCGGCTGCAACATCCGGGAGTACACTACCCCCCACACATCTGGTCCCTAGACTGAGCATCAGAGACAAAGGGGCCCTCACTAGTTGCCTTGTCTAAGGAGGTCCCCAGCACCCCACACAAGCGGAGACCGTGCGAAGCGGGTCCAGTGGTGGTGTACTGTCAAGGGAGTGCACCACATGGTTAGCCCCTGCTAGCACAAGCCTTCACGACAGCGGTTACGCCAGCGAGGGACAAACCCCTGCGTCTTTAGTGACTTAACCACCTGCTATGCCGCGCTCCAAAGCAGCCAAATATAATTTGGTGATGTCTCTCTGGAACAAGACCCCACAACAAGAGGCAACAGCCCACCCCCCAGTACAGTCGCCAGTGGCAACGTGGGTGAATCCTCAGCCCCGATCACTCAAGGGTATATGGACTGCTTTCTGCAAGAAATATGAACAGACATCTCCTCACTCAAAGAAGAGTTTAAATCGGGCCTGCACGACATACGGATTGAGGTGTCTGAATTTGGGGACAGGGTGGACGACCTCGAACGGACTGTCGATGCCAGATCTGAAGATCAGGAGTTGTTGTGAAGACGAATAACCGCGTTGGAAGACCAACACATCGACTTACAAACCAAGCAAGAAGATTTGGAAAATAAGAGCTGCCGGAACAACATCCCCATACCCCGGGGCGCAGAAGGTGCTGATGTCATGGCTTTCACAGCAGAACTGCTCCAAGCGGTCCAGGGCAACAAAGAAGCCTCCCCATCTGCCCTGGATAGGTGGCTGGCAGAGCAGACAATAACCCGGATATCCTGACTAGAGTCCCCTTCTTTACAGAGAAGGAAGCAATCATGCAAGCAGCTAGGGGCAAGACGGAGATTAAGTTTTAAGGGTACTCGATCCAGCTCTATCAGGATCTCTCCACTATCACTTTAAGGAAGCGCCGCAACTTCAAACCCATCACTGAGAAGCCACGCGCCCTGGGAATTCCCTATCAGTGGGGCCATCCCTTTGCTCTCCTGTTCCAATGGGACGGCAAGCGCCACTCACTGTGCTCAATGGCAGAGGCCAAAACGCTGTTGGGACTTTCGGACAAATCCCAGAAAGAAGATGATCCCCCCCCACTTGGGCCCCTCAGGACGAGACCTTAAACCCAAATGGGCCACGGTCCCCCAGCGACGGCCAGACCGACGTCATGCAGAATCATCCTCTCAAGACACAAAGAAACACCTTATTAGACACCTACGTAACCTCAGTAGAGGAGCCTCTCCTGCCCATTCTACTGCTGGCTCCATTTGACTGCGAAGGGGGCTGGATATGCCCACGCATGCAAGGAAAAGAAACTTCTGCCACACGTTCCCCCCCTCGATCTACCGTTGAAGGTGATGGGCCTCGGGGGTGGAAGAGATGATGATCAACTCCCGTTGTCCCTCCTGCTCTCCTGATGGCCGCCCCTCACAGACTTTATCTTCTAGAGATGACTCTTCCAGCGGGACTGGAGCCCTTCGGTGCCGACCTCCGCAAGATGAAGAAGGCCTAGTTGGACCCTGTTGGTCCGCTGCTGTTATCTGTTTTGTTTTGTTTTCTCTTGCAGGTCACGTCCTATGCAACATGGGGCAGATACAATGGGGTGTTTGCTTCTATAGGTGGATGGCGGAGAGATGGAGTCAGGTTTCATAGTTACTACCAAGCCACAAGGCGGCCTAGCACAGGGCTACAGTCAGGCCAGACAACTACACGCTGGCTTGATACAGCAACGACCGGGAAATCATGGAGCAGGGATAACCTCTCCCCCCCAGACAGACTGCCAGTTCACGGACTCAACCCCCCAGCACACCCTTTGACCCCCACCCACCATGGGCGATCTTAATCTGCTCTCACAAAACATGCGGGGCTTAAACTCCCTGAACAAGAGAAAACAAATTTGGCGTTATGTACTGCAACACGACCCAGATGTCCTTATGCTTCAGGAGACCCACTTGATGAAGGCTGACCTCCACCGCATGACACACCCGAAATACCCTAAGCGACACTGGGCATACACAACCTCCAGAACACTAGGAGTGGGTATCCTCTGCAAGGCTAGCTTTTATACTTCAATAGTCAAAGAGACTCGGGATAGGGAGGGTCGCTACCTGTCTCTACAGCTACTCCGGGGGCAACACAAACTGACACTACTCAACCTCTACACCTGAAAACTTCCCAAGACGCGTATATCAGACGCATCTTGCGAGAGTAGCTAGACGGGGTGGAGGAAGAGATTATAGTCTGCGGGGACTTCAATTTGGTTTGGGACCCCTCCGTAGGCCGAAGTGGCGCGACATTCCAGAACAGTGGGGCTATGTCTGCAAGTCTAAAGAGAGACATTGAGGACAGCGGGCTGATAGATGCATGGCATTATAAACACCCTGACGTGAGGGACTACTCCTTCTACTCACATGTGCATGCTTCCTATTCTCACATAGATTATGCCTTTGTCACCCCCTCTATCCTTCGCCACTTGCGCACCGCGGAACTTTCAGATATCTCTATCTCAGACCACGCCCACCTAGAACTCATCTGGGATGTTGGGGCGGCATGTCCTGAGCCCACCCCGTGCTGGCGCTTACCCCGCACCTTCTGCACAATCCTGTGGATGTAGAGGAGATACGTACTTTGGGATGGGTTTAAAACTACTATCAGGGGCACAATAACGACCATCACCATTGTACGGGGCGGGAGGCGAGATTGGTGGAGTCTAAACTCTCAGCTGAGATCGAGCAATTAGAACGCTTGGAGAAGGCGACTCCATCTCGAAGAACCAAGAGGCAGCTAGCCATGCTGCGAGGCCAGTTGCGCGCTCACTGCACAGGCAAAGCGTACCCTTCTGTCCCTACAACAGAGCTACTACGAGGGCGGTGATAAAGCGGTCAAGCTTTTAACCCATAGGCTGCGCCACTTGCACACCAAGACCCACATAGCTAACATTCGAGTAGGGAGTTCAGGATGGGCGACTGCAGAGTGGGACAAGCTAGAGGCCTTCTGGAACTATTATCAGAAATTGTATTCCTGAGAAGATCCTTCCCCTACGAGGCTTCACTCTTACCTCGCTGAATGCACCCATGAACCTTTTTTGCCCCCACACCATGCCGCCCTCCTGGACAGCCCTATCACAGCTGAAGAGCTGCATGCTGCCGTCTGGAACCTCCCGTTAGGTAAAACCCCCAGACCAGACAGGCTCCCCGTGCTCTTTTACTGCCTATTTCTTCCCCAAGTGCAGGGCCACCTATTGCGTCTGTTTAACTCCTTCTCCCAGGACACAGGCCTCACCCCCACAATGGCAGCGGCTGAGATCTCTCTTATACTTAAAGCAGGCAAGGACCCCGCACAGTGCTCCTCGTACCGCCCAATAGCCATTCTAAACGTGGACGCCAAGCTTTTCACTAAAATACTTGCCTCCCGCCTCGACCCATATCTCCCTGTCCTCATTAGCCCTGACCATTATGGGTTTTATTCGCCAGTGACAGGGGGCATATAATGTCCATCGCATAGCCCACTTGGTGGAAAAGGCGCGCCGACTGGACATCCCGGCCTGTCTTCTTTCGCTTGACGCGGAGAAGGCATTCAACAGGGTAGACTGGTCATATCTACAAGCAGTACTGTATAAAATTGGCCTTGGGTGGGACTTCATCACCAAAGTCATGGTCTCATACGTAGCTCCGACAGCTTACATTCGAGGGTACGGCCAGGCCATGAGTTTGATATCTCTGCGCTGAGGAATGTAGCAGGAATGTCCACTCTGGCCCCTGTTATTTGCGCTGGCGGTAGAACCTTTCGCCATTCGGGTACATGACTCGGATGGGATTAAAGGCATACCCTTTGGCGGCCAGATACATAAAATCAATCTGTTCGCAGATGACCTCCTTCTCACCCTGACACAGCCCGACATATCCCTCCCTAGCATTGTAGAAAGCTTGCGGGCTTTTGAGGCTGCATCTGGCTTTAAGACCAACATGACTAAGTTGTCTGTCCTCAACCTCAACATCCTGGCTCCAGAGGCAAAGACGTTGCAGAACTCCATCAAGTAGCTAGGTCTCCATAACACCCTTACACTTACCTCATGGTCCTGTGCCAATTAGTCCTCCCTTCGTCACTCTATCCTGACAGACCCTCTACAGCTCCTGGCTAGGGCGCGTTAATGCTATTAAAATGAACATCCTTCCTAGGGTACTATATATATTCCAGACACTACCCACGTCGATCCCACAGGAAGAAATACAGCGCCTTCAGAGGGACTTGCGTGCCTTTATATGGAATGGGAAACAACCTCGCATAGCTCACTCACTACTGATGCGGCTGCGCGACAAGGGGGGGTCTGGGGTGCCCAAACCTTCTGGAATATTACTGGGCGGCGCATTCACAATATATCTCTGGGTGGGTACTATGCGAAAGTGAAAAGCATTGGTTTCACATGGACCCAGCAGTGGCATGCCGGCCCCTGTGGGACCTTGCTTGGCTGCCTAAACGAGCCCGCCTGCGCAGCTCATATGTAGCTACACCGACCAGGACGGTGTTGGAAATCTGGGATAGAATAGCCCTGAAGAGGGGACTAACCACATTCCCGTCCCCTAAAACCCCCATTGCGTGCAATTCTGACTTCCCCCCAGGCCTACCGGCGCCATCATTTTGTAAATGGAACGAAGAGGACTGCCGGACACTATGGGACCTTTTTGTGGGAGACACTATGAAGTCTTTTGAAGACTGTAGGACCGAATTCGTACTCCCAGCCACCGCGCGGCTCCAATATCATCAGGTGCAACATTAGGCATTACACCCAGGGGTCCACGCGGCGGCTGTTCGCCTTTTTACTCTCTATGAGAAACTTGTACGTGCCTTTGATGGTAGCAGGGGGCTGATATCCAAAACCTATCAGGTGCTGGAACATTCGACTCCGAATCACACCCATAAATACCAATCTACCTGGCATGACACTACCTCGGGGGGAATAACCACCAAACAGTGGGAAATACTTTGGCGGGACATACCCAAAACCTATCGCAGCCTCTCTTCATGCGAGACTGCGTACAAATTGATGTTTCAATGGTATTATATGCCTGCCCACTAGTCCACATCTATAGAAGTGTCCCTAGCCTGTGCTGGCGATGTGGGAATGAAGAGGGAACCTTTGCCATATATGGTGGTCATGCAAAGTGATTGCTACATACTGGAAGGAGGTCCTGGGGCATATTAAGGGCATCATAGGCTTCCAGCTCCCGCATCTATATCACACGATTATTCTAGGCATACACCCCCCTGACATAACCGCAATGATCCATGCTGACTGGGCCCTTATAAGCCATCTACTCCTGGCTGCGCGACAACACATAGCATGCGCATGGAAGCAAACAGCATCCCCTTCTGTGGCACAGTGGTTCTCAAGGGTATGGCGCCTCCTGGCAATGGAACGGCTGTCCCACAGCTTAGCCAACACGGACAAGAAGTTTCAGCGTATCTGGAAGCCCCAGATACACTACCTTATGCGTATAGAATTTACATGCTTCAGTCCCCCAAAACTTAGAGCTCTCCAGCTGTTTGACTGCAAATTATACATAAATTCTCTAAGCCACCATGGAGTTCACTGTGCGCCACTGGTACCCCCCCCTTCCTTCCCCACATTGAGCAATACTGACCCCCTTGCGCGCCTTACACTCGGGATGCACTGCAACCTGTATAGACCTTGTTTGTTTGATGTTTTAAGTTCACATTTAACAATACTATCTTGACTCTAGATGTCAGCACACGAAAGACTGCCTAATGCCACATGCATAGGAACGTAACACCCCCATTAGCAGATGATGGACAAAGTGACAGCTATTATGGTTACTGTGAAGCTTAGGTCTACTTCTTAAGGCTGTGTAATTCGTCTCAATGGCAGTGATATGCATATGTTATGCTTTATGCTTATCCAGGCAAAGATCTGCTATGTGCCCCATGCATGCAGATATATTTCTGTTGACCGCCCTTGACATTGTCGCCGTTGAATAAACGCGGCCGGCCCGAAGGGGTCGTAGGCGACTTGCTGTGTACACACTGCTTTTGACACATCTTGCATATATACGCGGCTGGCCCGGTCTGGGTTGTAGGCGACACGCTGTGTACAACAACGATTGTTTTGATGATAACAATAAATTTAAAAAGAAGATAAAAAAGAAAAACAATACAAACAATAGGAAACCAAATCTCATCAAGCGATTTACCCTATACTATAAAAAAAAAACTAACTCAATTATTGCTATGTGAGTAATAAGAAAGCAAACATTTGCGTTAAATTGCATCAATTTGTCATCGAAAGGTAGTATAGATCCCATATCTGTCCCTAACACTATCCTCATGTGACAACCTAAGCTAAAGCACAGATTTAAGATAAGGTGAAATTAGAAAGGTGTCAGAGTCCTCCGTAGAAGAAACTCCAACATGCGTCAAGTAGCATAAAGGCACACTAACCAAAGAAGAGAGGTCTGACCTCAAAGTGTCCTAAGTCAGAATGCCAACTATCCCTCACTACGTTGCATCATAACATCAGTTCCATCCAAAGGACGTCCCACAAACTCTACTCAGTAAATTTCCATACTATCAGGAGACAGTGGTTTCTTTACACACTCTTGCCTTTCCTATAAATCGTTACTTCACCCGACCTTGGTCCCGTCTCCTTCTCCCATGAGGACTCTCCTCCCATCTTGTTATCGCATTTCTTCGTACCAGTTGCCGCTTTACATACCTCCCTATCTACTAAGAACGAAAGACCCTTCTCTCTTACCAACGAAGCCTTGTCCACCTGCAGTGGGATTACTAAATACATGTAACATTTCTACTGCAAGAAAGAAATAAGGATTCAAATGTTAACTGGAACGTGTTTTTGAATTAAAATACATCTCAGGCCCACAAATTAGGCTAAGTTAAAGTGCACGGGTTACATTATATGCACTTCTCTACACACAAATAAATCAAATTTTCAACATATGCTTTAGTAATTAACGCAGTAGTAATATGATTCTTTTAGTAAATAGCTCATTATGGGCCAGATGTAGGAAGCCAAATTGCGAGCGCAAACGCTGAAATTCACAGAATTTCAGCGTTTGCGATCGCAATTTGGCTGTGAGCAATGTAGGCAAGTTTAAACCTACTCGCAAAATAAGGAATCGCAAAAATTGCGATTCCTTATTTTGCACAGCATTTAGAGAATCGCAATTTGCGATTCTCTAAATGCTATCCAAGAAGGCATCACAAATTGCGATATTGCCTTAGGAATCGTGAAATTACCACCAACTTCAAGTTGGTGGTAATTTGCGATTTCCTTAAAAAGCACTTTTTGATTTTTTTAAAGTGCCATGTGGCACACATACATGCCCTTAGGGCATGTATGTGCCCCACATGTGCACACATGCACAATTCAGAGGTGCAACAGGGTGTCCTTCTGGAACCCTTGCACCTTGAAAGTGCGTGCGCAATTTGCGAGTACCTACTGGGTACTCGCAAATTGCGCAGCAAGATTCCATTCATTCCTATGGGCCTCTGGGCCCATAGGAATGAATGGGAAGCCATTCCTTATTTGCGACTGCAATTTGCGAGTCGCAAATAATGAATGTGTAGGAATCGCAAAAATATTGCGATTCCTACCTACATAGCATTTTGCGAGTCCTTAATAGCAATTCCCTAAAAATCGCTATTAAGGACTCGCTAAATTGCTTTTACCTACATCTGGCCCTATATCACTTATCCGTCAGCGCATTAGCAGACATTTCTCATGAAATATTAATACATAAGCACCACAATTCTATCAGTTACATCTCTAAACACACACACACATTTCATTAGTTTGCGAGCATATTTTAAATATGCAATACCCCCACTGTCATTTATAGCATTAGTCACACGGAATATATGTGAGTACAGACTATATATGATTGTAATGAACGCCTAACACATCTCTCGGGGTGGAGTAATTTTTACACTACTCCAAGTTCACCTAGTATGTGAGGGTTCAGGGGATAAACCTGGAGCCGAGGAAGAGCAGTCACTCATCACTGAAAGTCCCTCGAACAAGGTATAGCGCCTCGAGAACCTAACACTGTATCAAGTGCAACCAATCTAGCTTAGGCAGCGCTGGAGAAACAGGTTTCGAGGGTATGTATAGGCAGTCTACGGGCACTGCAGCTTCTAGGCAGGCAGATGGGATACATCATAGTCTTTCATAGTCCTATCTGGATGCCAAGCCGATTATCGCCTGCATTCTGTAGGTCTAGGCCCGGGTCTGGTCTAGGCCTGGGGGCTTATGTCGGAGCCGGAAAAAGCGGACTAATCGACTTTGGGTGCAAACGTCCATTCTGCACTGCGTTGGTCAACTGCGCACGTCATAGTGCAACAGTTCCCTCAGGCAGTTTCAGGAGCAGTCTCTTGGAGTGCCGCACCTGTAAATATTGCTGTTTAACTCCAGAAGCCATATTGCAGAAATTTGCACTGGCACCACCAAAAAAAACACAGCACACATTCTTCTGTACTACTTTTACTGCTTATGCAATAAGAAATGGATCAAATTGAACCTCTACCTTAGCAAATATGGCACAAACTGGTTTCTTAATTAACACAATAGGTGTACAGCACACAACTTGTCTTATTTATCAAATGAGGAAGAATAAGTTGTGTTTGGAGGTAAAACCACTTCCTTCCATTTTACAGTCTATAAATAGCAAAGAGAAGGCGAAATCAGTTTGCTCATTTTTGTAGAAAGGATTATTTGTGGACTTTTGTTTGTTTGTTAAAATCTCTACAGCAAACTTGCATTCATTAATAATTAAACAATGTCCCCATATGACCTCCTCCTCCTCGGATTCCCTCACTACCACCTGGGAAAAATTCCCCTCATCTCTCCATAGCCCCTCTCTCACATACATTTCATTTGTTTTAAAGTGCTGGTAAAGGTTGGCTTTACTAATCCACTTAGCTATCCCCATAAAATTCCGATCTGTAATTTGCAGCTGGCATATTAACCCACTACCCTACTCTATGGCAAGTCAAAGCTGCCACTAGACAAAACGCTGATATCTCTTTCTAGCAGGAACATTAATCACAAGAGTTTTCTTGATATTTTTATTGCTGCCTGAAAGCTGGATGCACAAGGAACTCTGCAGCAGGTGCTTTTAAATCTTAAGTTATTGCTAAACACAGCGTCCCCCCCCCCAGGTCGGTGCCCCCCTCCAGGTCAGTGCCCAGTGCAGCGGCACCTGTCGCACCGCCCTAAAGCTGGCCCTGGTCGACAGTCACAACGGTTAGCACAATTCTGTATTACGGAATTATCAAAATAGTGCAAGTTGGATTTTTCTTGGAATTTGTATGCAGGAAATGTTTGTGATACAGCCCTGCGGGGTCAAATTATATTAACGTGCACTGGTGCAAAAGTGAAGCAAAGGCTCATTAAGGCAGGTTTTTCAACTTGTGAAATAAGGAATGGAGCCTAATTTTGTGTTACACTTGTACACAAAATTATGCCCCTACGCCACGTCACGTAATTACGTGCCATTCACAGTAAATATTTACCGCAAATGCACGCGGGGAACAGAATGCAAGTGAATAATATTTTCTGTGCTTTTGTTTTTGCACTACTTTTTAGCACGAAGTCTATACTCGTCTTAAAAAATGAGCACAAGGAAGTATCTTGAGCTAAAATATAGTGCTAAACAACGGATTTGCATTTTGTGTCAATACACATACTTTGGGTGATTTTGCCAACATTTTGCATCAATACACAAACTTCACACACTCCTACTTATAAATGCTTCTAAGTATGTAAAAAAATCAGCACAGCAATTTATTGACCAACAAATAACCTTAGTTAAGAAAAAATTATTTTCACAATTTCTGCTGCATTTATAGTGTACAGACATTGGCAAAGCCAAAAGGTCAGGCTTCAAACACAGGCATGCACATGCAGGCATTCACAAATGCTGCTTACATCTGTTGCATATGCAAATGCTCTATTTTACATAAAGCCTGCCCTGTTGGCTTTGTCTATGCTGGGACAAAAAGTAGCAAAAAGAGGCTGCTTTTGATATGGAATGCATATACGATCTAAATAATTGAAAGTGACAAACAAGGTGTTGATTGTACTTATCAGATGTAAAGTAATCCCTTATGCCAACCAATTAATTCATTTCCTGGAAGGTGGAATGATACTCTAAAGAGCAATTTGTGAGATCTCGTCTGCCACAGATCATGAGCTGCATGCGTTTCGTGCTTGCAAGAGATATTGTATACAACATGGGGCTTGCAGTCTGCCCATTGCTTAACATTTGTTGGTTTCATTGTCACCCATACTTGCTACCTTCTAATTGGAGAGCATGTGCTGCATTCACTTCCTTTTCTTTCGGATGGAACATGGACTAAGTACTGATTGATTCAGGTTGATTGCTGTCCTACTGCTAATCGTGCGTTATTATTTCTTCTTCTCTGTCGCCCTTGTTGAATCTCTTGCCATTTGTAGCTATGTTTTACTATGCCACATGCACTTCAAAGAAGCCCTTTTCTCCTTTGAGATGGATGTTTATTGTGACAACAGATGTTATCTGCTTTTTTTGTGATAGCAGATGTTATCCGCTTACAAATGTATTTTCACTAAGGCATTGGTATGGACGCAATTGCTTTCTTTATGTGATAGGATTTTTTGCCAATTGTCATATTTGTTTTCTGTTTTACATATGGGGAGAGAGATTAACAAATTTGCTCAGAAGCACAGGGGTGTTGTGCCGAGACCTAACAAGCATTTGCAAAGCCAATTGGTCGCACCTTTAAGACTATTGGCTAAGCCATTGCCTTTTGTTCATGCTGTACAGCATGGGCAGTGCCGACTTTGACAATTATTTGCTGTATAGCAGCGTGCCTGCTGTGCAGCATGGCTAAAAATAATAATAAAAAATGGACTATGATGCATCCAGCGCTAATGCCTTTATAAAAAAAAAGCGCATTTGCCCTGGCTGTGTCATATCGCTTTATAAAATTAGTTTTAGCCACACAGCACTACTGTATAACATGGCTTCGAAACATTGTCAATAGATCTCATAGGCGAGACCTATTGGATTTGCCAATGCTTGGTTGAGGTGAGCGAGTGATACTCCTTAGATTGGAGCCAATGCTCACTCTATGTTTAGTTTAAAGATTTGAAAAGAGGGTGTGGCATTACGGCAGAGCTGCTAACTTTGGAACTATGGAACAAGGCTCAAGTCTGAGCGTTTGCTCAACACCCTGTGCTTCTGGGCAAATCACTTGATCCTCTGTGCCTAAAAAAAAATTAATCTGAGCTTGCGTAATGTAATTGGTGCTCATGTAAAGCGCTCCAATCCCCCTAGGCCGAATTTGCGCTATATATAACTCCCAAAAAAATGGTAGCAATACGACAGCAGATAGCTGTGCTATTAGATCTAAAAACAAGAATCAAACTGATTTTGCCTCAAATGCGGTTTCACTCTACGTATTTTAAAATCGGAGAAACCTATATTTGTTCTTCTTTGCTATTAACATAGTAAAAATAGAGGTCATTATATTTGTTCTATTTTTTTCACTGTGGTTTCACATTTTTAGGAGGAGAAAACCCTGCTTGCTCTATTGCCTTATACATATTCAGCAAAATAGTGCAAAACAGTATTTGCTCCATTTGAGCACCAGTACAATTGTATGCAGTCTGACCGTTCCCCCAGCCCATAAAGCTTTACCTACCCACCTGTTTCAGGCTAACGAGCACTCTATGAAGGAGTTAATAGGCTGATAGCAAAGCTTTAACTTTATGGATAATTTGAGTATCAGCGATGAATGGTCTTTTTAATTAATACATTTATTTAGGTTTCCCAAACCATTAAACTCAGTACAATGAACAGCAATAAAGCTACAGACGTCAACCTATAAAAAGTTCCTTAAGATAAAAAAAAATAATAGCTATAATTTCAATTAAATCTTCTGAAAAAGACAAATACATTAATTTACCTTACTCTAAGCTTTACTACTGCGCAGAATTCCATAGACACGTTGTAGGAAGCTGGCTCTGTATATACTTTACCAAAGTAAGTTATAGTGTCTACAGAGTCCAGGGAGTCCCCAGAGGTATAGTAGAGGCTAAATTAGACAAGTACTAACAGATCTCTTTGTGGTAGTGTGGGCGAGCAGTTAGGCTTATCCAAAAGGTGTGTTAGGCATTTATTGTATTCACTCAATCAAGGCTGATTGGACACACTCCGATACTGAATCCAGACCAATTATGGAAGTATAAAAAGATATACTTGTATTTTATTTTGTCGAACCAAGCAGGACTTGGCACAGGTAAGTAAGAACACTTTCAAATCAATCAATCAGGGAATTAAATGCAAAGCTATGCACAGAAATTCGATTGTGAAATGTATTGGAATTGTTTACCGATTTGTATTACTTTTAAAACAGTTTAAAAACAGTAAGATTACTTTTTATTACTCTTGGATTACTTTTCAGTTACTTTTTGGTCTTGAGATGATATGCCGAGATATCACACACTAGCTGTTGTCATTTACAGGTAAGTACGACCATTCTTAACTTAAAGCACAGTTACTTTCTTTTCATACAATACAGTAGATCAACACATTTTTTAGGAACAAAACTCGTAACATTGGTTCCTATGGGAAAAAGAATGTTATCTGTTCTCAGGTAAGTAAACGACTTACGAGTAGGAGTTTTGGGGGTTAGGACCAAGGTCCAGTTGGGCACTCAAATCGCACCACGAGAGGCATTACGGCGGCCGGGTGCAGAGTGCAGGGGCCCAATGTTAGCCAACTGGGGTAAGGGGGCTTTTGGTCAGGGACTGCTTATGAGCAGGCCACTTGGTTGTGGGAGCAAAGCTCCTGGGGTTAGGATCAGCACTGTAGGGGTCAACAATCAGCACAGAAGCTGTACCACCAGCGGCCGGGTGCAGAGTGCCAAGGCAATGTCAGGGGCCCTGTGGATTGCAATGGAGATCTTCGGTTCGGCCAAGATGCTGCAGGCTTGGGCAGGGAGGCTTCCTGAAGGTGACCACCGGCTGGAGAGGTAAGTTGGGATCTTAGGGGATGCCTGGAAACTGTCAATAGGGCCACCCAAGGCCGTGGGGCATCGGGTGCAGGGGCGTCTTTTGGATTCAGGTTCTTCTTACAAGCTCCAGTTGCGGTCGGGGGGACCCTTCAGGTTGAGGCTGCAGGTGTCGACTTGAAGCTTGAGGGAGGTCGAAGTTCACCAGATCCCAAGTCAGAATCGCTGGGGAGACCTCCTCGTGGTGTTGGGCCACTCGAACTCGGGCCGTAGGCGTCGGGTGCAGAATGGAGCAAAATCGCAGACCCACCTGGATCTGGATTCTGTGGGTGAGTCTTTGTTTGAGCAAATTCAGTGATCACGGGAGACAGAGTATTTAAGATGTGTGCAGGAAAGGTCCTCTGGGCTCTGGGGGGCTGCTGGACACGCCGGAGTTTTGCTGTAGTCAGGTCAGAGTTGGGACAGGCCGGTAGGGCTGAGGCCAAAGCAGTTGGTGTCCTCTTCTTCCTGGGTCAGCACGGCTCTTCGGTCCTTCTTCTTTCTTCCTCATATCTGAGGAGGCAAGGTTCAGGGTTGCCCCTAAATACTAAATTTAGGGGCGTTAAAGGCGTGTACAGGTCGGGAACAATAGGTCCCTTTCTTGGGGTGGGTACACTCCCTATTATGCCACCCTCCAGTGGGAGGGGGTCATGAGTCTCTCCCTAATTGGCTGGGTCTCCTCATCTTCAAGATGGAGGGCACTGAGATGGGTGCTTCACCTCGCCTCCCCCACCTGAGGGGTGGGGTTGGCAAAGGTGGGCACAACTCTCTCCTCACTTGGATTTCCTGCCTATTCTCCTGCCCAAAGTGGGGGGTCAGAACCGGTGGGAGCCAGTTGCTAGCGGCAACAAAAGGCAAGGACAGCTTACAAAGGTGGCATGTCTTTGAAGCTTCCCCTTCATGGACCCAGCACATCCTGGGGGAGGAGGCATGACACCTCTGCACAGGAAGGGCTTTGTTTCTGAACCTAGAGAGTGGAGGCTCTCCACCCTGGGGTCCAGAAACCTGTCTGGTGGTGGCAAATTGCAGGCATCCACTCAGGAAACAAAGACCAGGGCTGGTCGTTTTTCAGGAGTCATCTCTAAGATGCCCTCGAGTGCATTTTACATTAAATCCTACACTGGCATCAGTGTGGGTTTAATGTCCTGAGAAGTTTGCTACCAAACTTCCCAGGTTTTAGTAAAGCCATTATGGAGCTCTGGAGTTTGTAATGACTAACTCCCAGACCATATACTCTTTATGGGTTTACTACACTTACAATGTCTAAGAATTGACTTAGACACAGTAGGGGTACAGGGCTCATGCCACTGTACCCTCACCTGAGGGCCAGTGCACCCTGCTAGAGGGGTGACCTACCTAGGCCCTATGCAGTGGGTTGCAAGCATGGCACACAAGGATGTGTGCCATGTCGACTCTTCACTTTTCTCTGCACCAAAACACGCAGCCTGCAATGACAGTTTGTGGGTGTTAAGGTACAGGGCCTCTAAGGGTGGCAAAATAGGTGCTGCAGCCCTTAGAGGCCTTCCCTGATCACAGTGCCCTTGGTACCAATGGTGCCTTTTACAAGAGGCTTCCCTGTGGCCAGAGATGTGCCAAATGTGGGTACAAAGGTACAGTTTTGGGGAAAGAATACAGGCCCTGGGAACCTGATTGGCAGGGACGCAGGGCACATCAAGTCAAGTTGCATCAGATGGCAGGCAAAAGGTGAAGGGTAACCATGCAAAAAGGGGCACTTTTCTACACAACCCTCCCAAACGAAAGAGGATGAGACGTACCTTTCCCAAGCGAGTCTTCATTGTCTAAGTGGAAGAATCAGGAAAGGCCATCTGCATTGTCATTGGCAGTTCGATGTTCCACTGTAAAGTCCATTCCCTGTAGGGAGATGGACCACCTCAAACATTTTGGGTTTTCTCCATTTCATCTGCATTAGCCATCTGTGAGGTCTGTGGTCAGTTTGAACCAGGAAGTGAGTACCAAACAGGTATGGTCTCAATTTCTTCAGGGACCAAACCACCGCAAAGGGCTCCCTCTCAATGGCATCCAATGCTGTTCCTTGCGGAGTAGCCTTCTGCTTATGAAAGCAACAGGTTGGTCTTGTCCATCATCATTGGTCTGGGATAGGACCGCTCCTATCCCTAGCTCAGAGGCATCAGTGTGCACAATGAACTGTTTGGAGTAATCTGGAGCCTTGAGAATAGGTGCTGAGCACATTGCCTCTTTTAGGGTGTCAAAAGCCTTTTGGCAGTCAACGGTCCAGTTCACTTTCTTGGGCATCTTGTTGGAGGTGAGCACTGTGAGGGGAGTCATAATGGAACCATACCCTTTCACAAACCTCCTATAGTACCCAGTCAAGCCAAGGAATGCCCTGACTTGGGTCTGGGTTGTTGGATATTCCCACTACAGAAATGTCTGGATATTGGGCTGGAGTGGTTGGAGTTGGCCTCCACCTACAAGGTGGCACAAGTACACAAAAGTTCCCTACCCTATCTGGCACTTGAATGCCTTGATAGTTAGGCCTGCAGTTTGCAGGGCCTGTGAAACCTTTCCCAGGTGAACCGGGTAATCCTGTCAGGAAGAGCTAAACACAGCAATATCATCAAGATAAGCTGCACTAAAGCCTTCCAACCCAGCGAGGACTTGATTCACTAACCTTTGGAAGGTGGCAGGGGCATTCTTGAGACCAAAGGGCATCACAGTGAACTAGAAGGGCCCATCAGGTGTGGAGAATGCTGTCTTTTCTTTTGCTCCAGGGGCCATGCCAATCTGCCAGTACCCTGCAGTTACGTCAAAGGTACTTAGGTATTTGGCAGTCCCTACCTTTTCTATCAATTCATCAGCTCTGGGATGAGGTGTGCATCTGTCTTGGTGAGAGTGTTGAGGCCTCTGTAGTCCACACAAAACCTAATTTCTCTCTTTCCACCCTGTGGATAAGGTTTGGGGACTAGGACCACTGGGCTGGCCCAGGGACTCTCAGAAGGCTCAATGACCCCCAATACCAGCATCTTGCTGACCTCAGCTTTGATGCTTTCCTTAATCTGTCAGACTGGTGACAGATTTTGATTTTGACAGGCAAGCTGTCTCCAGTGTCCACATCATGGGTACACCAGGGAGTCTGACCAGGGGCTAAGGAAAAAAGCTGTGCATACTGTGGCAAAAACATGTCTGCAACCAGCCTGTTGTTGGGCAGAGAGAGTGTCTGTATAGACAACTCCATCCACTGACCCATCTTTGGGGCTGTAAGAGAGGAGGTCAGGGAGAGGTTCACTCTCTGTCTCCTGATCCTCATCAGTAACCATCAGCATGGTCACATCAGCCCTATCACAATAGAGTTTCAGGCGTTTCACATGTATACTCTGCCATCCTGGAATGAAGGCCTAGTACATAGTCCACCACATCGGGCTTTGGTACATGATGGGGTTTCTCCCATCCTTCCCTCACAAGAGAAAGTGGTCCCCTTACAGGGTGGCCAAGCAGAAGTTCAAAGGGTGAGAACCCTACTCCCTTCTGAGGCTCCTCTCTGTAGGCAAAAAGCAGGCAGGGTACCAGATCAACCCATCTCCTTTTGAGTTTTTCAATGAGTCCCATTATCATGCTGTTCAATGTCTTGTTGAATCTCTCAACAAGCCCATTTGGTTTGTGGGTGATAAGATGTTGTGAACTTATAGATCACTCCACATTCATCCCAGATGTGCTTTAGGTATGCAGACACATGAAGTTGGAACCTCGGTCTGACACTACCTCCTTAGGAAACCCTACCCTGGTGAAGATACCAATGAGGGCCTTGGCTACTACAGGGGCTGTAGTAGTCCTAAGGGGAATGACTTCAGGATACCTGGTGGCATGATCCACTAACACCAGTATGAACTTGTTTCCCGAGGCGGCGGGAGGCTCAAGTGGGCCCACTATAACCACACCTACCCTCTCAAAGGGAACCCCAACCACTGGTAGTGGGATTAAGGGGGGCTTTGGGTGCCCTCCTGTCTTGCCACTGGCTTGACAGGTGACACAGTAGCTTGCAAACTCCTTCACTTTTTGGGACATCTGTGGCCAATAGAAGTGGGTGACAAGTCTTTCCCAAGTTTTTGTCTGGCCCAGATGTTCAGTTAGGGGGATGTCATGGGCTAATGTGAGTAGAAACTCTCTATACAACTGAGGCACTACCCTCTCCTGGTGGAACCAGGTGTAGTGCTAGAGGCACTCTTGTGGTCTGACACCACGTGATGACCATTGACTACCATTATTTTAATTGACTTTGGTGTGTTATTTTACCCTAGCCTGAATGTACGACGTCCTGCATATGCCATGTTTCTCTTAAAGGTTTCTTTCTTATAATCTTGCAGTCTTACAGTGGGAGCTGTCACAGAGTAGAACAGCCTTGCCAAGAACAGAACGTGTGGGATGTGCATTTGAAAGCATGAGAGAGAGAGGTGTGGAATGTACTTTTTGGTCTCAAAGTGCAGTGTTATGAGCAGTGGTGCACAAATGTGCACTGTGTTGTACATTGAGAGATGAAGTATGTGATGCTATAGGCAGTGGTGCACAAATGTGCATTATGTTGTACATCGGGAAGAATTATGAAGTTCTTACTATTGGCTTTGACATTGCCTCATGTCATCCTGAATTCTGATTCTGCCTTGCTTGAGTTTTTCTGCACGCACAGACAGGTTTGCAAGTTGCTTGGGTTAATCACGTTCAAGGATTGTTTTTTGAGAGATTGTTTAATGAACCCTGGAAGGCTTTAGTAAGCTTCGTTAAGATAAAGGCTGGAACATGCGAGAATGTAGAGGGAACATGGGAACTCCTTCCTGCCATGGAATGCTTGCCTGGAAGCTGGCCAGTTCCAGTAGGTTTCCTTGGTGCAGAGGGGAAGACTCTCAAACTTTCTAGTGTGTTTTGAGACTATAAAGCTGAGGGTTGTTGACAGCCAAGGTTGGGAGCTCACTTACAGAGTAGACGTACTGCTGTAAGACGAACCGAACCTGAGTCCCGGTCGAGAGTCCAAGCCCAGCTTGAGTTGGCAAGGATGTCGAGTGAACGATCGGGTGAGGTGATTTGTTCTTGACTAGTGCCATTGTGATGCGTGGTTCCAGTGGCTGTGGTCATTTGAGGTGTTTTCTTTGTGATGTGTGAATGGCTCAAGGTGCACATCTAAAGTAATCATTAGATGTATTTAGTGTATATATCTTTCTTATCTCTTGCAGGATGTCCAGTATAGTTGCTTGAGTTTTATCTCATATTATTTGCTGCTTGTTTATTCATATTATTATTCATGCATTTAGCTGTTGCATTTACTAAGTGTGTTATTATTGCTTGCATATAAATATATATATCTCTATATACATTTCAATGTGGTGCATTTGGCATCTGGGAAAGCCTTTATGTTAGAGAGCATTGCATAAATAAAACCCCAAGCCTTATTCTAAAGAGAGAGTCTTTGCATTTTGTAAAATAAAACCCTTTTCTAGGTGTTGTTGTGTTTTATGTCTCCTGCTCCGCCGTGTTTGAGCCACCGTGTGGAAGTGGAATTTGTGGGAAATTCTGTATTATCTGAAAGGCGGAGGAAGACATTTGGCGTCATGATCAGGATTCGAAAAAATTCAGGGGCATATTAGCAAGACCCACGTTAAAATTATCGCCGTTTTAGCGGCAGGAAACTGCTGCTAAAACGGCAATAATGGGCTTGCTAATATGCGTTATGGAATTCAATAGAGCCCAGGTTAGATGTACTGCACATCTAACCTGGGCTTCTATTGAATTCTATAACGCATATTAGCAAGCCCATTATCGCCGCTTTAGCGGCAGTTTCCTGCCGCTAAAACGGCGATAATTTTAACGTGGGTCTTGCTAATATGCCCTCAATTTTAAAAGGGGTAGATGCTCTCTAAGATGCCCATGTTTTCAGTTGCAGATTCCCAGATGCCAACTGAGTTATTTAAGTGGGAGATTGCCTCTAATGCATGTTTAAAATATGAGGGGCAAACACAGATATTTAAAATGTGTATATGATTTTTCTTTTAAAGAGGGAAAACAACTTGGTATTTCAGACAGAAAAAGTAGTGTCATTTTGAATGCATTGCTTAGTATGTATCAAAAATGTGAACAGTTGGAAAAAGAACGTAATGAGCTGCAAGGGGAGCTAGTTAAAACTAAAGAAGAGTCAGACCTTTTAACACGCGAAAATAAATCTTTGAAAAAAGAGTTGAACCTGTTTCAAGCTCCAAAGCCGTTTATTTTGCCAGGTTGTTCAGATGGCCAGACTGATTCATTCGTGAAAAATGTAAATGCAGAGAAGCTGCAGTTTAATTTACAGTGTTCACAGGAGGTTTTAATTAACTCTTTTGAGGACGTTCCTCAGCCAGAAATGAATGTTATCTTGGTTGAATTTGAAGCTTCCGAAGCAACGTTGAACCGAGAAAATGTAAACGTGCAGGAAGATAAACAAACCAGCCTGTTAGAATTAGCGATCATTGGTTGCAGTTATAAATCAGACATGTCAGTAAATGACAAACCTTGCTTTACGTGGAGAGATACTATTTTGAAAAAAGAAATGACAGAAAATGTGATTTTTAAACTTGACTCTGAGTTTAGATTTGAAGAAGAGCAGCAATTTGCTTTTGAATCTGCAAAACAGATTATGCAATGTGTTTTAAATGTGTGGCCAATACAGAAAGGAGACATTGAATTACATGTGACAGTTCAGGGGCAGTGTGCCACTTTGAGTATGTGCGAAAAACAAGGAAAGAAGAGTGTGCTTTTAGACTTTTGGACTGAAACATTTTCAAATGCTGGAGAATGTTTTGCTTGCACTGTGACAGATACAGGGCAAACACAGTTGATTTTGAGTTGTGCTCTGATAGATACAGGACAGACACTGTTGATTTTGAGTTGTGTTCTGACAGACACTATGCAGACACAATTATCTGTGTGTTTTTGTGCTGTGACAGGTACAGGACAGATACAGATGCCTTTGTGCTTTTGCACACTGACAGACACTGGGCAGATGACAATAAGGCATAATGTGATTTTGACTTTTGAATTTTCTCAAATGAAATGGCAAGAAGTAAATGTGATCAAATGGTACATACAGACAGAAACTGCAGTTTTGCATGAACAGTTGGTGCAGGTTCCAATAGAAAGTCCAGGGGTGGTGTTTGAAGTGCCTGAGACACAGGATTCCCCAGTGAAGTGGCAAATTTTACTGCAAAGCGCAGCTACTGTGCATCATGTAGATGCTCATGGTCCTATACATTCACTAGGCAGAACCTTTAATTCCCTTACAGATGAAAAGGCTAAAATCTTGGAGACAGAGGTGGTGACACACAATTCTGATTTGGTGTGCATGACTAAGTGCGAGCACCTCGGAGAGAAAGACCATACTAACAGGTGGGCAGAGAATGAAGGGATGCATATCCCCCTAGACTTACTTAGAACTGTGATTCCTATGTGTGAGTATGCACAGCGCAGACCAGTCCCACAGAAGATGAGGGGCCAGTTGAAGAAAGGAAAATTACCAGAGCAGATAGGGCAGATGGATTGCCTTGGGCTCATGCCAAATGATAAAGGGTGCACGTATTCAGCATTGTGTGGAGAAATAGTCAGGAAGGAGACTGCCCCAGCCCTTCTTACTGTGCAGGGAGAAGGAGAGTTTCACTCCAATACCAAGAATTCAGAGGCCATAGTGTGGGTAGAATTCTCATATAATTCCCCAGAGCCAGCAGAGAACCGTGCAGACAGGAATGATAATATTATCCATCAGACCCAAAACAGAAAAAAGAAAACGTGCGCTTTTTGAAAAATATTTTTTTGCAAGAAGAGTGATGCTTGTTTTTTTTTTCCAGATCATACTGCGACGTGTTGGTGTACCTGATGTCCCTGTTCTGCGTGTTGGTGTCTTTGAGTGGGCCCGTGAGGGTGGGGGACCCCTTCCCCCCCGCAACCCTGGAGTGATCACCAGATAACGAAAACCGACACCATTGCTGAAATCCTTTGGCTGAACAAACCAGACGAACTTACCAAGCCAGTGATCATAGACTGATGGCATGAAAAAAAAACTTGCAAAGAAAGAGAGTTTTGACTTTTCACACAGTAGGATATTTCCATTTTCAAGCATATCCAGAAACTGACAGAAGATGAAAGATGATGTTGAAGTTCCTCTATTTTTAGTCACAAAATATATAAGTTTGGATGCTTCAATAGTAGAAGTTCCAGAATTAGCCTTTTGTGACATTAGGAGCATTACTGAGTTCATATGCTTGATTCTATTTGTGCATTCATTTTGTGTATCCATCATACATTTATTCTTGCTGAGTATTCAGATATGCATGAGCTATTTTACATGCTTTAAAATGATTGTTACATGCTTTTATGATTTCACTGTTTTAGTGTGTGCTTCAATTATATTTGTGCTTTCAGTTAAGCACATGCGTTTATAATGTCATTGTTTTAACATATGTTTCATTTATATTTGTGCATTCAGTTAAGCACGAGTTTATAATGTCACTGTTCTGATGTGTGCTTCAATTATATTTGTGCTTTCAGTTAAGAAGTTCAGTTTTTTGATATATGTATGTTATGATAGTCAAAGGTCATGGGGTGGAATGTAGTGCTAGAGGCACTCTTGTGGTCTGACACCACGTGATGACCTTTGACTACCATTATTTTAATTGACTTTGGTGTGTTATTTTACCCTAGCCTGAATGTACGATGTCCTGCATATGCCTTGTTTCTCTTAAAGGTTTCTTTCTTGTAATCTTGCAGTCTTACAGTGGGACCTGTCACGGAGTAGAACAGCCTTGCCAAGAACAGAACTTGTGGGATGTGCATTTGAAAGCATGAGAGAGAGAGAGAGAGAGAGAGAGAGAGAGAGAGAGAGAGAGAGAGAGGTGTGGAATGTACTTTTTGGTCTTACATTGAAAGATGAAGTATGTGATGCTATAGGCAGTGGTGCACAAATGTGCATTATGTTGTACATTGGGAAGAATTATGAAGTTCTTACTATTGGCTTTGACATGGCCTCATGTCATCCTGAATTCTGACTTTGCCTTGCTTGAGTTTTTCTGTGCGCACAGACAGGTTTGTAAGTTGTTTGGGTTAATCACGTTCAAGGATTGTTTTGTGAGAGATTGTTTAAGATTGATTGATTTAAGCTTTATTCGACAGAAATGTCATAAAAGCTATAGATAAAAAAGAATACAGATATGCAACATTTTCAATTTACATAACAGTAATACAGCAAAGTGATCGGTTAAGCCCTTAGTGCAATAATGCATATATCGTATTCAAATTGTTAAAAAGCAAAATAAAAATGACAAATACACAGTTTAGTTTGTCAAGTGCATATCTACAATAAAAGCAGAATAAAAATGGTCAGTACTTCATCGTGGTAGTGAAGCGTTGGTATACTAAAAAGTTGTTACATTTTCCCTAACATAGCAGCGGAGATTTGATAAATAAAGTGCTTGTGCATGAAAGTTCAAACAAATTTATGTTGTGGCCTGAGATTCCCACTATCCTGATTTCATTTAAAACTATGCCATTCTTGCGAGGGCTTTCCACCTTATGAGCCATGCTTGTCCCAAAAATTTTGCTACACAGCATGCAAAAAACGGCCTGGGGTCGGACCTGAGGATGCGCAGTGCTGTATGGTGGTCCCGTGTGCCCAATTGCTGACAAAGCAGTTTCAGCCATTTAGCCCGTGATGTTTTATATGCCGGGCAAGCAAACATTAAATGGGCAATACTTTCTGTCGGAGATTGTTTAAGGTACCCTGGAAGGCTTTCGTAAGCTTCGTTAAGATAAAGGCTGGAACATGCGAGAATGTAGAGGGAACGTGGGAACTCCTTCCTGCCGTAGAATGCTTGCCTGGAAGCTGGCCAGTTCCAGTAAGTTTCCTTGGCGCAGAGGGTAAGACTCTCGAACCTTCTAGTGTGTGTTTTGAGACTATAAAGCTGAGGGTTGTTGACAGCCAAGGTTGGAAGCTCACTTACAGAGAAGACGTACTGCTGTAAGACGAACCAAACCTGAGTCCCGGTCGAGAGTCCAAGCCCAGCTTGAGTTGGCAAGGATGTCGAGTGAACGATCGGGTGAGGTGATTTGTTCTTGACTAGTGCCATTGTGATGCGTGGTTCCAGTGGCTGTGGTCATTTGAGGTGTTTTCTTTGTGATGTGTGAATGACTCAAAGTGCACATCTAAAGTAACCATTTGATGTATTTAGTGTATATATCTTTCTTATCTCTTGCAGGACGTCCAGTATATTTGCTTGAGTTTTATCTCATATTATTTGCTGCTTGTTTATTCATATTATTATTCATGCATTTAACTGTTGCATTTACCAGTGTGTTATTATTGCTTGCATATAAATATATATATATCTATATACCTTTCAATGTGGTTCATTTGGCACCTGGGAAAGCCTTTCTGTTAGAAAGCATTGCATAAATAAAACCCCAAGCCTTATTCTAAAAAGAGAGTCTTTGCATTTTGTAAAATAAAACCCTTTTCTAGGTGTTGTTGTGTTTTATGTCTCCTCCTCCGCCGTGTTTGAGCCACCGTGTGGAAGTGGAATTTGTGGGAGATTCTGTATTATCTGAAAGGCGGAGCAAGACACCAGGGTTGGGGTCTCTGGCCGCAGTGTACAGGAGCCCTTCCTCCCAATATACCTTGTGGGAGCCACTGACATCTCCCTGCCCCTGTGCAGCAGCTTGCTGCCTCAGGCCTTCAAGTAAGACTCAAGCTCCATGGGCTCAGTTCCCTCTGGGGCTGACAAGTCCTCTCCCTGAGGAGAGGGGTCCTGATCCTTGTGTTGTGTGGAAGCTGTTTCACCAGTCTTCCTATCTTTTCTCTTGGGAGGTTGTGCCATCATTTCAGGCTCCAACTCTCCTTTTTCACCCTGTGCTAAGCACTGTGCTCTTGTTTTCACACACACTATCTCAGGGATTTGCAGCATGTGTCTTTCTTTCTACCTCAGCCCATGCTGAGGTTTCCAGATCATTTCCAAGCAGACAGGTGGCTGTGAGTTTTGGAGAGACCACTACCTGTTTCAGGCCAGGACCCGCCCCCCCCAGTCTAATGTGACCATAGCCATGGCATGGTCAGTGGTGACACTGTCAGCATTGGTAACTGGATAAATTCTTTCCAGTCACGTATTGCTCTGGGGAAATCAGTGTGTCTCGCACCATGATGACACTGGCACCTGTATCCCTCAGGGCTTCTATTTTAGTCCCATTCACTAAGGGGTACTGCAGGTATTTCTTTAAATTAGGGGGCCAGACAGCCAAAGTGGCTAATCCTCCCCCCTTCAGAGACTAAAACAGCCTCAGTGTGAACCCTGATTTGCTCTGGGCACACTATTGATCCTGTCTGGAGATTTGCCACATCAGTAGAGACTGGAGGGGGACTAGGGGCTGGTTTGTTGGGACAGGCAGGATCTCCAGTTTGGTGTCCCTTCTTGTTACAGTGGAAACACCAGGCCTTAGCAGGATCAAAGTTTTCCCCCTTGTACCCACTAGTGGGCTGGGAAGAGTTCTTGGGCCTTCCCCCCTGGACAGGATTTTGGGGCCCTTTAGAAGACTCTTGTGTTTTATCTTTGGGCTTCTCATCCTCTTTCCCCTGGGGAGGCTTTGTAAGCCCTTTCTTTTGGTCACCCCCAGTGGTTGTCTTGGTCACCCATGTCTTGACCCAGTGGTCCGCCTTCTTTCCCGATTCTTGGGGAGAAATTGGACCTAGGTCTACCAGATACTGATGCAACTTTTCATTGATGCAGTTACTTAAAATGTGTTCCTTCATAAACAAATTATAAAGTTCTTCATAATTCTGCACTTTGTTTCCAGTCAACCAGCCACATAGTGTTTTTTACTGAGTAGTCTACAAATTCCACCAAGGACTGACTCTCTGATTTCTGAGCCCCCTTTAATTTAATTCTGTACCTCTCAGTAGTGAGTCCAAACCCCTCAATCAGGGTGCCCTTCATGAGTTCATAAGACTCTGCCTCTGCCCCAGTAAGGGTCAGGAGCCTGTCTCTGCACTTACCAGAGAACAGTTCCCACAGGAGTGCCCCCCAGTGAGTCTTCGTCACTTTTCTGGCCTCACAAGCCCTCTCAAAGGCTGTGAACCACTTGGTGATGTCATCACCATCCACACATCCCTTTGGGGATTTTAGCGCCATAGGACCCTTCCTACTCTTGATGTTTTAAATTGCTGTCACCATTGATGGGTCCTAGGCCCATCTCTGCTATTTCTTTCTCTAGAGCCAGGAGCCTAGTCTCTAGTCTCTTGGTCAACCTTGCTAAAAGGTTGTCCTCCTCAGTGAAGTTGTCCTCACTGTCTGGTACAGAGTTAGCCCTACCTCTGTGGGATCTAGACCCTGTATCCTTGGGTTTGGAGGGTAGGACACAAGGTTCCCATCCTTCCTAAGTAGTTGAGGTGGGTGGTTTAAGACCTCATCATTCTCACTACTTTCCCAATTCTCCTGAAGGTCCTCACCTTCATCAGTGGGGTGGTCCCTTGCATACCCTGCCAGGAACTCCTGGAGTTCTAATCTGGTAGGGTTGGACCCAGTTCTTATTTGCTTAGCTTTAAAGAGAAGCCGTAACTCCCTAACCTCTAGGTTGGAGTAAGGGGTGAGGTTGATCTCCTCAGCCGTCTTCTCTGGGTTGCTCATTGCTTTACTAAAGTGGGGTTTCTTTTTAGAAGGCCTACAACAATTCCAGGTACTTCCTCCCTAAGTGAATTTTAAGTTTGTAAAACAATTTACTACGGGGACTTAACACAAAGCCCTAACAAGACTTTAGGAAATTTGAAAAATAGTCAATTCAAAAAATGAGTTCTACTAAAGTCAATTTTTGGATTCTTGTCCTGCGATCAGAGGTTGACTAAGTTAGTCCAATAAATGCAAGGCTTTACATCCCACCGCTGATCCACCAATTTAGGAAGATGGCTCTGTATATGCTATACCAAAGTAAGGTATAGTGTGTACAGAGTCCAGGGAGTTCCCAGAGGTATCGCAAAGGCTAAATTAGACAAGTGCTAACATCTCTGTTTGTGGTAGTGTGGGCGAGCAGTTAGGCTTATCCAGAGGGTGTGTTAAGCATTTATTGTATTCACTCACTCAAGGCTGATGGCACACACTCAGAGACTGAATCCAGACCAATTATGTAAGTATAAAAAGATATACTTGTATTTTAGTTTGTAGAACCAAGCAGGAATTGGCACAGGTAAGTAAGAATACTTTCAAATGCAAAGCTGTACACAGAAATGCAATTGTGGAATGTATTGGATTTGTTTACAGGTTTGCATTACTTTTGAAACAGTTTAAAATACAGTGAGATTACTTTTGATTACTCTTGGATTACTTCTCAGTTACTTTTAGGTCTTGAGGTGATATGCCGAGATATCACACACTGGCTGTTGTCATTTATAGGTAAGTATGACAATTCTTAACTTAAAGCACAGTTCTTTCTTTTCATACAAACAGTAGATCAACAAGTTTTTTAGGAACAAAACTCGTAACATTGGTTCCTATGGGAAAATTAATGTTATCAGTTCTCAGGTAAGTAAACGACTTACGAGTAGGAGTTTTGGAGGTTAGGACCAAGGTTCCCCAACATCCAGTTGGGCACTCAAATCGCACCACCTGCGGCACTAGGGCGGCTGGGTGCAGAGTGCAGGGGCCCAATGTTAGCCAACGGGGCTAAGGAGGCCTTCGGTGAGGGACTGCTTACGAGCAGGCCACTTGGTAGTGGGGTTAGGACCAGCACAGCAGGGGCCAACAATCAGCACAGGAGCTGCACCACCAGCGGCACTGGTTCGGCCGGGTGCAGAGTGCCAAGGCGACGTCAGGGGCCCTGTGGATTGCAATGGAGATCTTCGTTTCTGCAAAAATGCTGCAGGCTCGGGCAGTGAGGCTTCCTGAAGGAGACCACCGGCTGGAGAGGAAAGTTGGGATCTTGGGGGATTCCTGGACACCATTGATTGGGCCGGCCGTGGGTTGTTGGGTACAGGGGTGTCTTTTGGCGTCGGGTTCTTCTTACCACCTGAAGGCCAGTGCACCCTGCTAGAGGAGTGACTTACCTCGGCCCTAGGCAGTGGGTTCCAGGCATGGCACTCAGGGATGTAAGCCAATTAGGAGGCCAGAGCGATAGGTTAAAAGTGGGAGGGAGAGTGATTAATGGCTCGCTGAAATCTACAGATGAAGGCAGATGGTTTTAACGTTTCACGGCAGGTACGGAAAGAGTTGGCAGGCAGTTCCCTGTTGGGGAAAGTTAAATGTATGAGACAGTTATGATGAAACGATATTAATAACATGCGCGTAAACAAATGGAAAGATGGAGAGTGGTGAAAAGATGGGGGAAACAAACGAAAGTTAAAGGATATGTAATTCTATTGCAGTGAGCGGATCAGCACTTGATAAGTGGTAGGAATAAATGCGCGTAAATATATGGAGAAATGGATGGAAGAGCAATGTGTTGCAAAATGGATAACAAATGAAGGTTAAAAGAACATAGAATTCCTATACAGTGAGTTGATTAACATCTGATAAGCGGCAGGAGTAAATGCGCGTAAACAACAGGGAAAATGGAGAACTGATTAACATGATGCAAAATGGGGATAACAGACGAAGGTTAAAGGATATGTAAAATTATAGCAGTGAGCTGATCAACGCTTGATAAGGGGGGTGAAACGGAGGGTAAGGAAGTAAGACGAGCATATAACATAATGTATGACATGTATACTGGCAGCGAGTAGAGATGGGGGAGAACAGCATGAAACTCAGGCAAACAGAGGAGAATGGTGTGACTAACATATTGGTTTGTTATGCGCACAGTGGGGTAATATTGGCTTTGCATTAAAAAAAAGGGGCGGACTACATGTAAAATGTTTGAGACATAAAATAAGACAACATGTTTGTTAGTCTCAGAAGTCTAACTACAGCTAATATAATAATTGGTGATTGTTTTTATTGTTTATAGTGACCCCTGACGAAGGGCGTTTGGCCCAAAATGCATTGGGTTTTTATTGAATAAAATGCTGCCTCAGATGAATTTTTGCTTCAGCCGTGTTCTTTCAAGAGGTCCGGATGGACACAGTGAGAATATTAGAAAATACGAAAATGGCAATTTACACTCCTCGTGTGGACTCAGAAAGTGGTCGAAGAAAAGTTGTAAAAAAGTGATGAACGAATATGAGGAATATATGGATTACTAAGAAGGAACATTATCGCCAAAGCGGCGTTATTTAGCTGTGCAATTGGTTGGGGTGTAATGACACCCCATTTTTGGTAGTTGTTGATTATCACAGTGCCTTTTGGGCATGGCACAATACCAGTTTGCACGCACTCATTGAACAACCAAGATTAAACTGAACTATGAACTTTTGGTGTGCATCCCACTCTTTTATCTGATGACGTATCAATGTATGCCCAGCACTGGGATAGCACCCGTTTGTCAAAAAATGGATAAATAAGTAAGATTAATGAATAATGCTTGAGTCCACACGACTGGGATAACAACGTGATTCACCAAGGGAACAGCGTGAAAACAATATGAAAATGAACTCCATAACGTTCAGGACATGAACAGATAACAATCAATGGTTGATATATGGATATAAAGTTTTTTATATATTCAGAAAAACAAGATTGTGTTTGGCACCAATGAAGTGAATCATGGGAAATTGAGTCCTTTAATGCAAAGTAGTGGGTGTAATGAATCGCGGCACTGAGATGGCGGGAAAATTCAATTGGTAAGCCAATTAGGAGGCCAGAGCGATAGGTTAAAAGTGGGAGGGAGAGTGATTAATGGCTCGCTGAAATCTACAGATGAAGGCAGATGGTTTTAACGTTTCACGGCAGGTACGGAAAGAGTTGGCAGGCAGTTCCCTGTTGGGGAAAGTTAAATGTATGAGACAGTTATGATGAAACGATATTAATAACATGCGCGTAAACAAATGGAAAAATGGAGAGTGGTGAAAAGATGGGGAAAACAAACGAAAGTTAAAGGATATGTAATTCTATTGCAGGGAGCGGATCAGCGCTTGATAAGTGGTAGGAATAAATGTGTGTAAATATATGGAGAAATGGATGGAAGAGCAATGTGTTGCAAAATGGATAACAAATGAAGGTTAAAAGAACATAGAATTCCTTTACAGTGAGTTGATTAACATCTGATAAGCGGCAGGAGTAAATGCACGTAAACAACAGGGAAAATGGAGAACTGATTAACATGATGCAAAATGGGGATAACAGACGAAGGTTAAAGGATATGTAAAATTATAGCAATGAGCTGATCAACGCTTGATAAGGGGGTGAAACGGAGGGTAAGGAAGTAAGACGAGCATATAACATAATGTATGACATGTATACTGGCAGCGAGTAGAGATGGGGGAGAACAGCATGAAACTCAGGCAAACAGAGGAGAATGGTGTGACTAACATATTGGTTTGTTATGCGCACAGTGGGGTAATAGTGGCTTTGCATTAAAAAAAAAGGGGCGGACTACATGTAAAATGTTTGGGACATAAAATAAGACAACATGTTTGTTAGTCTCATATGTACTTCAGAAGTCTAACTACAGCTAATATAATAATTGGTGATTGTTTTTATTGTTTATAGTGACCCCTGACGAAGGGCGTTTGGCCCAAAATGCATTGGGTTTTTATTGAATAAAATGCTGCCTCAGATGAATTTTTGCTTCAGCCTTGTTCTTTCAAGAGGTCCGGATGGACACAGTGAGAATATTAGAAAATACGAAAATGGCAATTCACACTCCTCGTGTGGACTCAGAAAGTGGTCGAAGAAAAGTTGTAAAAAAGTGATGAACGAATATGAGGAATATATGGATTACTAAGAAGGAACATTATCGCCAAAGCAGCGTTATTTAGCTGTGCAATTAGTTGGGGTGTAATGACACCCCATTTTTGGTAGTTGTTGATTATCACAGTGCCTATTGGGCATGGCACAATACCAGTTTGCACGCACTCATTGAACAACCAAGATTAAACTGAACTATGAACTTTTGGTGTGCATCCCACTCTTTTATCTGATGACGTATCAATGTATGCCGAGCACTGGGATAGCACCCGTTTGTCAAAAATTGGATAAATAAGTAAGATTAATGAATAATGCTTGAGTCCACACGACTGGGATAACAACGTGATTCATCAAGGGACGGCGTGAAAACAATATGAAAATGAAGTCCATAACGTTCAGGACATGCACAGATAACAATCAATGGTTGATATATGGATATAAAGTTGTTTATATATTCAGAAAAACAAGATTGTGTTTGGCACCAATGAAGTGAATCATGGGAAATTGAGTCCTTTAATGGAAAGTAGTGGGTGTAATGAATCGCGGCACTGAGATGGCGGGAAAATTCAATTGGTAAGCCAATTAGGATGCCAGAGCGATAGGTTAAAAGTGGGAGGGAGAGTGATTAATGGCTCGCTGAAATCTACAGATGAAGGCAGATGGTTTTAACGTTTCACGGCAGGTATGGAAAGAGTTGGCAGGCAGTTCCCTGTTGGGGAAAGTTAAATGTATGAGACAGTTATGATGAAACGATATTAATAACATGCGCGTAAACAAATGGAACAATGGAGAGTGGTGAAAAGATGGGGAAAACAAACTAAAGTTAAAGGATATGTAATTCTATTGCAGTGAGCGGATCAGCACTTGATAAGTGGTAGGAATAAATGCGCGTAAATATATGGAGAAATGGATGGAAGAGCAATGTGTTGCAAAATGGATAACAAATGAAGGTTAAAAGAACATAGAACTCCTTTACAGTGAGTTGATTAACATCTGATAAGCGGCAGGAGTAAATGCGCGTAAACAACAGGGAAAATGGAGAACTGATTAACATGATGCAAAATGGGGATAACAGACAAAGGTTAAAGGATATGTAAAATTATAGCAGTGAGCTGATCAACGCTTGATAAGGGGGGTGAAACGGAGGGTAAGAAAGTAAGACGAGCATATAACATAATGTATGACATGTATACTGGCAGCGAGTAGAGATGGGGGAGAACAGCATGAAACTCAGGCAAACAGAGGAGAATAGTGTGACTAACATATTGGTTTGTTATGCGCACAGTGGGGTAATAGTGGTATGGCATTAAAAAAAAGGGGCGGACTACATGTAAAATGTTTGGGACATAAAATAAGACAACATGTTTGTTAGTCTCATATGTACTTCAGAAGTCTAACTACAGCTAATATAATAATTGGTGATTGTTTTATTGTTTATAGTGACCCCTGACGAAGGGCGTTTGGCCCGAAATGCATTGGGTTTTTATTTAATAAAATGCTGCCTCAGATGAATTTTTGCTTCAGCCGTGTTCTTTCAAGAGGTCCGGATGGACAAAGTGAGAATATTAGAAAATACGAAAATGGCAATTCACACTCCTCTTGTGGACTCAGAAAGTGGTCGAAGAAAAGTTGTAAAGAAGTGATGAACGAATATGAGGAAATATGAGGAATATATGGATTACTAAGAAGGAACATTATCGCCAAAGCGGCGTTATTTAGCTGTGCAATTGGTTGGGGTGTAATGACACCCCATTTTTGGTAGCTGTTGATTATCACAGTGCCTATTGGGCATGGCACAATACCAGTTTGCACGCACTCATTGAACAACCAAGATTAAACTGAACTACGAACTTTTGGTGTGCATCCCACTCTTTTATCTGACTCAGGGATGTGTGCCATGTCGATTCTTCCCTTTTCTCTGCACCAAAACACGCTGCCTGCAATGGCAGTGTGTGGGTGTTAAGGTACAAGGCCTCTAATGGTGGCACAATAGGTGCCGCAGCCCTTAGAGGCCTTCCCTGGTCACAGTGCCCTTGGTACCTATGGTACCTTTTTACAAGGGGCTTACCTGTGGCCAGATATGTGCCAATTGTGGGTACAAAGGTACAGTTTTGGGGAAAGAACACAGGCCTTGGGAACCTGATTGGCAGGAATTCAGGGCACATCAAGTCAAGTTTCAACAGAGGTCAGGCAAAAAGGGGGGGTAACCATGCAAAAAGGGGTGCTTTCCTACACACGTGTGGTGATGCATGCACATGCATACATCATCATGCTTGCAGAATGTGAAGGCTACCAGAAGTGGCTGCGTTTTAGTACCTTTTTTCTCCTTTTATTGCAGCTGCTGCACAGCATCAGCAAATACAATTTTGCATTTTGCTGATGCTCCACAGCACCAGCAAAAACATGGACAAAGGCAATAGGTCACTAAGGCAAGTCCTAATGGCTTTGCCACTGCTTGTTTTCTACGATATTCCTAAGGATGCAATTTGCAGACAGATAGATTGATGCTTTTTACACAAGAGAACAGCACAACACTCGTTTTCAAAGTAGTCTCCAAAATCTGGTTCACAGGAACTCCAGTTTCCTCTATAAAGACAAATTAAATGTGACAATACTGTCCTAACCACAATTCTTTTTGTTGCGTCTCTTCCTCCTCTGCCTCTTTCATGATGAAGATGCCATGACTGAGAACCAAAAGTTACTTACCTAAAATACGAGCTCTCCACCATTATATAGTGCTAAGTAATCAACCCTCCTCTCTGCCATAAGAGCGGAGGAGGTTTTAAGGTCTACCTAACTCTTCACTAGAAAGAGGCAGTAAATCCACTGCGATGAGTGATGCGATTGGGGTGGCTCTTGGCAGTGCAGTTTTTCCTTAATATGAAATGCAACGCCTAAGCAACAATGGAGCATATTTACAAAAGCTATCACCACCACAACATCACTTTTTGTGACATTCTGGTGGCCATAAGCCCTTCGTCTTATTTACAAGGCTTGTAAATAGGCTTCCTTTTACGCAGCACTTAGCGTGAAAGGGACGTGCAATGGGTGTTGCGGTGGGCGTTCCGCCACAACACCCATTGCTTTTTGACGCTGCCCCCTATTTACAAGGGTGGCGTAAATAAGAAGCAGCACCAAAAATAAGACCAGGAAAAACCCGGTCTTAACCTGGCAAAACGAGGAGAAATAATTAATTACTCCTCGTTTTTGCTGTTTCTGTGTGTGCTGTACTCTGCAGCACACAAAGAAACAGCAAATCACCATTAGTGATTGTTCATGTGCAGGAAGGTTTTCCTTCCTGCACATAAACAATCATTCAAAAATGACGAGTGCAACTTCTATGTGTGCTGCACAATGCAGCACACATAGGAGTTACAAATCGCCATTACTGATTGTTTATGTGCAGGAAGGGACACATGAACAATTATTCCCCGCAACACAGGCACCCTTGCACTATGATGCAAGGCTGCCTACGTTGGCGCTAGGCAGCTAAATTTAGCGCTAGGGGAAACGTATGGGTGCGCCCCATTCTTGTAAATACGGCGCATCCCTGCATTTGGAAACAGTCGGAGCGCGGCATTAGCAATCTTGGCTTAACGCTGCGCTCCGACAGTTGCCTTGTAAATATGCCCCAATATCTTTTATTTTTTCTTTTATAAAAGAGAGAAGCAATGCATGTTGAGTTTTTCAATGGTTTTTATTAATATGTTGTGCTTATGCTGGGATGTACCGATCACTGGTACAGCAGGTGCAGTTGCACCAGGTCCTAGAGGCCTGAGGCCTTATCGATGTATTTTACTTACACAAACAGCAATCAGGAAGCTAATTGCAACGCCACTGTGCCTATGTGTCTAAAAGATTAAAAGGAAATGTTGCTTCAACATATGCATTTTTTTGTTTATGACTTTTATAGTGTTTTTAGATCAAGTCGTCCTTGTTCTGATCTTCCAAGCCAAATCCAAGAGCCATACTGTGTATCAGGCATGAATTACAAAGTGTCAAAAATACAACTCAAAACGTAGAGAGTCTCCCGCAGTTTGAAACTCGTTTTTTTTAAGACATAACTTTCAGAATTAAGCTACCTCTATGTCTCCAGTCTCGTTCAAACAAACTTATCACAGATATGATGATTTGATTTTTATTTTTAACTTCTGTGACATTTAATCAGCACATATTGAGACGGAAGGCTTAGTTTTTCATTAAGTTCCTTAGCAGTTTGAACAGGCAGCTTAATGCCGGACCGCATGCCCAGATGGCGAGCGCCACGCTGCTCACACAGGCAGAGAACCGCCGGCGAGGTGGCGAAAATGTCTGCTAAAAAGACGACATTCTGTCTTGTTTTAGGGAGGTGAGAAGATGCTGTCGCGCCAGCTTGCTCGTTATTCTTTTTCTCAATAGTTGAACTTCTGCTGCGTGGTCTGTTGAGCACGGTTGACCATAAATGTACTGGCTGTCCAAGATAGCTTGGAACTGAACAACTGTAGTGTACACTTGACAGGAAGAGACAAGAGAAAAAAACGCAACTCTACCCCCAAACCACTCACCCAAGATCCAGGGAGGAGAAAAGGCGATTAAATATTCCTAACATGCATGAGGACCCAGCAGCCATGTGGCAGCTCCTTCCACCACACTCATGTATTCCCTCAGGTGAGCTTGGGTATGCAGAGCTAGGGCAGAAACAATGTCCTTCTTTGTCGCTGCATGCAAGATTTACTACAAGATCACAAGAACAAGTCCTCCTGCTGAGGGACAGATACACCAAGGACCAATTCCTGCAATCACCAAGACAGAGCTCAATCAGGGATATCCAACAGATTGTTCCTTTCAAATGAATTTGAGATTACAAATTAGAAGCAACCAAAGGCTATAAAACTTGGTCCTGAACGTTCAAGTCACATGTTCTTCAGGTTTGTTCGAGTGGGAGATTTAACCGGGATTCATCTAAACTAGTCCAAATTCTACAACTGACAGCCTTCTGAATGATATTCATGATCCAGCAGTTTTTGCTTCTCCGGGGTTGAGCCATCAGTGTTCAAATACTTTCTATGAATTTACATGGACCAAACCTATAGAATTGATTAAGATAGCTGTTCACGATGATAGGGTGTTAAATGATGAATATTCTATTGATATACAATGAAACCTAACCCCAAGCAACATGTGTACCATTATCAATTCTTTATGTTCCTAACTATGCCAGTTAGGTGAGAGGGTATTTCCAACATATCTACCCTGATGACGACTTGCTACAATGATGTATAAGACTGAAACACCAACTAAAGCAACTGTAGTTGGCCAGAATACATCACTAAAAGTTTTCTGACTACTGTTCGTTGAATATTTTTGTAACTTATGCCAAGTACTTTATTTGTTTAGCAAACAATTGAAAGCTTCTTGCTCCTCTTGAGACTGGCATAACTGAAATGAACTAAATGATACTAAAATCAACTAGGAAACCATAAAACAGTGGGGCAGGACATCTATTAAAAGGCAACTATTTTAGAAGCTTTCTGAATTTCAGTAAGTTTTGTTCGCTGTGCAAAAAATAGTAGGCAGGGAGTTCCATTGTTTTACCGCTGCAACTGAAAAAGCTATTTTACTTTATATGGCACTATATGCTCTCGCAACTCGCAGTAAGTACTGATTGGTTGACCATAGTCTTCGATCCGAATTGTGCCATATGAGTTAATCTTCCCAGAACTCAGGGTTTTGAGAGTATACTGCATAATGCACTATTGTCATTGCCATGAGTACTATCCTCTGACAAGAAGGTGGGGATACCGTTCTGTACAGTGTTAGACACTGATTAACCTGGCTATGGGATTCATCGCTAGTTGGAGCCTACATACAAATTTGTCTGGGGCTTCCAAATAAATGACATTCTAGTGATCTGGTTTCAATTGAATTCATGAAATTTATCACCGGGATGTGGCACATTGGTTCAATAAATGGCAGCAGATTTTTAAGTGTCTTTATTTTAAAAAACAAAACAGGTGCTAGAAACTTTGTGAACCTGGGTTTCTCAACGGCAGGTTATGTTCAAGATGAGTGGTCAAATTTCACCCAGATTTAGCAGGAGGTTTTCCATGACCATTATCTGGAGTCAGCCTACCTTCTTCCAGATATCTGAGCCATAAGGCCCTCATGATCATTGCCTCCTTACAAAGCCTGGAATTTTCGCCCCAGAATTATTATTACTGGGGCTCACAGTAATTCTGGGGGGTGGGAGGGGTCCGAGGGGAGAACAATGACAGGAATAACAAGTTATCTGGGAATAACATTTAGGAATCAGTGTTTTATGTGGACTTCTGCATGTTTTCCCTAGAGTTTCATCGCTTTTAGCAGGAGATATCTCCTGGGGGAGATCCCACAACCCATCATTCTCCCAGTAACTCCCATTGCTAGGCCTATAAGAATAACGGGCCGCCCATAATGAGGGCCTTAGTGGTTAGGAGAATTTATTTTTTAATAGGATTTGATTTCAAAAAGTTATTTCCCACCCACCGCCACGTGAGGGTCACGCAGTCTAGGAGGTCCCCCCGCAAGGTATTGATGTTCCTCAGACTCATGTTGGGACTGCCATCGGCACACATATAAAATGTTGCTCTTATTGATGAAGAAGGATTTTGGGCAGTAGCTACATATTCTGGTTAAGGAGTAAGGGCAGCAGAATAGATCCTTCTTCAAGCCTACAGCAGATGTATTTGGGTTGGAAGGCAAATAAATCATAATGACCGATTCTGTCTTGAAGAAATGATTTGACCCCAGCCTGCGCAGTTCTTCTAAGCCTGCTTTTCGGCCTTTACAGTATTATGATGTGATCAATGGTGTCAAAGGCCGCCAATAGAGCCAGGGCCCGCCCACACCTTCATCCACTAGGAGGCACAGGCTATCAAGTTAGAACAGCAGAACCACTTTAGTGGGCTGAGGGGGGAGGGGCGCTGGACTGCGGGCTCCAAGATGGCTGAGGCTCATTGAGCCAGGTCCATAACCCAACACCACTGAATAAAGAGAGAACAGTAAGCTCAGAGAATGGCTGAAGTCCTCAGATCGAGAGCAGAGGACTCATTTGAAATAATAAAAAGCATTTGCAATGCAATAAGTCTCCCATTTGCGAGAGTTTAAGCTATTGACATTGAAATGACAATGCCTTTTATTTATCGGTTTTGATAATTAACATATAAATAAAAGACATTGTCATTTACAATGCCAAGAGCTCAAACTCTTGTAAATGCGAGACCTACTTCATTTCAAAGAAGCGGCCGCCATTGTCCTAGGCTGCTTGGAAAGTGAAATCACGCATGGCGCGCTAAATGTTGCAGGAAAGCATATCGTGCCTGCAGTAGGAGAAACTCATTAAAGAAAATAGCGCTTACAGACTAAAGAAGACTACCATGTAACTACAGAAGTAAAAGGGCCAGTCCTAATGGGAGGTTACAAATGAAGACAAGGCGGTACTAAGGAGGGACTAACAAGCTTATTAACAAATCAGAAGCCAGCATTTACAAAGGACAATCACACAAGCCAATGAAAAATATGGGCGGAGAGTGGGTGGAGCTTCAAGTCCATACTCAAATACAGCATGCCTAGCAAGCACCGCACGCGCTGCCCAGGCTCGACCTAAAAACTGGGATTTAAAAGCATAGGTTCATTCTGGACAGAAATCTGATCTATAGCCGGTCATGTATGGTGGGAGGACTCTAGGCCAGACCACTGCTGTGATAGCTTGGTGGCGTCTCGCTCACATTGGCGAGATTAAGCACACCTGCATTATCCTGGTGAGAATCATCCTGTAGTGAAAGTACGGCAGAGCAATAACTCCAAAGAGTAAACCTAGCTCAGATCAGGCGAACAACATCCATTGGGCTTAAAGGGGTATCCCCCACCCCATCGGGGTTCATGGGCAGGGCTGGACCGGAGGGCCTGCAGGCCTGACACCTCTAAAAGCATCCCTCTGGTCCTCATATGGACGTTTATAAACTTCATATGCCTCCGTTTGTTTTTATTCTGTAAAAGCCTCTGCTCATCTCGATAAGCCTAATCGTTTCAGCTCAAAGTTAACAAGCAAAGACGTTCAATGTTTAAACTGAATAGGAGAAAGTTGTAAAATCACTAGAGATGAATCTGCTGTTACCACATTCTTCCCCGTTCACAAGTAAACATTAGGAGTACATAGCAACAATTCCACAAAAACAAAAGAGAATAAAGTTCCATCCAATGGCAATTAAAATATAAGACAGGGATATGACAGAGGGATGTTGCCTTCAAAAGCACAAACATATACATTTTGGTGTGTGCCCTCGAACATATATTTTAAAAGTGGTTTGTTTCATTTCTTTGTACTGTGAGACACATCATAAAGTGCAGCATTGTTATTTATTGTTTATGTATACTTTGATAGTTTGTATAAAACCGAATAAAGTTATTATGATGATGATGAAGTGCAGCACTACTTTAAACAAGCATTGGCAATGCCAACAGGTCTGGCTTTCAAGGAATGTTGTATTTCAATGTGAAGTATTATAAGTAAATAGCATGGGAACCAGTGGCGGCTGCCACCGAGTAGCATGGGTGAGGCAGGGGCGGGGGGATAGAAAAATACATTAAAATGTGACCTACCTTGCTGCCGACCACCGCATCGCGTTATCCTTTACTGTTCCTGCTTTGACCAGGAAGCACATCCAGGCTCCCCTAAGCCAATCACAACGCTGCAATGCAGCATTGTGATTGGTGTGAGTGCCGTGGATTGACACTCAGAACGGAATAGGGAGCCTGTGCATGTTCTTTCAGTGTCATTTGCACAGTGGCACTTACTTTCTATTAATTTTGGCATTTAAACCTAAGCAAGTAGAGTAGGGCTTCCTTCCTTCTGTCCTGAAGAATTGCCTTTGACCCTTGCTGGGCTACCAGGGCATGAAACATGTTGATCGATTGGTGGAGCCATGGGTTCATAACTATGTCCATTTGGTACACCATTATGTTTTAATCTTGGCATAAACATATGCCGGGCATAAAATATTACTAAAGATGGATTGCCCGTAGCCAGTTTAAATGCATTATTGCCAAATCTAACACTCCCCTCTTAATCCCTAACAAAGGGCATCACCTGGCAGGGATACAAAAACATCTCAATTGAAGAGCCCCCTGTAGTGGATACTGCAGCGCCCATCCAGCAAGGAACCCAGTGATGCATCCTTTCAAGGATACCTCTCATGACCACATATATTTTTGATTTCACTGACTTCAGAGACTTGGTGGTTTTACAGAATGGGACACTCATTAGATTTTCAGGACTCTCTGGGAGCCTGTCAGAGCTGCACTGCTTGTCTGCTTTGAAAGCGCAGAAAGCACAGCTGCACGAAGGGGAAAGAAGGCAGGGAAGTTGATGGGGCTTGGTAAAGGATTTCAGGTAAGGCCAGGGAGGTGAGGCCATGTTATGTATGGTTCTCCCATCACTCCTATGCCCCTGTGTAACTGTTGAAAGCAGGAGCAGATGATTTTGGGGCCACACATGGCATAAAATTATAGATGGGTAAAAAATGAATAATGGGGATGTTTTTCACTTCGGGGTTTTGAGTTACATTATAGACAACTCAAGCTTTGCTCTCATTGTCTATTTCATGTCACTCAGAACCCCCTTGGTGAAAAACATCCCCGTAATTCACTGTTACCCATTTACAATTCTATATTTAGTTGCTAAATGAAAAAACACAACATTTTTATGAAAGGTAAAGGTCCAATGGCTGTGTACTAAAACAAGTTTCCAGCTTCCCTGAGGACTGGAAACATGCGGAAGTCAACACCCTACTACAGAAACCATCAGCAGACCCCAGCAAACTCAACAACTACCGACCAATCTCCCTGCTCCTGGCCAAAATATTAGAAAAAGCCATCAACAAACAACTCCTCTAACATCTGGAACGGAACCTCCGACTCAACTCCTCCCAATACGGATTCCGGAGCAACCACTGCACCAAGAAAGCCCTCATCGCGGCTAGCGACAACAACCAAGCCCTACTCGACTGAGGAGAGACTGCGGCTCTGATCCTCCTAGACCTCTTGGCAGCCTTTATTATGGTATCCCACCACACACTCATCACAAGGCTGCACAATGTAGGCATCAAGGGAGCCACTCTCAGATGGACAGCCTCTTTCCTCACTGGGAGAATAATTTGTGGAGTACCCTAAGGATCCTCGCTCAGCTCCACCCTCTTCAACACTTATATGACACCTTTGGCCAGCATCGCCAAAACCCACAGACTCAACATCATATCCTACGCCGACAACACACAACTCATTCTCTCCCTCTCTGAAGACACCACCAACTTCTACAACTGCATGACAGACGTTACCAACTGGATTAAGGACAACTGGATGAAGTACAACTCGTACAAGACAGAGGTACTGATTTTCAGAAACAAAAGCTACCCGTGATACGCATCCCAGTGGCCCTCAGAACTCGGACCTACTCCTACCCCTACTGACCACGCTAGGATTCTAGCATCATTCTGGACAACAAGCTAAACTTGACAACTCAGGTCAACTCTGTCTCCTTCTCCTGCTTCTTCATCCTCCGCATGGTTTGTAAGATATTCAAATGGCTATCCCAAAACTCAAGACGCACCATCACCCAGGCCTTCATCTCCAGCTGACTGGACTACGGCAACGCTCTCTATGCATGGACCACAGCTCACCTCCTCCAACGACTACAGACCATACAGAACACCACAACCAGGCTTGTCCTAGATCTCCCTTGATGATCTCACATCACCTCCACCTCAGGGAACTCCACTGGCTCCCTGTGCAGAAAAGAGTCCAGTTCAAGCTCCTGACCCATGCATACAAGGCCCTACACAACTGCGGACCTGCCTGCTTGAACCACTGCCTGAACTTGCATCAGTCCACCAGATGCAGATACGGAGGTCACTCCTTCTCCTACCAGCAGCGAAGACATGGAACAAGCAACCCTTTCATGTACGGACCTCCTCATCTCTATCAGAGTTCCAAAAGTCCCTGAAGACCTGGCTATTCGGCTAATCAACTAGACCCTCCCAGCGCCTGGATACCCTCACGGGTGACAAGAAGCGCTCTACAAATCTACAGATTGATTGACCTAAAAAACTCTAAAGAACCAAAAAGCATCAATTAAGGTGCTTTTATTTTTTTAAAAATAAAAAAATCACAACACTAGACAATTACAATACACAATTTGTTGGGTAAGTTACGACTTTGGCATAACTCTACAAGGTGTGCTTTCCCACCCACGGGTGACACGGGTGAAATTGGTTCAAATGCACCAGCGATGTATGTGAAAGACAGAGTATTGTAGCCCTGCAAGATGCTATTCAATGTGTAATTGACACAGAAGTATTACTTTTGGGTTACTGACAATCCCATAAAGGGATCAGGGGCACTGTGGTAACAGTTACAAACCTTATTTCATTATTTACAGTATCATACACACACACACACACACACTGTCTAAGAAGAATGATATAGCACCTGCGAGGTGTGAAGTGCAGTGGCAGCCGGCATGACTCGTGGGTGGCCCGGGGGGAGGGGTGGTGCGGGCGGGTTGCAACGGGCCAGCACAATAAAAAAAAATATTAAAAAATAAAATAAACTTACCTTGCCGCCGGATCCCGCGTCTCTGCTCCTGCTATCCTCGTGGAACTTGAGGAACAGGAAGCAGTCCCCATTGACCAATCACAACGCTGCAATGCAGAGTTGTGATTGGTAAGCACCCAGGCTCCCCTGAAAAACAGTTGCTAGTGTTTCACTGCACTGTGACAGACACTGGGCAGACGCAGTTGTTCGTGTGTTTTTGTGCTCTGATAGACACAGGGCAGACACAGTTGCTTTTGTGTTTTTGTACGCTGACAGACACTGGGCAGATGACAATATGGCACAATGTGATTTTGAGTTTTGAAATTTCTCTAATGCAATGGATGAAGACTTCCCTTGAGTTATACAGAACAGGTAATGCACAAGAAGCAAATGTGATCAAGTGGTTCATGCAGGCAGAAACTGCAGTTTTACATGAACAGTTGGTGCAGGTCCCAGCAGACAATCCAGGGGTGGTGTTTGAGGTGCCTGAGACACAGGATTCCCCTGTGAAGTGGAACAAGAGGTTGTGGCAAGAAAGTTGGGAAATATTACTGCAAAGCGCAGCTACTGTGTATCATGTAGATGCTCATTGTCCCATACATTTATATGACAGCCACTTTACTTCCCTTACAGATGAAAAGGCTAAAATCTTAGAGGCAGAGATGGTGACACGCGATTCTGATTTGGTGGGCATGACTAAGTGCGAGCACCTAAGAGAGAAAGACACTACTAACAGGTGGGCAGAGAATGAAGGGATGTATATTCCCCTAGACATACTTAGAACTGTGATTCCTATTTGTCAGTATGCACAGCACAGACCAGTTCCACAGATGGTGAGGGGCCAGTTGGAGAAAGGAAAATTACCAGGGCAGATAGGGCAGATGGATTGCCTTGGACTTGTGCCAAATGATCAAGGGTGTACTTATTCAGCAGTGTGTGGAGAGATAGTCAGGAAGGAGACTGCCCCAGGCCTTCTTACTGAGCAAGGGAAAGGAGAGTTTGACTCCAATACCAAGAATCCAGAGGCCAAAGTGTGGGTAGAATTCTCAGATTATTCCCCAGAACCAGCTGAGAACAGTGCAGACAGCAGAAAAGATAAAACGTTGCCATCAGACCCAAACCAGAAAAAGGAGAACATGTGTTTTCTGAAAAATATTTTTTGCAAGAAGAGTGATGCTTGTTTCTTTCCTAGATCATACTGCGACGTGTTGGTGTACCTGATGTCCCTGTCCTGCGTGTGGGTGCCTTTGTCTGAGTGGGGCCGTGAGGGTGTGGGAGCCCCCCAACCCTGAAATGACCACATGGTGTGGAACCCCCCCAACCCTGAAGTGACCACATGACAGCGCAGACTGACATCATTGCTGACATCCTTTGGCTGAATCAACCAGATAAACTGACCTAGCAAAGACGGTTTTTTGAATGTGCTCTAATGACAATGAAAATGAAGAAAAATGTTAAAAGATATCATTTCAAAGCAGGAGGGCTGCGTACCTTTCACACAGAAGGATATTTTTTCATTAAATCCAGAGAGTTACAGAAGAATCTGTTCAGTTTGAAGAAGATTTTAAGATTCCTTTATTTTAAGCAAAATATATAAGTTTGGCTGCTTCCATAGTACAATCCAGAATTAGCCATTAATAACACTAGGAGCATTAATGAGTTAACATGTTTGATTCTATTTGTGCATTCATTTTGTGTATTCATCACACATTCATTTCTGTAGCTGAGTTATTATCAGATATACATGAGCTATTTTAAATGAAGTGATATGTTACATGCTTTTATGATGTCTCTGTTTTAATGTGTGCTTCATTTTATATTCGTGCTTTCACTTAAGAAGTAGATTTTTTGATATGTATGTTATGATAGTCAAAGGTCATGGGGAGGAATGTAGTGCTAAAGGCACTCACGTGTATTGAAACCACGTGATGACCTTTGACTACCATCATTTTAATTGACTTTTGGTGTTTAATTTTATCCTAGCTTCAATGTATGCTGCATGTGCCTTTTTCCTTGAAGATTTCTTTCATGTAATCTTGTAGTTTTAAAGTCGGAGCTTTCACAGAGTAGAACAGCCTTGCCAGGAACAGAATGTGTGGGATGTGCATTTGAAAGCATGAGAGAGAGAGAGAGGTGTGGAATGTACTTCGGTCTCGATGTGCAGTGTTATAAGCAGTGGTGCTCAAATGTGCATTATGTTGTACATTCGGAGGTGAAGTGTGCAGTGCTATAGGCAGTGATGCACAAATGTGCATTGTGTTGTACATTGGGAAGTGTTATGAAGTTCTTACTATTGGCTTTGACATGCCATCATGTCATCTTGAATTCTGACTCTGTCTTGCTTGAGCTTTTTGCGTGCACAGGCAGGCCCCCAGATTACTCAAGTTGTTTAGGCTATTCACGTTCAAGGTTGTTTTGTTTTCTGTTCTGCTGGAGACTTTCGTAAGCTTTGTTAAGATAACGGCTGGAACATGTGAGAGTGCAGAAGGAACGAGAGAACTCTTTTGCCTTTAGAATGCTTGCATGGAAAGTGGCCAATTCCAGTAAGTTTCTTTGGCGCAGAGGAGGGCCTCTCGGAACCTTCTAGTGTGTTTTGAGATTATAAAGCTGGGGTTTGTTGACTTAGAGACTGGGATTTGCGCCTGAACGACGGACGCAGCTCCTGGTTTGCTGAGTCTCTTGACCCCGGCTGTGAATCCCCCAGTCTGGAGTGGGCCAAGATGAAGTTTGCAGCCGGTGATATATCTTGTTTTTGATTATTGCCATTGTGTGTGTGAGTGTCTGTGTGCACATTCAAGTCTCCAGCGGCTATATTCGTCATTGTGATGTGTGAGTGTCTGTGTGCACATTCAAGTCACCAGTGGCTATAATCGTCAATGTGATGTGTGAGTGTCTCTGCGCACATCCAAATCTTCAGTGGTTGTAATCATCTGATGTATTTAGTGTATATATCTTTCTGATTTCTTGCAGGATGTCCAGTATTATCTGCTTGTACTTCATTTCATATTATTATCTGTCATGCATTTAACAGTTGCATTTGCCTACTTATATGTGTGTTATTATTGCTTGCATATATATATATATATCTCTATATACATTTGAATGTTGTTCATTTGACATCTGGGAAAGCCTTTTTGTTAGAGAGTGTTACACAAATAAAACCCCATGCCTTATTCTGAGAACCGTATTTTGATGTGTTTCATTTTATAAAAGTGAAATCCCTTTCCTGGTGGTGTTTTGTTTTTATTGCTTCGACGTGTTTGAGCCTCCATGTGGGAGGGCGGTATGTACTATTACTTGGGAGGGCGAAGCAATACAAACAGGGAAAGTGCGCATGACTGGTTTGGGCGGCCCGAGACTGCTGACCAAACAATCATTGCACACTTAGGAGTGGGAAAATCACTCCTCCCCTGCTCTGCTCCGAAAGCAGAGCAGCACCGCCCACCCGTCCATGACTAAGTGCGAGCACCTAAGAGAGAAAGACACTACTAACAGGTGGGCAGAGAATGAAGGGATGTATATTCCCCTAGACATACTTAGAACTGTGATTCCTATTTGTCAGTATGCACAGCACAGACCAGTTCCACAGATGGTGAGGGGCCAGTTGGAGAAAGGAAAATTACCAGGGCAGATAGGGCAGATGGATTGCCTTGGACTTGTGCCAAATGATCAAGGGTGTACTTATTCAGCAGTGTGTGGAGAGATAGTCAGGAAGGAGACTGCCCCAGGCCTTCTTACTGAGCAAGGGAAAGGAGAGTTTGACTCCAATACCAAGAATCCAGAGGCCAAAGTGTGGGTAGAATTCTCAGATTATTCCCCAGAACCAGCTGAGAACAGTGCAGACAGCAGAAAAGATAAAACGTTGCCATCAGACCCAAACCAGAAAAAGGAGAACATGTGTTTTCTGAAAAATATTTTTTGCAAGAAGAGTGATGCTTGTTTCTTTCCTAGATCATACTGCGACGTGTTGGTGTACCTGATGTCCCTGTCCTCCGTGTGGGTGCCTTTGTCTGAGTGGGGCCGTGAGGGTGTGGGAGCCCCCAACCCTGAAATGACCACATGGTGTGGAACCCCCCAACCCTGAAGTGACCACATGACAGCGCAGACTGACATCATTGCTGACATCCTTTGGCTGAATCAACCAGATAAACTGACCTAGCAAAGACGGTTTTTTGAATGTGCTCTAATGACAATGAAAATGAAGAAAAATGTTAAAAGATATCATTTCAAAGCAGGAGGGCTGCGTACCTTTCACACAGAAGGATATTTTTTCATTAAATCCAGAGAGTTACAGAAGAATCTGTTCAGTTTGAAGAAGATTTTAAGATTCCTTTATTTTAAGCAAAATATATAAGTTTGGCTGCTTCCATAGTACAATCCAGAATTAGCCATTAATAACACTAGGAGCATTAATGAGTTAACATGTTTGATTCTATTTGTGCATTCATTTTGTGTATTCATCACACATTCATTTCTGTAGCTGAGTTATTATCAGATATACATGAGCTATTTTAAATGAAGTGATATGTTACATGCTTTTATGATGTCTCTGTTTTAATGTGTGCTTCATTTTATATTCGTGCTTTCACTTAAGAAGTAGATTTTTTGATATGTATGTTATGATAGTCAAAGGTCATGGGAAGGAATGTAGTGCTAAAGGCACTCACGTGTATTGAAACCACGTGATGACCTTTGACTACCATCATTTTAATTGACTTTTGGTGTTTAATTTTATCCTAGCTTCAATGTATGCTGCATGTGCCTTTTTCCTTGAAGATTTCTTTCATGTAATCTTGTAGTTTTAAAGTCGGAGCTTTCACAGAGTAGAACAGCCTTGCCAGGAACAGAATGTGTGGGATGTGCATTTGAAAGCATGAGAGAGAGAGAGAGGTGTGGAATGTACTTCGGTCTCGACGTGCAGTGTTATAAGCAGTGGTGCTCAAATGTGCATTATGTTGTACATTCGGAGGTGAAGTGTGCAGTGCTATAGGCAGTGATGCACAAATGTGCATTGTGTTGTACATTGGGAAGTGTTATGAAGTTCTTACTATTGGCTTTGACATGCCATCATGTCATCTTGAATTCTGACTCTGTCTTGCTTGAGCTTTTGCGTGCACAGGCAGGCCCCCAGATTACTCAAGTTGTTTAGGCTATTCACGTTCAAGGTTGTTTTGTTTTCTGTTCTGCTGGAGACTTTCGTAAGCTTTGTTAAGATAACGGCTGGAACATGTGAGAGTGCAGAAGGAACGAGAGAACTCTTTTGCCTTTAGAATGCTTGCATGGAAAGTGGCCAATTCCAGTAAGTTTCTTTGGCGCAGAGGAGGGCCTCTCGGAACCTTCTAGTGTGTTTTGAGATTATAAAGCTGGAGTTTGTTGACTTAGAGACTGGGATTTGCGCCTGAACGACGGACGCAGCTCCTGGTTTGCTGAGTCTCTTGACCCCGGCTGTGAATCCCCCAGTCTGGAGTGGGCCAAGATGAAGTTTGCAGCCGGTGATATATCTTTTTTGATTATTGCCATTGTGATGTGTGAGTGTCTGTGTGCACATTCAAGTCTCCAGCGGCTATATTCGTCATTGTGATGTGTGAGTGTCTGTGTGCACATTCAAGTCACCAGTGGCTATAATCGTCAATGTGATGTGTGAGTGTCTCTGCGCACATCCAAATCTTCAGTGGTTGTAATCATCTGATGTATTTAGTGTATATATCTTTCTGATTTCTTGCAGGATGTCCAGTATTATCTGCTTGTACTTCATTTCATATTATTATCTGCCATGCATTTAACAGTTGCATTTGCCTACTTATATGTGTGTTATTATTGCTTGCATATATATATATATATCTCTATATACATTTGAATGTTGTTCATTTGACATCTGGGAAAGCCTTTTTGTTAGAGAGTGTTACACAAATAAAACCCCATGCCTTATTCTGAGAACCGTATTTTGATGTGTTTCATTTTATAAAAGTGAAATCCCTTTCCTGGTGGTGTTTTGTTTTTATTGCTTCGACGTGTTTGAGCCTCCATGTGGGAGGGCGGTATGTACTATTACTTGGGAGGGCGAAGCAATACAAACAGGGAAAGTGCGCATGACTGGTTTGGGCGGCCCGAGACTGCTGACCAAACAATCATTGCACACTTAGGAGTGGGAAAATCACTCCTCCCCTGCTCTGCTCCGAAAGCAGAGCAGCACCGCCCACCCGTCCACCCGCAAAGCAGCACAAAGCATAAAATGATAATAACTACAAGTTATTATCATTTTATGTTTCTTCTTCCTCGCACTGCTTAAAAGAAGTGGGGCGACGCTCCTCCACCATAGCGGAGGAACTGCCACTGGTGAAGTGTGCTGGCAGTAGGTGAGACTGTCACTGGCAGAATCTCGGGTGATAATCTGGACGAAGGACCTCTCCTGACAAGTGGTCAAGTGCTTATATACAAAATCTTATCAGAAATTGGAATTTCTGACATAAGTTTAGGAATGTCTGACATAGATTAGGTGCATCAAGGTGTGCGTCCCAGACATTTCCTTATGAACAAAAGGATGTCAATTCAGACTACATTATTTTGGTTATATGTCTGTATGTGTTCTTATTAAACCTTGATATGGTGAAGAATAGACGTTTGACTCAGACGAATTTCGCTTTAGGTGTTGTATCTATGTCATTAATAGACGAACTTGACGCTTTTATAGATCTTTTTAAACGATAAGGTCAGAAGACATCTGCGTTGAAGGGCAGACATGACAATGATTCTGCATAGATTGGGAAAGATGGTGGCTTCCATTGTTTGAATGTGGGAAGATGGCGATCTCCATCTCCATTAGCCAAGATAGGGTCGGGAGCCGGACCTTAGGGACTTCACGTCAAATTTTGTTGTGGAGTAATGGTGGGCAGTCAGGATTCATTGTCGATTTTATGTCGCAGTGTGGTGTTTTTATTAAAGAGTAATTAAACTGATGTATTTCAGTACGCTTATAATTTACTTTTAAGTGTTTAATTGTATACACATTGCACCTTTTGACACCTCTTGAGAAGTTTGTGTTACCTGAATGACAGTGAACAAAGTACAATTACGTAGCACACAGTACAATTTTGTCCTGTCTAAATATGTATCCTTTCCATGTTTGTCTAGTATAGTGCATACATTATTAGATTAGATTAGGATGTGGCGTAATGGCCAGAGCTGCCGGCTTTGGCGCTGAGGAACCATGTTCAAGTCTTGTCGTCCGCTCAACATCCTGTGACTCTCGGCAAATCAATTAATCTCCCCATGCCTACCAAAAAAAATTGAATGTGGCCTTGTGTAAAGTAACTGGTGCTCATGTAAAGCACTCGAATACCTTCAGGTCTAGTTCACGCTATATAAAACTGCAAAAAAAAGATATAGATACTTTCTGGAATTCACAAATTCTGTAGGGTATCCACATGGAAAGGTGCATCTGAAGGAGGTTTCCATATGGCGTCTTCCAAATCTATATTCCATTACTTTTGTACAGAGGTTTCTGTGGCAGAGAAACACGAACAAGAGGATTGGAATTCCATGTGCAAATGCACATTCTTTTTCCTTCCATGGGGAATATATTTTCTGTATGCAGAAACCCCTTTGCCTACACCCCTAAAACATCTAGGAGTGATCCGTTGCCCTTCCCAACCTGGAACAGGATTTGCATCAGCCTTTGGCTGGAGTAAAAATACAACCCCTTTCCAGCTGTCAAGACAAATGTGAGAAGCTTGTGAATGCCCACAAACAAGGCTAATCACGCCTTCAAATGCCCAAGAATGCCTGAATCCCACCCCTTGAGTGTGAAATAAGGGTGTAGAGATCTCCACACTCGTGGCGGAGATTTCTGCACCCCTAAAAAGGCTTACGGCTTCCAGAATCCCTTTGTGAAACCCTGGCAGGCATATGTAAGGTAAATGTGGCTGTAAACTTACATTCACAAACGCATTGACCTTTATGAATTGGCTGCACTGAGTTTTTCAATTGAATATGCTTCTTTGGTGTGCCATTTACTTTGTGCATGTTTAGTTGCCTTCTTTAAGTGTGATATTTTGTGGATACTGCATGAACGTCCATTTCTTTAATCTAACTTAGAGGGCTTGCAGTGGTAATGTCCTTGCTGCTGGTCAGTCCTTCTAACCTGCAAAGTACCAGAGTTGTTTTGACGATTTCTTCTCTTTGGGCACAAAAGGAATGGACAGGCTTCACTTTTGCTTTCTCTTGGCTAGGGGTGTCCGACTGGTGGATTGTGGGTTACCGGTAGCTTGCGGGCTGTCTGGGAGTAGCTTGCTTGTCAGTAGAGTTCAGGAGTACGAGGATGAACTACTTCTATTAATGCACCTTAAAACACTCTGCACTCGGTTATGCAAGGCCTCCAAAATGGACAATGCAGGACCCGCTTGCAGCCTGCCCTCTTGTTAAATAAACAATTTCAAGCTTCTGTCTGGTACGAAGACTGACAACAAATAAATGCCTCAGAACACACACTTTGATCTGTTTTTCCCTATTTTATTTTATTTTCCTTCTTTGTTTCCTTCTACACTTCCATCTTTCTCTCCTCACGCCTTTCTGTCTCTTTCTATCACTTTCATTTTTTTCTTTGTTTTCCTTTTTTCTTTCTTATTATTTTTCTTTGTTTCTTTCTTCCTGGCTCCTCCTTTCTTGGACTTCTTTTGTCACCTCCGCCTCGACATCGCCACCGCCATCCCCGACGGATACAAGATTTAGAGGAAAGACCGCCCCAACCGCCCAGGAGGAGGACTCGCCATCGCACCGCCCAGGAGGAGGACTCGCCATCGCACACAAGAGCTCCCGCCGACTCTCCACCGCCACCACAAACAACTCCCTCCCGACCACCAAACACCTTCACTTCCAGATCCAGCCCAACCCTAGAACCACTCTTCGCGGCACCCTCGCCTACAGACCCCCCGGACCTCGCGCCTCATTCACCACTACCATCACTGACCTCATCGCACCCCACGCCATCGCCTCCACGGACTACATACTCATTGGAGACCTTAACCTCCACCTCGACAACCCCAGCGACCCCAACTCCACCACCCTCCTGGTCAACCTCGCCAGCATCGGCCTGAAACAGCTCATCACCACGCCCACCCACAAGGCAGGACACACCCTCGACCCCATCTTCGCAGGAGGTAACAGCATCCACTTCAGCCACACCACGCAACCCCCCTGGACGGACCACCACTGCGTACACTTCAACGTCGTCAAACCCACCACCCCCAAACCTGCACCGCGCCCTCCAAGAAGGAACTAGAACAAAATCACTGAGGAGCAGCTCAACTCCGCCCTAAACTGCAACACCCCCACCACATCGACCAACGCCAACCTCGCAGCCAAAAAACTCCACAGATGGATCTCCAACTGCGCGGATGAGCTCGCACCCCTGCGCAACCCCGACAGACAGCGCCCCAGGAAGGCCACCTGGTTCACCACCGACCTTCAAGAATCCAGACGCACCTGCAGACATCTCGAGAAGAACTGGAGAAACAGCAAAACGCCAGAAGATCGCACCACCTACAAAAACGCCATGACGGAATACCACCAACGCATCAGATACACCAAGAAGACCTTCATCCGAAACAAGATCCTCGCCAACTCCAGCAACTCCAAGGAACTCTTCAACGTCATCCAGGAATTCACCAAACCCCCCTGCGAAACCACGGACATCACCCCCTCCCAGGACCTCTGCGACAAGCTCGGATCCTACTTCCATCTGAAAATCAAGGGCCTCTATGACCACTTCAACGACCAGACACCTGACTCCGAAACCACCTCCATCTCCAGCAATGCCAGCCAGCCTACCGTCTCCGCCTGGACCACAGTCACCACCGAAGACACCACTTCGACCATGAAAGGCATCCACTCAGGGGCCCCCACGGACCCCTGCCCGCCGCACATCTACCACAGAGGCGCCACTGCCATCGCTCCAGAACAACGACGCACCATCAACACCACCCTCACGACCGGCACCTTTCCCGATGACTGGAAACGCACAGAAGTCAGACCCCTGCTCAGAAGCCCTCAGCAGACCCCACTAACCTCAAGAACTACCGACCCATCTCCCTCCTCCCCTTCGCAGCCAAAGTCACCGAAAAGATCGTCAATGCCCAGCTAACAAAATTCATCGAAGAAAACTCCATCCTCGACCCCTCCCAATCCGGTTTCCGCAGCAACCACAGCACCGAGACCGCTCTACTCGCCGCCACAGACGACATCTGCACCCTCCTCAACCAAGGGCACACCGCGGCCCTAATCCTTCTCGACCGCTCCGCAGCGTTCGACACCGTCTCCCACCGCACACTCACCGCCAGACTCCATGACGCCGGCATACAGGGAACCGCCCTCGACTGGATCCGATCCTTCCTCACCGGCAGAACCCAAAGGATCAGCCTGCCACCCTTCCTCTCCGAACCCACAGAAATCATCTGCGGAGTACCCCAAGGATCGTCACTCAGCCCCACGCTCTTCAACATCTACATGGCCCCCCTCACCGCCATCATCAGACAGCACAGACTCAGCATAGTATCCTACGCCGACGACACCCAGCTAACACTTTCCCTCACCAAGGACCCAGTCACCACCAGACTCAACTTCCAGGAAGGAATGAAGGACGTCGCATCCTGGATGAGCAGCAGCTGCCTGAAGCTCAACTCGGAGAAGACAGAGGTCCTCGTCCTCGGGCCCTCACCCTCTGCATGGGACAACACCTGGTGGCCCACCTCCCTCGGCAGCCCTCCCACCCCCACGGACCATGCCCGGAACCTCGGCATCGCACTCGACTCCTCCCTCTCCGTGACCCAACAGGTCAACGCCATCGCCTCCAGCTGCTTCAACACCCTCCGTATCCTCCGAAAGACCTTCAAGTGGATCCCCCCCGAATCAAGGAAGACCATCACCCACGCACTCATAACAAGCAGACTGGACTATGGAAACGCACTCTACACCGGAATCAACAAATCCCTGCTCCACAAACTCCAGACCATCCAGAACACCGCGGCCAGACTCGTCCTCGGCATCCCACGACATGAACACATCACCCAGCACCTGCACAACCTCCACTGGCTCCCCGCCGAGAAGAGAGTTACTTTCAAGATACTCACCCACGCCTACAAATGCCTCCACGACACCGGACCCCAATACCTCAACGAGAGAATCTCCTTCCACGTGCCCAAGAGAAACCTCCGATCGGCCGACCTCGCCCTCGCCGAAATCCCGCGCATCAACAGAGCCAGAACAGGTGGAAGAGCCTTCTCCTACATCGCGGCCAATACCTGGAACGAGCTCCCGATTAACATCAGACACGCCACCTCCCTGAACATCTTCAGGAAGACGCTCAAGACCTGGCTCTTCGACTGAACGGAGCTGCCTACCCCCTTCCCCCTAGCGCCTTGGGACCCTCACGGGTGAGTAGCGCGCTTACAATGCCCCTGATTGATTGACTTCTTGTCCTTTCCATGTTTGGTTCTGTGTCTCTTTCTTTTATTCACTTCTATAACTCTTCTGTCCCTTCTTTCTCTCCTTTGCCCCTTTCTTGATTTTGTTGCTTCATGTTCACTTTCTCTTTTTTCATTGCTTCTTTCTTTCTTCTTCTTTCTTTCCTTCATCCCATCTTTCTGTCTCACCTTTGTACCCTCATTCCATCCCTCTACATTTTTGCTTCTTTCATCTTTTTCATTCCTTCCTTTTCTTTATTTCTTTTTCCTTCCTTCTTCTCCTTGCACCCTTGCCCTCAGCCCATTCTTCCTTTACTTCCTTTCTTCCATCCTTCCATCTTCATCTTCAGTCTTTCCTTCATTTTATGCAGTTTGATTCTGGAGCTTAGGCTATAGCTAAGCCTTTATGAAGTTCACCATGATGGAGTGGCCCTGTGTGGTTGTTTGCTGTAGGATTTTGCTGGACATAGTCTTTTACATCTTTTGCCATCTAGTTCAACTCCTCATGTTGATTGTAGAGCACTTACCATGTTCTATCACTAGGCTATTTCTGTTCCTGTCCTTTAGCTCACTCTGAATCCTGCTGCCTTCCGCCCATGATTGTCTTTAACAACTTGAATGGGTACCATCAAGTCTATTGATAGACCTCCATGTTTTCATCTGTCAAGATTTGCCTCTCTTTGAGCGCAAAAATCAGTTGAACAGAGTTCTGGACTTGCTGTAGCTGTTGTATTCAAGATTCTTTACCTCCATGAAGGGTGTTGCCATAGAAGACTACGCTTTGCCTCTCTTTCACTTGCCCATACTCCCCGCATCTACCGAAGCAGAAGTGTAGGGCCTCCTTCTCCCACATCGCCGCAAAGAAATGAAACAGCCTCCCCACGCACCTCCGGACCATCACCTCACTTCCGGAATTCTGAATGGCCCTCAAGACCTGGCTGTTCGAATAAGTCTCCGGGACCTGCAAGCACCCGAATACCCTATCGGGTGATCAGTTGCGCTTTATAAACCCTAATTGATTGATTGATAGTGTACTATTCTATCAAAATGGCCACTTTCTGCCTTATGTGTGCTGGCACATTGAAAGTGAAGTTTTTTGTGAAATTGACACAGGGATCTGACTCAAGTTGGAGTTCCAAACAAAACTCAAGTTTTTAATGCTGTCCTTTAGCCTGGTGGGATGTTCAATACACTTGGCATTTGTGGACAGAGTGCAAGGGTAGGGAAAATATTTGTTTAGGACCCAAAAGAAAAATCTCCATTCTGTCACTTGCTTGATGTGGCATAATTACATTTATATTTGGCCTATTGACTCAAAGAATAAATGTAAGACTATCAGCATAGGAAGTTAAGTGAATCCATGTGACTAATAAATCCTATTAAAGGCCTGATATATATATATATATAAGAAAAGGAGCTACAACACCACAACTCGAGCAATCCCACATGGTGATGGGAAGGGGAGCTGAGATAAAGGAACAAAGTTTGACTCGCTGTGTTCTCCCTGTTTTGTTTTGCCTGGATAATGTGTTTTTAAAAACAGTAATACATAATAATGCTATATACAGAAGTGTGCAGAGCTTGTCTAGGCATATCATTTGTGCATATATATAATTTAGGGTGGCTAATGTATATTCCCTAAATTAAGGCGGGGAAATTGATGGAATGGCCCATTTATTGAATCGGTTTCCTTCCTGCTGCAACCCAGTAGGCGATAATATGGTGACAATTCAGTCTTTTTCTCACACTATGATTAGTCCGATTTATCCAAAGCTTTTTTTTAAATGTTTTTGGTTTAGCACCATCACTCCTGTTAAACATCTGTTTGATAGAGGTATCATGTGGTGAGCCAGTTGAAGCAGCTTCTACTACTGGTTACCCCTAATCGAGGTCAATGTGTGCTGTGAGGCACCATAGATATTCACAATTGGACAGTTTCTGTGATTCTTGTTTCTGCTCCCAAAATCTTTCCAAATGTGGGTGCATTTCAGGCTGTGGTAGTGATCAAGTAAATCAAAACTATGAATATTTAATTGAAGGTTGAACTAAGGTTTGTCATGTAGTACAACGGAGTACAGCTTCAACAGTCTCGGTGGTATTTAGCAGCAGTTCTCATCCTGTGGTCCGAGGACCCTTGAGAGTCCCCAATACCTGCTCAAGTGGTGCACAACTGCTTAGAAAATTAAATACTAAATTAAACTAAAGAAGCGAAATATAAAATGTAAAAATGTTCTGAAAATGAAAAGGAATTTGAAATTGGAAGCTAAAAATTAGGTTGGCATCCTCAGATTGATTCGTGGGAGTAGTGCAAGTGCATCAAACAGAATATAGTATGGATGATGGGTGACCTTTATTGAATAGAGAAAAGCTCCAAACTTCCCATTAAAATTAAAATGATGATTTTTTAAATATTTGTTTGTTAATGAAATAAAGATTTCATTATTTATGTATTTGTTTGATGAATGCGTGTTTCTGTATTTTTGTGTATTGTTTTGCAGTTCAATCATAGAAATTGCTTAGACCGGGGTCCCTGGATTCCAATAATGGCTTAGCCTTGGTCCCAAGTTTCCAATAATGATTCAGTGGGGGTCCCTGGATTCCAGTAATGATTAACCAGGATCTACAGGCATCAAGAGGATAGGAACCACTAGTATACAGCATGGTAATGAAGGATTCTTCCTCATAACAAAGGATATCTCCTGCACTAACATCCTATTCTGCAAACAATATAAAGTTTCAGTGTGCTGGGAAACACGCTATGAATAAAACAATACTTGAAGGAATGTGCCTATAAAGCTTTATTTGCTGTTGATTTTTCAAAATATACATTTTTGGGGAGGATTCCTAAATATCTTACAAAAGTTGTTTTTTTATAATTTTGAGACCAATGGAACTTCTTCAATGTGTATAAGAACGTTTCATTGGATGTCCCTGACACAAGAACCTGGAATTTCAAATCCTACTCAATCTGTTGGCCCAGTGTGTAGAAAAAACAGCATTTCCCATTTATACTGTCATAATTCCTGCAGGAAAACCCTTAACCCCTGATAGGAAATCCACCTCTTCTGCGTGGCTACCCCAGATGTTTCACCTTTGGCTGGACCCTATATTTTAGCTGGCTTTAGAGCTCTGTGCACTTTACCGCTGCTAACCAGTGGTAAAGTGCATGTGCTCCCCTTTTACATGGTCAAATAAGCATACTCCTAATTGGTATATGTAAATTAACTTTACGTCATTAGTTCAAGCTCAATTCATGAGCTACACACATTTCCTTTTCCTGGACTGCAGCCGTTCTGAGCTCCCGGTCCAGTTCTCTCTGCCTCTGCTAACAAGCTAGAAGCCATCCTTCCCTCTCTGTTTCCCTCTTAGGGCCACTGCCCTCACTTTCAGAGTCCTCCTCCTCATCAGAATCATCTGATATCATTGCTTTCCAGCGTGGCACCTCATAGCAATACAGGGCTGCCTCAAGATCCTGCCTTGTGGATTTCCTCTTCACAGCCAGCCCCCTCTCCTTGCAAAAGAGTTTTAGCTCCTTCATCATATAGATGTACAAGTACCAAAAGTTGATTTCCATTTTTGTCAAGGCCTAACAGGTAAAACAACTAACCAGAGTTCCACGTATCAACAAAAATCCAGAAGGAAACCAGAGAACATAAGAAAGAAAAAACAGTATGTGGTTGCGTAATGGTCTTCACTTAGTAGTAGTGCACACTGATGACTTTATGTCAAGGTACAAACAAAAGAAGTAATCCCACCGCTACCACCAATGTTAGAAATGTTGGTCTCTAGTTGGCAGTGGCTTGCACCCTGTCTAAGTAGGGACCTTTCCTTTTATTTAGGATAAGGGGATTACACAGCTAAGATAACCCCTTCTCACCCCCTGGGTAGCTTGACACAAGCAGTCAGGATTATCTACGAGGCAATGTGTAAAGTATTTGTACATAACACACAGAGTAGCACAATGAAAACACTACAAATGGACAGCACACCAGTTTAGAAAAATAAAGTATTTTACCTAAACCAAACGGCCAAAACAACAAAAATCCAACATATATAACTCAAAATATGACTTTTAAAAGGTTTCAAGCAATTCTGTCCATAGAAATCTATTGATGCGTGATTTTTACACAAAGTGCCTCAAATGCATCAATATACATAAGGCAAAACAGCCGTGTTCGTCAGTTCCTGAGTTCATGAGGAGTTCATGAGGAGACAATGTGACAGTTCTGCTGCACGTAGGAGAAGTGATGCGTTGAATCCTGACTGTAGGGGAAAGTGATGCGTCGATTTCCCAGGCAATTCTGGTCTGCAGGTGTTGGATCGGAAAAACTTGCCGTCCAGGTGCGATGAGTAAGAAAATTCAGGCGCTACAGGCGCTGCATGGATTACCATAGCCACTGACCGGTGATGCATCGATTCTTTTGGTCGCACAGCGGGCCTGCATTGGAGTCGGTGTGCAGCAGTTTTTTTGGGCCGAGGGGAAGATGCTGCGTTGATTTCATTGGCTGCTCGGGGCTGTGCTTCGGGAATTTCTCCTGCACCGCGGTGCTGCTTTGGAAAATTCAGCTGCGAGAAGAGTGAAGCGTCGATTTTGTTAATTTCTTCAGTTCTTCACAGCTTTCTGTAGCAGGAACAACCTCCAGGGGCCCAGAACTGAATTAGGCACCCCCAGGCAGGTCAGAACTCCCAGCAGTGGAGCATGAGAAGACTGTAGGTGAAGTCTTTGTGTCTCTGAGACTTCAGAACAGGAGGCCAGCACACACAAGCCCTTGGAGATTCTTCTCAAGCAGGTTTCACAGCAAAGTCCTGTCTTTGTCTTCTCCTTGGAGGAAGCAGCAAAGCAACACACAGCAAAGGGGTAGTCTCCTACTCACAGCTCTTCACCTCTTCTCCTTGGCAGAGGTCCTTCTTGATTCCAGAAGTAATCTAAAGTTCTGGGGTTTTAGATCTAAAACGTATACCCCTTTTTACCTTTGAAGTCTTTGTTCAGAAAGTATCTCTTGCTCAATAAAACCAGTTCTGTCTTACCTGATCCAGCCACACTACAAGGAGTGGAGACAGAATTGTGCAGGAAAGCCACAGGCTATTCAGGTGCTAGTGATAACTCCTCCCACCATTCTAGTCCAGGATGACTCATCAGCATACGCAGGGCACACCTCAGCTCCCTTTATGTGAGTATCTGGAGTGAATGCCCAAACAGACCCTGTCAGTCTAAAACCAGACAGTGAATCCACAAGCAGGAAGAGGCACACAGGAAGGTTCAATAGGAAAATGCACACTTTCTAAAAGTAAAAGGAACAGATGATGGACTGTTGTGTAGTTCCTATAAGACCTATATAGGATCTGCGCGTTTAGACAACATACACTGCGGGACTGGTGTCCAGACTGATTCCAGACACCCCCACCCGGTATGTTGGCCTGTGTACCAGCTAGCTCGCAATGCCACTATAACCTCCTCTTACCAAGGAGAGAATAGTTCTTGGCAACTATCGAACATGAAAACCCTGATCCCTCAGGACCGTGGAAACAGTAACTTACTTTTCGCTCAGTCACTCATGCTCACTTGTTCTCAGAGAGATACACAAAGTAAACGGTTGGGACGTTTTCAATAAGTATTTATTGAACAGTCGTTATTCTAGCGTGAAATAAGTGCACTGAAATCACCAGTAGACAGTAGCATATATAAATGAGTAGCAGCACTAAGAAAGTAAACAGATGGTAGGTTTCTACCATTTTGCTAAAATCATAAATATAGGCGAGTATATAAAATACATGGCAATAAAATGCGTATTCCTACGATGCACCCTAACTAGATGTACCTAAGTGTACCTAGCATGTGAGTAGGTGTAAAGCCAAGAGTCCCTCTAGGATAAAGCCAACCCCATTACCTGATGTGAGACTGCTGGACCTCGTTCTGGTCTCGAGCTGAACACCACGCAAGGGATGTCAGACCACTGCGAGCTGGAGTATCTGCATGCAGGAACATCAGCATCTTGCGTCAGTGTGTTGGCATGGAAGTTGTGATCTCCTCTTCCTATCTCAGCAAGATGTGGTGTTTATATACCCTAAGGTATGCCATGGGGTTCTACCTTGCTGTGCCAGTGTCGGACTTAGGATGACGTCAGGAATTAACTTTATACACAGTTATTATGCAGGGGATGATGGTCCTGCTGTGATTCCAAGAAACGAAGAATCCTCATGCATAATTTATGAGGCCAGTGTCCAGGGAAAAACCCTACGTACTTATGTGTAGTATTGTAACAGGGTAAAAGGTCAGTCCTCCAAATCCGTTATGTATGGAGTATAGGAGAGAATGTAGGTGAAGGGTTATGATGATACCTAGACCTATATCGGGGTACCTATATGAAATATAACAGGACGGAATGATGAACAATGTAAACATTCATCCCCAGTCACAAAAATCAGGGTTTAATCCATTGTTCTTTTTCTTATCATGCCACCACAGTTTGGACCCAGCCATATGCAAATCAGTCTTGACCCTGCTCCTCACGGGAAAAGTCCAGCCCGAATTGTCAAGCCAGGTCCGCCCTGGACCAGAAACAAGTATCCTGGAACAGGTTTTGGGGCATCACCCCCCATCAGCCAGACTAGCTTAAATCCAGAAAAAATGATGGACGGATTGCTGAACAATGCAAACATTCACCCCCAGTCACAAAAATCTGGGTTTAACCTATTGTTCTTTTGCTCACCAAGCCACACCTGTTTGGACCAAGCCATATGCAAATCAGAATTGACCCTGCTCCTCATGGGAACAGTCCAGCCCAAACTGCCAAGCCAGGTCCTCCGTAGACCGGAAGCAAGCATCCTGGGACCGGTTTCGGGGCATCACCCCTCATAAGCAAGGCTAGCTTAACTCCAGTAGCGAAGTGAGCACGGGACCCATGTCTGAGCATACCCTTCCCACTTAGTGCGACAAAAGCAACAGTAAACAAGCATTTGCAATGCAATAGGTCTCGCAGTCACGCGAGTTTGAGCTATTGGCATTCTGGGTTATAAAACATAAATAAAAGGCATTGTCATTTACAATACTAATAGCTTAAACTCTTGCAAATGCGAGACCTATTGCATTGCAATAAAGAGCCTTCTCAACCGCTTGTTAGATGGTAAATATCAGAGGAAGTAACTGGCCTGTGACGTCTTCAAAGTAGTGATAAATAGTGCAGTGAAAAAGATGTGTAAGTGTTGTAAATTACACAGACAGAAAGTGTGAAGTGAGAGTTACATATGATCCGAGCTATAAACACTAACAAAGCGCTGCAACACCTTTCGCTCTGTGATTACACTGTCGCAGCTCAGGAGGAAGAGCGGGGGAGCTATTTCCTGCCCTCTCTGTGATTTGAGTATGCAGTGTGGCATTGCGTAATGTCATTGCTATCTTTGGCCTAATAAAAAACACTCCAGCTGTAGCAGGGCCCTGGCTTCACCTCCTGGTGCAGGGCGGGCTGTGCTTTATGGCAGGCATGGAGGGAGGGAAGGATGGTCTCGGCTGCAGCTCCAGCCTCGTACAGTGCCCCTGCTATTACTAGTGAGTGAGAGGCGTTGAGTTGCTGGTATTGGTATTGGTGGTGGTGGTGGTGGTATTGGTATTAGTGGTATTGATGGTGGTGGTGGTGGTATTGGTGGTATTGATGGTGGTGGTATTGGTGGTGTTGGAAATTGGTGGTATTGGTGGTGGTGGTATTGGTAGTATTGGTGGTGCTGGTATTAGTGGTATTGGTGGTGCTGGTAATGGTGCTGGTGGTGGTATTGGTGGTGTTGGCATTGGTGGTGCTGATATTAGTGATATTGGTGGTGGTAGTATTGGTGGTGGTGGTATTGGTGATGGTGGCATTGGTGGTATTGGTGGTGGTATTGGTGATGGTGGTATTGGTGGCGGTATTGGTATTGGTGGTGGTGGTGTTGGTATTGGTGGTGGTACTAGTGGTGGTGGTACTAGTGGTGGTGGTTGTACTGGTGGTATTGGGGTATTGGTGGTGGTGGTGGTAATGGTGGTGGTGGTATTGGTGGTATTGATGGTGGTGTTGGAATTGGTGGTATTGGTGGTGGAGGTATTGGTGGTATTGGTGGTGGAGGTATTGGTATTGGTGGTGCTGGTATTGGTGGTGGTGGTATTGGTGGTGCTGGTATTGGTGGTATTAGTGGTGGTGGCATTGGTGGCATTGGTGGTGGTATTGGTGATATTGGTGATGGTGGCATTGGTGGCATTGGTGGCGGTATTGGTATTGGTGATATTGGTATTGGTGGTGGTATTGGTGGTGGTGGTACTGGTATTGGTGGTGGTGGTATTGGTAATGGTTTTGGTGGTGGTGGCACTGGTGGTATTGGTGGTGGTTGTATTGGTCGTGGTTGTGGTACTGGTGGTATTGGGGTATTGTTGGTGGTAGTGGTATTGGTGGTGGTATTGGTGGTGGTATTGGTGGTGGCATTGGTGGTGGTATTGGTGGTGGTGGTATTTGGGGTGGTGGTGGTATTGGTGGTGGTATTGGTGATGGTGGTATTGGTATTGGTGGTGATATTGGTATTGGTGGTGGTGGCATTGGTATTGGTGGTATTGGTGGTGGTGGTGGTGGTATTGGTGGTGGTAGTATGGGTGGTATTGGTGGTGGTGGTGGTATTGCTGGTGGTGGTATTGGTAGTGGTATTGCTGGTGGTGGTATTGGTGGTGGTGGTGGTATTGGTGGTAGTATTGGTATTGGTGGTGGTGGTATTGGTGGTGGTGGTATTGGTATTGGTGGTATTAGTATTGGTGGTATTGGTGGTGGTGGTGGAATTGGTGGTGGTATTGGTGGTGGTGGTATTGGTGGTGGTATTCATGGTGTTGGTGGTATTGGTGATTGTATTGGGGGGGTGGTATTGGTGGTGGTGTTATTGGTGGTATTGGTGATGGTATTGGTGGTGGTGGCATTGATGGTGATATTGGTATTGGTGGTGGTGGTATTGGTATTGGTGGTGGTTGTATTAGTATTGGTGGTATTGGTATTGGTGGTGGTGGTATTGGTGGTGATGGTATTGGTGGTGGTGGTATTAGTGGTGGTATTGGTGGTGGTATTGGTGGTGGTGGTATTGGTGGTGGTATTGGTGGTGTGGTATTGGTGGTGGTATTGGTGGTGGAGGTGGTATTGCTGGTATTGATGGTGGTATTGGTGGTGGTATTGGTGGTGGTGGTGGTATTGGTGGTGGTGGTATTGGTTGTGGTATTGGTGGTGGCATTGGTGGTGGTGGTATTGGTGGTGGTGGTATTGGTGGTGGTGGTATTGTTGGTGGTGGTGGTATTGTTGGTGGTGGTGGTATTGGTGGTGGTGGTATTGGTGGTGGTGGTATTGGTGGTGTTGGTGGTGGTGGTATTGGGGGTGGTATTTGTGGTGTAATTGGTATTGGTGGTGGTATTGGTGGTGGTGGTATTGGTGGTGCTGGTATTAGTGGTATTAGTGGTGGTGGTATTGGTGATGGTGGTATTGGTGGTGGTATTGGTGGTGGTGGTATTGGTATTGGTGGTGGTATTGGTGGTGGTACTGGTATTGGTGGTGGTGGCATTGGTGGTGGTATTGGGGTATTGGTGGTGGTGGTGGTAATGGTGGTGGTGGTATTGGTGGGGGTGGTATTGGTGGTATTGATGGTGGTGGTGGTATTGGTGGTATTGGTGGTGGCGGTATTCGTGGAGGGATTGTGGTGCTGGTATTGGTGGTGGTGGTATTGGTGGTGCTGGTATTGGTGGTATTGGTGGTGGTGGTGGTATTGGTGATGGTGGTATTGGTGATGGTGGTATTGGTGGTGGTATTGGTATTGGTGGTGGTGGTATTGGTTGTGGTATTGGTGGTGGTGGTACTGGTATTGGTGGTGGTGGCACTGGTGGTATTGGTGGTGGTGTTTGTATTGGTTGTGTTGGTGGTACTGGTGGTATTGGGGTATTGTTGGTGATAGTGGTATTGGTGGTGGTATTGGTGGTGGTATTGGTGGTGGTGGTATTTGTGATGGTGGTGGTATTGGTATTGGTGGTGATATTGGTATTGGTGGTGGTGGTATTGGTGGTGGTGGTATTGGTGGTGGTAGTATGGGTGGTATTGGTGGTGGTGGTATTGGTGGTGGTATTGGTGGTGGTGGTGGTATTGGTGGTAGTATTGGTATTGGTGGTGTTGGTATTGGTGGTGGCATTGGTATTGGTGGTGGTGGTATTGGTGGTATTAGTATTAGTGGTATTGGTGGTATTGGTGGTGGTGGTGGTAGTGGTGTTATTGGTGGTGGTGGTAGTGGTGGTATTGGTGGTGGTAGTGGTGGCATTGGTGGTGGTGGCGGTATTGATGGTGGTGGTAGGGGTGGTATTGGTGGTGGTGGTGGGGATATTAGTGGTGGTATTGGTGGTGGTATTAGTGGTGGTATTGGTGGTGGTATTGGTGGTGTGGTATTGGTGGTGTGGTATTGGTGGTGGTGGTGGTATTGGTGGTATTGGTGGTGGTGGTGTTGGTGGTGGTGGTATTGGTGGTGGTGGTATTGGTATTGGTGGTGGTATTCAATCAATCATATCATTTGTAAAGCGCACTACTTACCCGTGAGGGTCTCAAGGCACTGGGGTGGAAAATGCTGCTACTGCTCGAAAAGCCAGGTCTTGAGGAGTTTTTTGAAGGTCAGCAGGTCAGCAGGTCTGCCGTAGGTGGATGGGGAGGGTGTTCCAGGTCTTGGTGGCGAGGTGGGAGAACGATCTGCCACCGGAGGTCGCTCTTCGGAAGCGGGGGACAGTGGCGAGGGCGAGGTCGGCGGAGCGGAGCTGGCGGGTGGGAGTGTAGAAGCTGAGTCGTCTGTTGAGGTACGTTGGTCCGGTGTTGTGGAGTGCCTTGTGTGCGTGGGTGAGGAGTTTGAAGGTTATCCTCTTGTTGACCGGGAGCCAGTGCAGGTCTCTCAGGTGGGGTGTGATGTGGCTGCGGCGAGGGATGTCGAGGATCAGGCGTGTAGAGGCGTTCTGGATGCGTTAGAGCCGTCTCAGGAGTTTGGCCGAGGCTCCTGCATAGAGGGCGTTTCCGTAGTCCAACCTGTGGCTGATGAGGGCCTGGGTGACCGTTCTTCTCGTTTCAGTGGGGATCCACTTGTAGATCCTGCGGAGCATGCGGAGGGTGTTGAAGCAGGCGGAGGAGACGGTGTTGACCTGTTTAGTCATGGAGAGGGTGGAGTCGAGTATGACCCCTAGGTTGCGTGCGTGGTCGGTGGGTGTTGGGGCGGTTCCCAGTGCGGTCGGCCACCAGGAGTCATCCCAGGCCGAAGGGGTGGATCCGAGGATGAGGACCTCCGTCTTGTCCGAGTTCAGCTTCAGTCGGCTGTTCCTCATCCATTCAGCGACGGCCTTCATTCCTTCGTGAAGGTTGGTTTTGGCGGTGTGGGGGTCCTTGGTGAGGAGAGGATCAGCTGGGTGTCATCGGCGTAGGAGATGATGTTGAGGTCGTGCCGACGGGCGACGTGGGCGAGCGGTGCCATGTAGATGTTAAACAGAGTTGGGCTGAGGGAAGAGCCCTGGGGTACGCCGCAGATGATCTCGGTGGCTTCGGAGCGGAAGGGGGGAAGGCGGACGCTCTGTGTTCTGCCGGAGAGGAAGGAGGTGGTCCAGTCCAGGGCCTTCTCTTGGATCCCGGCGTTGTGGAGGCGTGTTCGTAGTGTGTGGTGGCAGACCATGTCGAAGGCGGCTGACAGGTCCAGGAGGATGAGGGCTGCCGTTTCTCCGTTGTCCAGCAGGGACTTGATGTCATCGGTGGCGGCGATGAGGGCAGTCTCGGTGCTGTGGTTGCTGCGGAACCCGGACTGGTAAGGGTCCAGGATGTTGTTCTCCTCGAGGTAGCTGGTCAGTTGTTTGTTGACGGTCTTCTCGTTGACCTTTGCCGGGAACGGGAGCAGGGAGATGGGCCGGAAGTTCTTGAGGTCCTTGGGGTCCGCCTTGGGTTTCTTGAGTAAGGCGTTGATCTCGGCGTGCTTCCAGCTCTCCGGGAAGGTTGCTGTCTCGAAGGAGGTGTTGATGACTTTCCGGAGATGGGGTGCGATGGCTGTGCTGGCTTTGTTGAAGATGTGGTGTGGGCATGGGTCTGACGGAGATCCGGAATGGATGGTGTTCATGATCTTGATGGTGTCGTCGTCGTTGATGTTGGTCCAGGAGAGCAGGCGGTTGGTGCGGATGGTGGTCGTGGGGGCGGAGGTCTCAGTGGTTGTCGGGGCGGTCGTGGCGTTGAAGCTGTCGTGGATGTCTGCGATCTTGCGGTGGAAGAAGGTGGCCAGCGAGTCGCACAGGTCTTGCGAGGGTGGGACGTCGTTGGTGTTGGAGCTGGGGTTGGAGAGTTCCTTCACGATGTTGAAGAGCTCTTTGCTGTTGTGCGCGTTGTTGTCTAGGCGGTCTTTGCAGGAGGCACTTTTGGCGGATCTGATGAGGTGATAGTGTCTGCGGGTGGCGTTCTTGTGGGCTGCGTGGCTGTCCGGTGTTCGCTCACGGAGCCAGATCTTCTCCAGCTTTCGGCAGGTTTGCTTGGAGGCCCAGAGCTCTTCAGTGAACCAGCTGGCTTTCTTGTTGGTGTGACTGTTGGAGGGTTTCTTGATCGGGGCGAGGGTGTTGGCGCAGTCGTTGATCCACTGTCTGAGGTTGCGGGCGGCGGTGTTGGGGTCGGTGGGGTCGGCGGGTGGGCTCTGGGCGAGGGTGGTGGTTAGCTGGTCTGAGGTGACTTTGCTCCAGCAGCGGCGGGGCATCTGTTGGGTGCGGTGGTGCGTGGTGGGTTTCTTGAAGGTGAAGTGGATGCAGCGATGGTCGGTCCAGTGGAGTTCGGTGGTGTGGTTGAAGGAGACGTGGGGGCTTGCGGAGAAGATGGGGTCAAGCGTGTGACCGGCGGAGTGGGTGGGTATTGTGACGAGTTGTCTGAGTCCGAGGTTGGCTAGGTTGTCGATCAGGGTGGTGGAGTTGGTGTCGGTGTTATTCTCGAGGTGGAAGTTCAGGTCCCCGAGGAGGATGTAGTCCGTGGAGGCGAGGGCGTGTGTGCTGACGAAGTCGGCGATGGAGTCGCTGAACTGTGGTCGGGGTCCGGGGGGTCTGTAGACGAGGGTTCCTCTGAGGGTGGTGTTGGGATCGGTGTGGATCTGGAAGTGCAGGTGTTCGGCGGTGCTGAGGGTGTCGTCGGTGTTGGTCGAGACTCTGAGAGTGTTCCTGTGGACGATGGCGATTCCTCCTCCTGCTCTGTTGGTGCGGTCCCTGCGGGTGATCTTGTAGCCTTCCGGGACAGCTATGGCTATGTCGGGTGCCGAGGCGGGGTTCAGCCAGGTCTCCATCAGGAAGGCGACGTCTGGGGAGGTTGAGTCGAGTAGGTCCCAGAGTTCAACAGCGTGTTTGCGGGCGGAGCGGGTGTTGAGAAAGATGCATCTGAGGTGGTTGGGTTCTTTCCTGGTCGGCGGCATGGTGGGGCGGATGCTTGTGAAGCTGCAGTTCCGGCAGGTGAAAGCTCCGTGGGTGCGCTTCGGGGCGGCCAGGAAGCAGGTGTGTGATCGTCCGGTGTTGAGTGCGTGGAGGGATCTGGCATCGTAGCGGTATCGGGCATCGTGGCGTTCGCGGGGTCCTGGTGCTGGGCGCGGTCCAGGCGCGGACGGGCGCAGACGGGCTTGCCTTAGGCGCACCTTCGGCGCGCCCACTGCGCGCGGCCGCTGTACGGCCTCCATATGAGGGGATGTGGGAGGGAGGAGCAGCTGGGAGGCGGGAGCGGGGCGGCGAATGGGATTGCAGGGGGGCGGGGCCACAGGGACGCAGCGGTGGGAAAAACGGGCGGGCCGCGGGAGAACTGGGCACGGGAAGGAAAAACAAGTTTAGGCAAGAAAACAAGTACACGCACAGAGGAATAAAAACAAGTCTGGGCAAGAAAGCAAGTTAGGCACAGGGGAAAAAAACAAGTATGGGCAAGAAAGCAAGTTAGGCACAGGGGAAAAGTACAGAATTAGGCAAAAACAATGCAGGCAGAGCCGTGCAGCAGCGTGGGGAGCGACCTGCCTGTATTGGTATTGGTGGTGGTGGTGGTATTGGTGGTGGTGGTGGTATTGTTGGTGGTGGTATTGTTGTGGTGGTGGTATTGTTGGTGGTATTGGTGGTGGTGGTATTGGTGGTGTTGGTGGTGGTATTGGTGGTGTAATTGGTATTGGTGGTGGTGGTAGTGGTGGTGGTGGTATTGGTGGTGCTGGTATTAGTAGTATTAGTGGTAGTGGTATTGGTGGTATTAGTGGTGGTGGCATTGTTGGTATTGGTGGTGGTGGTATTGGTGATGGTGGTATTGGCGGCATTGGTGGTGGTGGTATTGGTATTGGTGGTGGAATTGGTGGTGCTACTGGTATTGGTGGTGGTGGTATTGGTGGTGGTGGTATTGGGGTATTGGTGGTAATGGTGGTGGTGGTGGTATTGGTGGTGGTATTGATGGTGGTGGTATTGATGGTGGTGGTGGTATTGGTGGTGGTGGTATTCGTGGAGGTATTGTTATTGGTGGTGCTGGTATTGGTGGTGGTGATATTGGTGGTGCTGGTATTGGTGGTATTGGTGGTGGTGGCATTGATGGTATTGGTGATGGTGGTATTGGTGGTGGTATTGGTGGTATTGGTGGTGGTATTGGGGGTGGTACTGGTATTGGTGGTGGTGGCACTGGTGGTATTGGTGGTGGTGGTTGTATTGGTCGTGGTGGTGGTACTGGTGGTATTGGGGTATTGTTGGTGGTAGTGGTATTGGTGGTGGTGGCATTGGTGGTGGTGGTAGTGGGGGTGGGGGTGGTATTGGTGGTGGTATTGGTGGTGGTGGTATTTGTGATGGTGGTGGTATTGGTGGTGATATTGGTATTGGTGGTGGTGGTATTGGTATTGGTGGTGGTGGTATTGGTGGTGATGGTGGTATTGATGGTGGTAGTATGGGTGGTATTGGTGGTGGTATTGGTGGTGGTGGTATTGGTGGTGATGGTATTGGTGGTGGTGGTATTGGTGGTAGTATTGGTATTGGTGGTGGTGGTGTTGGTATTGGTGGTGGTGGAATTCGTGGTATTAGTATTGGTGGTATTGGTGGTGGTGGTGGTGGTGGAATTGGTGGTGGTATTGGTGGTGGTGGTATTGGTGGTTGTATTCATGGTGGTGGTGGTGGTATTGGTGATTGTATTGGTGGTATTAGTGGTGGTGGTATTTGTGGAGGTATTGGTGGTGGTGGTGATGGTAATGGTGGTATTGGTGATGGTATTGGTGGTGGTGGCATTTATGGTGGTATTGGTATTGGTGGAGGTGGTATTGGTGATGGTTGTATTGGTATTGGTGGTGGTGGTAGTGGTGTTATTGGTGGTGGTGGTAGTATTGGTGGTGGTGGTGGTATTGGTGGTGGTAGTGGTGTTATTGGTGGTGGTGATATTGGTGGTGATGGTATTGGTGGTGGTATTGGTGGTGGTAGTATTAGTGGTGGTATTGGTGGTGATATTGGTGGTGGTATTGGTGGTGATATTGGTATTGGTGGTGGTCGTATTGGTGGTGGTGGTGGTATTGGTGGTGCGGTATTGGTGGTGGTATTGGTGGTGGTGGTATTGGTGGTGGTATTGGTGGTGGTTGTATGGGTGGTGGTATTGGTGGTGGTGGTATTGGTGGTGGTATTGGTGGTAGTGGTATTGTTGGTGGTGGTCATATTGTTGGTGGTATTGGTGGTGGTATTGGTGGTGGTGGTGGTATTGGTGGTGGTATTGGTTGTGTAATTGGTATTGGTGGTGGTGGTGGTATTGGTATTGGTGGTGGTGGTATCGGTGGTGGTGGTGGTATTGGTGGTGATGGTATTGGTGATGATGGTATTGGTGGTGGTGGTATTGGTGGCAGTGGTGGTATTGGTGGTGGTGGTATTGGTGGTGGTATTGGTGGTGGTGGTGGTATTGGGAGTGTTGGTGGTGGTGGTATTGGTATTGGTGGTGGTGGTATTGGAGGTGGTAGTGGTGGTGGTGGAGGCAGTGGTATTGATAGTGGTGGTGGTATTGGTATTGTGGTCTTATTGGTGGTGGTGGTATTGGTGGTGGTGATATTGGTGGTGGTATTGGTATTCGTGGTGGTGGAGGTGGTGTTATTGGTGATGGTGGCATTGGTGGTGGTATTGGTGGTGGTATTGGTGGTGGTATTGGTGGTGGTGGTATTGGTGGTGGTGTTGTTGTTAATAAAACAGGCTTTTGAAAACAACCCTTCATGTGGCTTTAGTACAGGTGACATGTAACACAGATGTGCTGTTGTCAGCTTCAGCCCATTAGCACAGGATTAGGTGCTACCTGGAATTCACATGACTTAATTCGCTAATCATTTCTAAATCCATTTTACTTGGCGGGGTTGAAACAGACACGAGATGATGCTGGGTTAAAGTGATTGAAAGCAGGCGCCCGTATTACGGGGCGGCCGTGCTGCTTAAAAAAAACACAACAGTTTCAGCTGAAGCAGCGCATGTCCGGCCTGCAGTAAGAGAAACTCAATAAAGTAAATAGTGCTTACAGACTAAATACAGGGGCATTTGGGTCACGCAAGAAATATAAGTGAGCTGCCAAAGACAGAACACACAAAAATATTTTTCTGATCCAATGGAAATTTCTGCTGGAGGTTAAGGTTCATGAAGCGCACTCTTTTTTTAAATCAAACGTAATTGACAAGAATGATAACTTTCTCCCAAAAAAGTAGGAACTGTCCATCGAATGTCGAGACATGTGGTAATAATCCGAGCAAAGTGCCCTGTGAGAAAAAGCATCACTAGTTGTTAGTTTAAGCATACTACGACAACCCAACACACTCCTATCATATCTCATAGAGCGGAGTTTATTTATGTATGTTCAAATAAAAACTATTACGCCCATTTATTTATTAAATAAAAACAATTACATCTCTGTTAATGTTTTTCTCTATATTCGCAATAGAAATGACATTGACGATCTTTCTGTACAACAGTTTTCAGCACCACAATGAAGCCGATCAACAAAAAAATGTTGTCAACTTCTGAGGACCCCCAAGGTGATATAAATCACTTCTGGCAGAAAATGAAAATATCTGCTTTCTGAGTGTGTGGGTGGGGTGAAAGTGTGTGGAATGCGATGGGGGTGGGGGTGTCACAGGTGAATTTTAATTTTGACATACCAAGGGCATTAAAAATAAAATCCTGAAACGCGAAATCCTGAAACGCGAACGGGGGCAGAAGTCTACATGAAGCGGGGGCTCCTTTGCTAAGAGACGGTCTGTGCCGTGTGAAGGGGGCAACCACCGGCTCCCAGAACAGCTCTATTTCGGAGAGGTTTTTGTTTCCACACCTCAGATTCCTGCCTAAAGCTCTGTGTCATGCTTTGCTCTGCCATTTGGGAAGCTGTGCCCGAAGACGATGCTCTGTCCTCTCCGCACACCCTTCCTACCCTTGAAATGATGTAGCGTCCCACAAATGACACCATGTTATCGCCGTGTTGCGCATTCCCCGGCACTCTGAGGAGTGGAGAGATGAACACCTCGCTCGGAGCCTCCTGCCTTCATGTTCCTTTCCTTTCTGCGCTAAAGACGATTAAATAAATAAATATTTGCAATGCCATAGGTCTCGCATTTAAATGCGAGACCTATGGCATTGAAAACAAACGGCCGCCATTGTCCCTGCCTCGAAAGTGAAAGTGGGCATGGCCCGCTGAATGTAAGCGTAGGCTCGTCGTCGTGCCTAATGTAGGAGAAGCTCAATAAAGAAAAAAGTACACGTACCGCGTAAAAACCTAGTAAAGGGGCCAGTAGCCATGGGAGGATACAAATGACGACATGGCTGTACTAAGGAGGGACTAACAAGCCTATTAAGGAATCAAATGCCAGCATTTACGCATGACAAAGACACAAACCAATGAAAAATATGGGCGGGGCTTCTCCTCCATACTCTACCTACAACAGATCGCCAGAGCAGCGCTTGCATGCTGACTCAGGCTCAACCTAAAAATGATGAATGGAATGCTGAACATTGCAAACATTCAGCCCAGTCACAAAAATATGGGTTTAATCCATCGTTCTTTTGCTCACCACGCCCCCCCCAGTTTGAACCTAGCCATATGCAAATCAATCTTGACCCTCCTCCTCATGGGAAAAGTCCAGTCCGAACTGCCAAACCAGGTCCTCCCTGGACTAGAAACAAGCATTCTGGGACCGGTTTTGGGGCCTCACCCCTCATCAGCCCGGCTAGCTTAAAACCAGTGGTGCAGTGAGCACAGGATCCATGTCTGGGCATACCCTTCCCACTTAGGGTGACAAATGCAAAAGGAACAAATGATGGAGGAATGCTGAACAATGCAAACATTCACCACAGTCACAAAAATCTGGGTTTAATCCATCGTTCTTTCATTCACCATGCCACCCCACTTTGGACCAAGCCATATGCAGATCAGTCTTGACCCTGCTTCTCATGGGAATAATCCAGCCTGAACTGCCAAGCCGGGTCCTCCCTAGACCATAAACAAGCATCCTGGGACCGGTTTTGGGGCATCACCCCTCATCAGCCAGGCTAGCTAAAATCCAGTGGCGCAGTGAGCAAAGGACCCACGTCTGGCCATGCCCTTCCTACTTAGGGCGACAAAAGCAAAAGGAACAAATGATGGACGGAATGCTGAACAATCCAAACATTTACCCCAGTCACAAAGATCTGGGTTTAATCCATCATTCTTTTGCTCATTACACCACCCCAGCTTGGACCCAGCCATATGCAAATCACTCTTGACCCTGCTCCTCATGGGAACAGTCCAGTCCGAACTGCCAAGCCAGGTCTTCCCTGGACCGGAAACAAGCATCCTGGGACCGGTTTCGGGGCATCACTCCTCATCAGCCAGGCTAGCTAAAATCCAGTGGCGCAGTGAGCACGGGACCCACGTCTGGCCATACCCTTCCCACTTAGGGTGACAAAAGCAAAAGAAACAAATGATGGACGGAATGCCAAACAATGCCACCATTCAACCCAGTCACAAAAATCTGGGTTTAATCCATTATTCTTTTGCTCACTACGCCACCCCAATTTGGACCCCGCCATATGCAAATCAGAATTGACCCTGCTCCTCATGGGAACAGTCCAGCCCAAACTGCCAAGCCAGGTCCTCTCTGGACCAGAAGCAAGCATCCTGGGACCGGTTTCGGGGCATCACCCCTCATCAGCCAGGCTAGCTTAAATCCAGTGGGGAAGTGAGAACGGGGCCCACATCTGGGCATACCCTTCCCACTTAGGACGACAAAAGCAAAAGGAACAAATGATGGACGGAATGCCGAACAATGCAAACATTCACCCCAGTCACAAAAATCTTGGTTTATCCACCGTTCTTTTGCTCACCATGCCACCCCAGTTTGGACCCAGCCATATTCAAATCAGTCTTGAAACTGCTTCTCCTGGGATCAGTCCAGCCCGAAATGCCAAGCCAGGTCCTCCCTGGACCAGAAACAAGCATCCTGGTACACAAGCATCCTGGTACCGGTTTCGGGGCATCACCCCTCATCAACCAGGCTAGCTAAAATCCAGTGGCGCAGTGAGCATGAGACCTACGTCTGGACATATCCTTTCCACTTAGGGCGACAAAAGCAAAAGGAACAAATGAAGGACAGAATGCTGAATAATGCAAACATTCACCCCCAGTCACAAAAATCTGGGATTAATCCATCGTTCTTTTGCTCATCACGCACACCCGCAGTTTGGACCCAGCCATATGCAAACCAGTCTTGACCCTGCTCCTCATGGGAACAGTCCAGCCCGAACTGCCAAGCCAGGTCCTCCCTGGACCAGAAACAAGCATCCTGGGACCGATTTTGAGGCATCACCCCGCATCAGCCAGGCAAGCTTAAATCTAGTGGCCCAGTGAGCACGGGCCCACGTCTGGGCATACCCTTCCCACTTACGACGACAAAAGCAAAAGAAACAAATGATGGACGGAATGCTCAACAATGCAGACATTCACCCCCAGTCTCAGAAATCTGGGTTTAATCCATTGTTCTTTTGCTCACCACGCCACCCCAGTTTGGACCTAGCCACATGCAAATCAGACTTGACCCTGCTCCTCATGGGAACAGTCCAGCCCGAACTGCCAAGCCAGGTCCTCCCTGGACCGGAAACAAGCATCATGGGATCAGTTTCGAGGCATCACCTCTCATCAGCCAGCCTAGCTTAAATACAGTGGTGCAGTGAGCATGGGACCCACGTCTGAGCCTACCCGTCCCACTTAGGGCGACAAAAGCAACAGTAAAAAATGATGGCTGGAATGCTGAACAGTGCAAACATTCACCCCAGTCACAAAAATATGGGTTTAATCCATCATTCTTTTGCTCACCACGCCCCCCCAGTTTGGACCTAGCCATATGCAAATCAATCTTGACGCTGCTCCTCGCGGGAAAAGTCCAGCCCGAACTGCCAAACCAGGTCCTCCCTGGACCAGAAACAAGCATTCTGGGACCAGTTTTGCGGCCTCACTCCTCATCAGCCAGGCTAGCTTAAATCCAGTGGTGCAGTGAGCACGGGATCCACGTCTGGTCATACCCTTCCCACTTAGGGTGACAAACGCAAAAGGAACATATGATGGAGAGAATGCTGAACAATGCAAACATCCACCCCCAGTCACAAAAATCTGGGTTTAATCCATCGTTATTTTGCTCTTCACGCCACCCCAGTTTGGACCCAGCCATATGCAAACCAGTCTTGACCCTGCTCCTCATGGGAACAATCCAGCCCGAACTGCCAAGCCAGGTCCTCCCTGGACCGGAAGCAAGCATCCTGGGACACGTTTCGGGGCATCACTCCTCATCAGCCAGGTAAGCTTAAATCCAGTGAGTAGTGAGCACTGGACACACGTCTGGGCATACCCTTCCCACTTAGGGCGATGAAACCCAATGGAGCAAATGATGGAGGAATGCTGAACAATGCAAACATTCACCCCCAGTCACAAAAATCTGGGTTTAATCCATCATTCTTTTGCTCAACATGCCACCCCAGTTTGGACCCAGTCATATGCAGATCCATCTAGACCGTGCTTCTCATGGGAACAGTCCAGCCCGAACTGCCAAGCCAGGTCCTCCCTGGACCGTAAACAAGCATCATGGGACCGGTTTCGGGGCATCACCTCTCATCAGCCAGGCTAGCTAAAATCCAGTGGCGCAGTGAGCACGGGACCCACGTGTCCCATTTAGGGTGACAAAAGCAAAAGAAACAAATGATGGACGGAATGCCGAACAATGCAAACATTCATCCCAGTCACAAAAATCTGGGTTTAATCCATCATTCTTTTGCTCACTACGCCACCCCAATTTGGACCCAGCCATATGCTAATCAGAATTGACCCTGCTCCTCATGGGAACAGTCCAGCCCAAACTGCCAAGCCAGGTCCTCCCTGGACCGGAAGGAAGCATCCTGGGACCGGTTTCGGGGCATCACCCCTCATCAGCCAGTTTAGCTTAAATACAGTGGCGCAGTGAGCACGGGCCCCACGTCTGGGCATACCCTTCCCACTTAGGGCGACAAAAAAAACAGGAAAAAAAGATGGATGGAATGCTGAACATTGCAAACATTCACCCCAGTCACAAAAATATGGGTTTAATCCATCGTTCTTTTGCTCACCACGCTACCCCAGTTTGGACCAAGCCATATGCAAATGAATCTTGACCCTGCTCCTCATGGGAACAGTCCAGCCCGAACTGCCAAGCCAGGTCCTCCTTGGACCAGAAACAAGCATTCTGGGACCGGTTTTGGGGCATCACCCCTCATTAACCAGGCTAGCTTAAATCCAGTGGTGCAGTGAGCACGGGATCGACATTTGGGCATTTCCTTCCCACTTACGGCGAAAAAAGGAAAAGGAACAAATGATGGACGGAATGCTGAACAATGCAACCATTCACCCCCAGTCACAAAAATCTTGGTTTAAAGTGGCATTTTTAAACACACTATTTAAAAAACATCTTTACTAAAAGATGTGTTATTAAATTCTGATTTCAGAGAGTCTAAACTCCATTTCTCAATCTTTTCCCAATTGAAAGTTATACTTTCAAAATGTTACAAGGCAGCTCCAATCATTACCTTTGGGAAAGACAGCCTTTAAATAGTGAAAAACGAAATGCTCAGTATTTCACTATGAGGACATGTAAAACACATCAATACATGTCCTACTTTTTACATACACTGCATCCTGCCCATGGGGCTACCTTGGCCCTTCCTTAGGAGTGACTTGGCGGTTTAAAACTGTGTGCACAGAAACTGCTGTGGCAGGTCTGAGACACATTTGAAAGGCTACTTGTGTGGGTGGCACAATCAGTGTTGCAAGCCCACCAGTAGCATTTGATTTAAACGCCCTGGGCACACACAGTGCGCTTTACTAGGGGTTTACCAGTAAAGCAAATGTGCCTTTCATGGATAAATAATCATGATCACAATTTACAGAGAGCATATGCACTTTAGCACTGATCAGCAGTGGTAAAGTGCCCAGACTCCTAAAGCTAACAAAAACTCGCCAGAAAAAATAGGAGGAAGGAAGCAAAAAGTTTGGGGATAACCCTGCAAAAAGGGCCTGGTCCGACAGGTACTGTATAAGTATTTTACACATTCCCCCACGCTAATTTCTCACCTCTGTGCCATAGGTACCAGGGGATTTAGCTTAGGTTAATTTAGTGGCTTTGAGCGTTCATCCTGACTAGGGTTGTGATTATTCCTTGAGGTTGCTAGTCATCAAGTTTTTTTATACCACTGTAAAAATTGTATAGCGCCCACCAATGTTAGTGTCCCCTCGTGCTTTTAAAAGCATAGTTTACCACATATTGCCCAGAAAAGGACCTCCCTTGTTATGCAGCGTAGGACAAGAGTATCACATCCTACAGCAAGTCATTTTCACTCTGATTCTGAAGATGGCTCCGTCCCCACAGATCAAAGTATTAGCCCCTCCCCCCAAATTTTGAGTCTTATTGAGCCCCTGACTCAGGCAGTACCTGCGCTGGCAACAACTGCCGCCTTCTCATGCCTCTGCCAGTGTCGACTGTGGGGGTAGCAGCAGGGCCCCCTGATTCCATAAGGATAGTGCCGCAGATGTGTCTGCAGACCGCCTGCTTATGTGGAGACCAGTACAGTAATGGATGTCTGAGAGTGAGACGGCTGGCTTGGTGCGGTGCACTATGGACTGTGGCTACAGAGGAGCTCACTATTCGGCTGCGGCTTCACACAGTGGGGCAGGCTGGTTGGAGGTGAGAGACCAGTGAGGTGTGTGGGTGTTGGGGGAGTTGGTAGAGACTGAGATCTGGATGCCATTTCCCCTCCGTCCCCTCTTCTCATGTACTGAGGAAGGGACTACTATTTAGGAGTGGGTGGGTGGTGGGAGACTAGCGACAATCTGGAGGGGCAGGTGTGTGAGAGGGGGCTGTGACCCTGCCCTGACCCCTGCGCTGTATGTCAGGCTGAAAATGTTGATGTGACACAGATTGCAGCAGTGTGCATGTTAGACTGCAGTTTATTGTAGCACACTGAAGGGCTGCAGTCGTGGTGTGCCCACATTGCGTTTGAGTAACCTGGTAAGTGCCATTACATAGCTGCTAGATAGCTATAACCCGATCACCAAAAGTGACTGCCCCTCTAATGTGCAATACACAGGGTTGTAAAGCTTCTGTGCTCCTGAAAACGCAGCAAGGGACAATGAACAGCATGACTAGTGGATACTTGCAAAGTATATAGCAATATAAATGAGAATCCCCAAAAGTAACTGAGGGGGCGTGAGAAGATGCAGATGGAAAAATGCTGTTGCTGGAAATGAAAATACAGTGTGTCAACAATTGATGGTAAGACCAACATCCACTGGATAGACAAGCAAGCAACAAGGATAGATCAGTGCTCAATTTGAGCCAGTGGTTTTCAGTGCTCAGCACCGGCACTTAATTGTCAACACCGGTGCTTGTGACAGTCTGTCACAAGGTGGCGCAATATGGCCACAACAACATTAATTCAATACATATAAAAAAGTTATTATTATTATTACCCGCCGCCCAAGCCAATCTTATAGCTTTGGAGGCCTGGAAAAGTCTGCATTGTCACACTTCTAGGAGTGTGATGGTTAGTAGTTGTGTTGTTACTTGTGTTGTTACTATCATTGGCAACATGGCAGGGGCAATCTGTGGTGCAAGCTGCAGAAGCCTCCTGAGGAGAACCCTGGCACTTATTTTATTTTTACAAATTAAGCACTGGGATAGATATGGCTGAGTGGAGAGCGACAGATCTCCAAGATGACTTCAGAACATGCAATGGGAACATGCATGACATGGAAAAAATCTTAAATGCAATCAAGACAAAGAATACGAATTTGGAAGCAAGGTCAAGAAGGAAAAATGTACACATTAACCTTGAACTACTTGTAGTTTTGTTAATGATTTTTGCTGATTTGTATTGCATTTAACAAAAACACCATGTTGTTTAATCACAGCTGTTTTGTATAATCATGTTATGGTTAGCCCTACGCTATTCCCGCACTTCTGGTGCTTTCAGCCTCATTTTTAGGTCGAGCCTAGCGGCATCGCGCATGCACTGCTCGCTCTGCGAGACTGCTGTAGTAGAGTATGGGAGAGAAGCCAGGGCCCACTCTCTGCCCATATTTTTCATTGGCTTGTGTCATTGTCTTTCGTAAATGCTGCCTTCGGATTCTTTAATAGGCTTGTTAGTCCCTCCTTAGTACAGCCTTGTCTTCATTTGTAACCTCCCATGGCTACTGGCCCCTTTACTTCGGTGTTACACGGGACCTGTTATTTAGTCGGTAAGCACTATTTACTTTATTGAGTTTCTCTTACTGCAGGCCGGACATGCGCTGCTTCAGCTGAAACCGCTTGTGTTTTTTAAGCAGCATGGCCGCCCCCGTAACATGGGTGCCCACTTTCAATCACTTTAACTGCATCATCTTGTGCCTGTTTCAATCCCCCAAGTAAAATTGATTTAGAAATGATTAGCCAATTAAGTCATGTGAATTCCAGGTAGTACATAATCATGTGCAAATGGGCTGAAGCTGACAACAGCACATCTGTGTTATATGTCATCTGCACTAAAGCCACCTGACAGGGTTGTTTTCAAAAGCCTGTTTTATTAACAACAACAACACCACCACCAATACCACCACCAATACCACCACCACCATCAAGACCACCACCACCAATACTACCACCACCAATCCAATACCACCAATAGCAATACCACTGCCAATACCAATACCACCACCACCAATACCAATACCACAATACCACCACCACCAATACCACCACCATCAATACCACCACCATTACCACCGCCACCAATACCACCACCAATACCACCACCACCAATTCCACCACCACCAATACTTCCAATACCACCACCAATACCACCACCCCACCAATACCACCACCAATACCACCACCACCAATACCACCAGCAATAAAACCACCACCAATAGCACCACCACCACCAATACCACCACCACCAATACCACCACCACCAATGCCACCACCAATACCACCACCAATACCATCACCACCAATACCACCACCACCAATACCACCACCAATACAACCACCACCAATAACACCACCACAAATACCACTACCAGTACTACCACTACCAATACCACCAACACCCATACCACCACCACCACCAATACCACCACAAGCAATACCACGACCACCAATACCACCAATACCACCACCAATACCACCACCACCAATACCACCACCACCACCAATAGCACCACCAATACCACCAGCAATACCACCACCACCAATACCACCAATACCACCACCAATAGCACCACCACCACCAATACCACCACCACCAATATCATCACCACCAATACCACCACCACCAATACCACCACCACCACCAATACCACCACCACCACCAATAACACCAGCACAAATACCACCACCAATACTACCACCACCAATTCCACCACCAATATCACCACCAATATCACCAACACCAATACCACCATCACCACCAATACCACCACATCCAATACCACCACAACCAATACCACCACAACCAATACCACCACCACCAATACCACCAATATCACCACCAATACCACCACCACCAATACTTCCAATACCACCACCAATACCACCACCTCCACCAATACCATCACCACCACCAATACCACCACCACCAATACCACAGCCAACACCACCACCACCAATACCACCACCATCAATACCACCACCACCAATACCACCACACCAATACAACCACCACCAATACCACCACCACCACCAATACCACCACTACCACCAATACCACCACAACCAATCCAATATCACCAATACCAATACCACAGCCAATACCAATACCACCACCAATATCACCAATACCAATACCACCACCAATACCACCACAAATACTACCACCACCACCAATACCACCAATACCACCACCTCCACCACCACCAATACCACCACCAATACCACCACCAATACCACCACCACCAATACCACCACCAGCACCAATACCACCACCACCAATCCAATACCACCATCACCTCCAATACCGCCACCACCAATACCACCACCACCAATACCATCACCATCAATACCACCACCACCAATACTGCCACCACAATCAATACCACCACCACCAATACCACCACCACCAATTCCACCAATTCCACCACCAACAATACCACCCCCACCAATACCACCACCACCACCACCAATACCACCACCACTACCAATACCACCACCACCAATCCAATACCACCACCGCCAATACCACCACCACCAATACCACCACCACCAATACCGCCACCACCAATACCGCCATCACCAATACCACCACCACCAATGCCACCAATGCCACCACCAATACCACCACCACCAATAACACCACCAATACCACCACCAATACCACCACCACCAATACCAAAACCCCCACCACCAATACCACCACCACCACCAATACCACCATCAATACCAATACCACCACCACCACCACCAATACCACCACCAATACCATCACCAATACCACCCCCTCCAACACCACCACCAACAATACCACCACCAATACCAATACTACCACCAATATCACCACCAATACCAATACCACCACCAATACCCCCACCACCAATACCACCACCACTAATACCACCACCAATACCACCACCACCAACACCACCACCACCAATACCACCACCACAAACACCAATATCACCACCAATACCACCACCACCAATACCAATACCACCACCACCACCACCAATACCACCACCACCACCAATCCAATACCACTACCACCAATACCACCACCACCAATACCAATACCACTACTGCCAATACCAATACCACCACCACCAATACCACAACCAATACCACCACCACCACCAATACCACCAGCACCAATACCAACCAATACCACCACCACCAATACCACCACAAATACCAATACCACCACAAATACCCATACCACCACAAATACCAGTACCACCACCAATACGAATACCACCACCACCACCAATACCACCACCACTACCAACACCACCAATACCACCACCACCAAAACCACCACCACCAATACACCCACCGCCACCAGTACCACCACCAATACCACCACCACCAATCCAATGCCACCACCGCCAATACCACCACCACCAATACCAATACCACCACCACCAATACCACCACCACCAATACCAACACCACCAATACCACCAACAATACCACCACCACCAATACCAATACCACTACCACCAATACTACCACCACCAATTCCACCACCACCAATACCACCACCAATACCACCACCAATACCACCACTAATACTAAAACTAATACCACCACCCCCAATACCACCACCACCAATACCACCACTACCACCACCACCAATACCACCACTACCAATATCACCACCACCACCAATAGCAATACCACCATCAATACCAATACTACCACCAATTCCACCACCACCACAAGCACCACCACCACCAATACCACCACCAATACCACCACCAATACCATCACCAATACCACCACCACCACCACCAATATCACCACCAATACCACCACCACCTCCAATATCACCACCACCAATACCACCATCTCCAATACTACCACCACCACCAATACCAACCAATACCAATACCACCAATACCACTACCACCACCAATATCACCACCACCAATACCACCACCACCACCAATACCACCAACACCAATACCACCACCACCAATACTACCACTAATACCACCACCAATACCACCACCACCACCAATACAGCCACTAATACCACCACCACCAATACCACCACTGCCACCACCACCAATACCACCACCACAAATACCACCACCACCAATACCACCACCACCAATACCATCAATACCACCACCACCAATACCAATACCACTACTGCCAATACCAATACCACCACCACCAATACCACCACCAATACCACCACCAATACCAATACCAGCAGCACCAATACCAACCAATACCACCACCACCAATACCACCACCACCAATACCACCACAAATACCAATACCACCACAAATACCCATACCCCCACAAATAACAGTACCACCACCAATACGAATACCACCACCACCACCAATACCACCACCACTACCAACACCACCAATACCACCATCACCAAAACCACCACCACCAATACACCCACCGCCACCAGTACCACCACCACCACCAATCCAATGCCACCACCGCCAATACCACCACCACCAATACCAATACCACCACCACCAATACCAACACCACCAATACCACCAACAATACCACCACCACCAATACCAATACCACTACCACCAATACCACCACCACCAATTCCACCACCACCAATACCACCACCAATACCACCACTAATACTAAAACTAATACCACCACCCCCAATACCACCACCACCAATACCACCACTACCACCACCACCAATACCACCACTACCAATATCACCACCACCAATAGCAATACCACCATCAATACCAATACTACCACCAATTCCACCACCAATACCACCACCAATACCATCACCAAAACCACCACCACCACCAATATCACCACCAATACCACCACCACCTCCAATATCACCACCACCAATACCACCATCACCAATACTACCACCACCACCAATACCAACCAATACCAATACCTCCAATGCCACTACCACCACCAATATCACCACCACCAATACCACCACCACCACCAATACCACCAACACCAGTACCACCACCACCAATACTACCACTAATACCACCACCACCACCAATACCACCACCACCACCAATACAGCCACTAATACCACCACCACCAATACCACCACTGCCACCACCACCAATACCACCACCACCAATACCAGTACCACCACCACAAATACCACCACCACCAATACCACCATCAATACCAATACTACCACCAATTCCACCAATAACACCAATACCACCACCAATAACACCAATACCACCACCACCACCACCAATACCACCACCACCAATACCACCACCACCACCAATACCACCACCACCAATACCAACCAATACCACCACCACAAATACCCATACCACCACCAATACCTGTACCACCATCAATACCAATACCACCACCACCAAAACCACCACCACAACTAATACCACCATCACCACCAATACCACTACCAATACCACCACAACCACCAATACCACCACCACCAATACAATACCAGTACCAATACCACCACCAATACCACCAATAACACCACCACCAATACCACCACCAATACCATCAATACCACCACCACCAATACCACCACCACCAATACCACCACTACCACCACTACCAATACCACCACCACCAATACCACCACCACCAATACCAATACCACCAAAAATACCAATACTACCAATTCCACCACCAGCACCACCAATACTACAAATACCACCACTAATACCACCACCAATACCACCACCACCAATACCACCACTACCACCAATACCACCACTACCAATACCACCACCACCAATACCACCACCACCAATACCAATACCACCAAAAATACCAATACTACCAATTCCACCACCAGCACCACCAATACTACAAATACCACCACCAATACCATCACCAATAACACCACCACCACCAATACCACCACCAATACCACCACCACCAAAACAAACCAATACCACCAATACAACCACCACCACAAATACCCATACCACCACCAATACCAGTACCACCACCAATAGCAATACCACCACCACCAGCAATACCACCACCACCAATCCCACCCCCACCACCAATACCACCACCACCAATACCACCACCACCACCACCACCAATACCACCAATACCACTACAACCAACAATATCACCACCACCAATACCACCACCACCACCAATACCATCACCAATATCACCACCACCAATACAAATACCACCACCAATACCACCACCACCAATACCACCACCAATACCACCACCACCAATACCAATACCACCACCTATACACCATCACCACCAATAACGCCACCAATACCACCACCACCAATACCAATACCAATACCACCACCTATAACACCAGCACCACCAATAACACCACCAATACCACCACCAATAATACCACTAATACAACCACCACCACCAATACCACCACCACCAATATCACCACCACCAATACCACTACCCCCAATACCACCACCACCAATACCACCACTACCACTACCACAAATACCACCACCACCAATACTACCACCACCAATACCAATTCAACCATCAATACCAATACCACCACCAATACCACCACCACCACCAATACCACCACCCCCAATACTACTACCACCACCAATACCAATACCACCACCACTACCAGCACCACCACCAATAATACCACCACCAATACGACCACCGCTAATACCACCACCACCACCAATACCAACACCACCACCAATACTACCACTACCACCAATACCACCACCACCATTACCAGCAATACCACCACCACCAATACCAACACCACGACTACCAATACCAATACCACCACCAATACCAATACCACCAGCACCACCAATACCAATACCACCACTGCCAATACCAACACCACCAATACCAATACCACCACCACTAATACCACCACCACCAATACCACCACCAATACCAATGCCACCACCAATACCACCACCAATACCAGTACCACCAGCACCAATACCACCACCACCAATGCTGCCACCAATACCACCACCACCAATACCATCACCACCAATACCACCAATGCCACCACCAATACCACCAATAGCACCACCACAAATACCAGCACCACCTATACCACCACCGATACCACCACCACCAATACCACCACCACCAATACAACCAATACCACCACCACCAATACCAAAACCACCACCACCAAAACCAATACCACCAACTCAGCGCCTCTCGCTCACTAGTAATAGCAGGGACACTGTACGGGGCCGGAGCTGCAGCCGAGACCATCCTTTGTGGCTGGTGGGTGTTACCAGGATTCACACACAATTTGTCATGACCCAATTTAGGCTGTGGCACATACCAAAATGGTGGTTTCACCCAGAGACCACCTATTCCAAGATGGATATTAGCATGTGTGATTGGTTTGTGCTCTTTTTGTTCATATATGTTTATAGGGTTAGTACATCCCTAGTTTTTGTTTTTGTTTTATCCGTTTTGTGTACAGAGAAAGTTGAGTACTCGTTTGCGGTGGTCTTTTCTTCTTTATTTGAAGACGTGCAAAAAATGGGAAACCGTCTACACGTGTTTCGCCCAGAGGCCAACAGGCCAGGGCTTTCTCAAGGCAGGGTGTTCTCTGTTGATTAGTTGTATTGTAATTATATAAATCACCCAATGTGTCAAGGAGCGTCTCCTGTACGTCCGATAATCTCTGCGGTCTCCCTCCATGCCTACCATAAAGCACAGCCTGCCCTGCACCAGGAGGTGAAGCCAGTGCCCTAGTACAGCTGGAGTGTTTTTTATTAGGCCAAAGATAGCAATGACATTATGCAATGCCACACTGCACACTCAAATCATGGAGAGGGCAGGAAATAGCCCCCCCGCTCTTCCTCCTGAGCCGCGACAGTGTAATCACAGAGCGAAAGGTGTTGGAGTGCTTTGTTAGTGTTTATAGCTCGGATCATATGTAACTCTCACTTCACACTTTGTGTCTGTGTGATTTACAACACTTACACTTCTTCTTCACTGTACTATTCATCACTACTATGAAGACGTCGCAGGCCGATCTCTTTCTCTGACATTTACAATCTAACAAGCGGTCGAAAAGGCCCTTTATTGCAAAGCAATAAGTCTCGCATTTGTGAGAGTTTAAGCTATTAGTATTGTAAATGACAATGCCTTTTATTTATGTTTTAAAACCCAAAACATACATAAAAGGCATTGTCATTTACAATGCCAATAGCTCAAACTCGCGTGAATGCGAGACCTATTGCATTGCAAATGCTTGTTTGTATTGGCATTTTTAAGCGAGGATTCACAGATGACTAGCCCAGCGTCCAAGAAATCTACATTATTTGTATGTTTTCAAGTTCCTTTAGATCTTTTCATGAGACAGCCGGGGACCTGCTGAGACTCCCACTGTCTAAGATCCAGTTTCTGTCACGTGTGCCCCTTCCATTACTGTCTAAGAGACGAGAATGAATAACAAGGGTTTTGTTGTATTATGGGAGGGGGCTTGCTTTTTATGCTCACTGACTAGTGGAGGTGAAGTAATGCTTTCTCTCCATGCAAAAACAGATTATTATACAACTGTACTCTTTAGCACACATGGAGGAAGGGGGCACCTAAAGCGTGTCAGAAATGGAGTGAGGATCTAGGAATCCCACTGTCAGGCAAACAATGGGAGTACTGTTGTGTACAGAAGAAACAGCACTCAACTGTAGGCATAGGCTAATGCACTGTAAATTCCTGCAACGTATGTTTTGAACCCCAATCGGCCTGTAGGTAGAAGGGCTCCATGTGAGTGCAGAATGGCTGCAGTGCATTGGCCAAGAGCCAGTTTTATCCCCCAGGCATGATACTGTATGGAGTGCTTAATTACTGGCCTAAAATATTTGACACCTGTCAGATGTGGTGGGTGATCTGGGTGGCTCACCACCACTGATTACACAGGTTCTCTTATTAGCAAAAACAAGAGTAGCACTTTGTTGTGGTGGAGGTCCTGAGGTGAGGGAGTGGATTAAAGACTTGGGGGCTTATTTACAAGCCCCTTGCGCCACTGGTGCGTCAATTTTTCCCATATTAAATACACCCCTTGATCTATTACAGTGAAATTTCTGACCTCTACAATATGACTCTTCCCGCCTCATTTAGGTCACGCGACACTTGGGCCCCTTTTAATACATATTTGGAAAGAACGGCCGCTATGGATACCCTCTCAACCACAAGACAACCAGTGTTGATAGAAACAGCTAGATTATCTAATCCCAGTGCTTAAATGTGATCTCTGTTGTGCCTTAATGCACAAGAACAGATGGCAGCCTAGAGCTATACAGACTTGCTATTATTTTGAAAGTTGCACCTTATAACGTTGTGAATTATATTACATGCCAGTTTCTTTATCAGCCCTTCATTTATGTACTGATTAAGTCAAGAGGAGCTACATCGATGCATGTTTGCATGCATGAATTTTGCTACACCTGATTGTAACTGGATGAGTTTTTCTGGACCAGAATTTACCCGACATGGAAGAACCTGACCTGATTTTTCCATCCGGTCAGACCAGCAGAAACAACGCATAAGACTTTGGCTGCAGTAGCAGCCAAGTCTCAAGCCAATTTGTTTCTAATGGGGAATTTCCCCCCAGGGTCGGACTTGGACAAAAATAGGCATGGAAGCCAAAATAATAGTGTCTCCTCTTAGGTAACAAGATAGCTAAAAATAGGCCCACATTTGCAAATCAGGCTAGTTTTATACTTGTAAAGTCATACTATATGGGTATTTTGCAAGGTATGGGAGACTGCATTCATTTGTCTTTGCTGAAGGCAATGTTTGCGGCAATATCAGGGAAATCAATAGTAAAAACCAGCCCACTTGGCCATAAAACAGGCCCACAAACTGCTAAAAATGGCTCCCGCATACGTTTACCATCAGCTCAGAGCAGGTGGTAAATGCATTTGGTAAACTGCACAGAATAGGGGATTCCGCTTGGTTTTACAGCTGTAAAATCTGCCCAATCCTGCCCAATCCTGTAATTCCCCATGTCATGCAAGTCATAATTAGGGTCTATGTAGGCTGTGGATATATGAGACTGGGTTTCATTATAACAATTTATAAGGCTTAATTTCGGTTTGAGGGCACCTAGAAATATGATTCAAGGACCCATTAATAGAAATTTAAAGTGGTAAAGTTGAATTTATATTACTATTTTGAAAATGACACTTTTAAAAAGTTGACATTTTCCTACCTAAGCCAAACATGACTTTCTGGCAGCGTCCACTGTCATCTGACTGGTGAATGGCTCCCCTATGGTGAGATGTAGATTGCTCCCACACAGTGGACAAAAGGGTTGGGTGTGGAGAGGTGCTTTTTTCCCATGAGCAAGGTGGGCTGGGGGCATTGTGCCTAGTCCCTTCCTAAGCTTCAAAGGGTGCCTGCACTGTCACAGTAGCTGACACCTAGGCTTGCCTTCCTTTGTCTTCCTAGTCAGCTTGGCTCCAAACCCAGTGGAAGGGGTAGCTGCCCTGGACTGGTTTGGAGTGACCAGAAGAGAGTATTGCCTGGGGCAGGCAGAGAAATGGCACGCACATGCATTATCATAGCCAAACCTTTGGTTGGGCACATGGAGAAGAATGGTTCTGCCATGTTGGATTTAGGTGGAGTAGGGCACTGTGGGATAGTTTACAGTAAAATACACAGGAAGTGCTGCAAAAGTGGGTAGGGTTACCCCTGGGAACATTAACTCCATTGGCTAGGGAGTGGCCAGGAGTTTCTCCCACCCACAGGCTGGCCCTGGGCATAAAAGTGGCATCCAAGTACCCCTCTCAGAACACTTGTGGACCTGCGAAGATCAAAAGAAGGATTATTCTGCTGTCTGAATACCGAAGGAAGACTGAGCCTGCTTGCCCTGAACCCAGGACCCCGGAAATGACTTCAAGTATCAGTTGGCAGACCACTTGTTTGAGCTACAAGGACACACTAAGCTTCCAGAGGCCTTTTGCTGCAATGCCCTGCTGACCAGTTCCCACTGGACTTTCCCTGGACCCTGCAGCTGGACTCTGTTAGAGTTAGTCCTAACCCCCAAGTCCTGGACCCTTGACTGATGTTAGAGTGCACTCCTCCTATCCAAAGTGCAAAAGCTGGGACTTTGAAACTTTTAGACAACTTTTCCTCCAAAGAACAGACAGGAGACCAGGCCCGCTGTCAAGCCGATAGTCAATGTCAAATCACTTAGGGGATTCAACTTGCTAGTTTTCCCCACTGAAGAAGATCTGACTTCTGGAAAATTTCTAAGTCCAAATATAGAGGCCTTCAGCGGGACCGAAGCCAAGCAGCAACCCATCGACACTGAGGCCTTCATGGGCACAGACTTCAGACCATGCCCGCTCGGAGCTTTCCACTTTCAACTGTGCTGGGAACTTGCTCTTCGACAACCTGCTGTCGTCAAACCCTACATTGGATCCAGCTTACAGCTTGCCCCGCTGATGACTTGCGATGACCACTTTTCTTGAGAAAAAGGTCAGAAGGTAAACTTTTCACCAGGATGAACCTAGTCCCTCTATCAGACCCCTGTATCACTGTGGTTGGCCGAAACGTTTGACTTTGACCCAGTCTAGCACAACCAGCTTTCAGCAGTTGGTGCTTTGTGCTTTTTGGTGCAATTTGTAATTCAAACTTTAAAAAATCAGATCTCCAGTTCTACTGATTGGACTGTTGTTGTTTTGGTCTCATGTTAAGTAATAAAATACTCTCTATTTTTCTAAATTAGTTGGGGATTTTTTTCTTGTGTTATCTTTTCACTTTATTACTGTTTGATTATTGCATAAATACTTTACACATTGCCTCTAAGTTAAGCCTAACTGCCCCAGAAGGTTAAGCACAGGTTTAATTAGTGACTTTCGTAGTCAGACTGACAAGGGTTGTGATTGTTCTTCGAAGTGGGTTCTCGCCCCCTTCAACAAAAAATCGAATTTTTTACAAGGAGAATGAGTCCTACACTCGTAGTGAGTACAAAATCCTGTAGGCACAGAGCTATCAGGCTCAATTTACCAAAAGTGTGTAAAGTATTTAGAAGTAATAAAACAATAAAAAGTTAAAATACAACACAAAAACAATCCCACAACAGATTTCTAAAATTCAAGAAAAATAAAATAAAAATATGTCACCAAAATGATTAAAATCCAATCCAGAGAACCAGAGATAAGATTTTTGTAAAGGTTTTTAAACTAAAACGCACCAAGTAACAGCATAGCGTCTACTGGTGTGGTAGAATAGGAACTAGGCACAAGTTGAGGCCAACTACATTTTACCCCTGGCCTGCTAAACCTATTCCAAGGGCTAGTCAAAGTAGGAAGTCAAAATCCTCCAGCTGGGTATGATTGTATCCAATGAAGTCTTCTCAAAATCAGAGAGCTGTTGGACAAGGCCATGCTGAAGCAGTTTGTTTTGGTGGAAAAACTGTGAGTGGGGAAATTCAAATTTCTTTCCTGCTGAAGTCCTCTTATTTGCCCGATACTTTTTGATCCTTCACCAGGTCAAGATTTCTACATTTGCATTTTGTTTCTTTTTTGGAGCTTGGAAACCTTCAGTAGGACAAACCTGGAAGTTGTAGCCTGACGGGTCGCTTTGAAGCCGGAAACTTTAGCCCCTAGGGTCTACTGAAGTCTTCTTTTGGGTGGCAAAAAGATCTGAATGGGACTAACCTGATGTTCTTGCCCACCAATGTCATGCTTTGGGTGGTTAGCCCCTTTCTTCCAGAGGTTGAAAACTGCCCGAGTCCCAACTTTTCCGACCTTTTGTAATACATCCTCTTGGTCACTTCTTAGGCTGCCAGGACTTCAGGTTCAGCACTTAGAGTCCAGGACTGACTCCAGCAAAGACCACTAGCACAGTCCAGTCAGGGTCCACTTACAACTATCATTCCAGGAAAAGGCCTATTGCTGCTTTTGGTGTCCCTGTAGCCACACAGGAGATCAGCCAACAGACCCTTGAAATCCATGTCTCAGTTCTGGGTACAAGTGGGAACATATACAATCCTTCAGGTGACCACAAAGGTCACAGGCTGCAGGCTTATTCATTTTCTGTTAATCCACATGTCCAGATATATTCTGAAGAGTCAGGGGTGAGGTGCTATTTTTGTTCAGTTCACTAGTTGGTGGGTTTGGGTGACTCCTAGACACTCCTTAACCAATGAGTAAAAACTTCCCTATGGGTTTAAAAGCATATTTACCTTGCTAGCCCAATTGATGGTACAATATGTGCGGCAGTCCATGGGTGACATTTAACTTCCATGCCGTTGGTGTTTTTTCTATAAAAAGGCAACACAGGAAAATTAAATATTTGGGGATTACTCAGTCTGATCATTTTTGTACAGGCATGAGCACATGCACTGGGGGACAGCAGTACCTATCGGCTTGGAGAACCTCCAATTTATCTTGAGTGGCTTGTTTTTAAACTAGGGTTGTGATCTAGTCACAACAGGTTTTTCCAGGAATGTACCAACAGTACAAAGTTACCATTAATTTAGTATTCAAAGTTTCCAGGATAAGTTCCAGATTTGTTTGGGTAAATGCATATTTTTCTGTCTATAGTGTTTCTTTACCAGGGGGTTTAAGTATATTGTGGCAAATGTTCCACCAATTCCAGTGACTTGGGCAATTGGTACATGTGGATGCCCACCACTAGGAATTAGGTTAGAAAAATGCACCCCATGGTGAAAAATGAAGGTAACGGAAATAGTGTCTGAGATAGAAACCAGCAGGCATGAGGTGACCACGAGGTCTAACAAATCACCAGCCTCCAGCATAGCTTTGGTATTTTACAGGTATAGGCTGAGAATGGCCTCATTCTTTTTGTAACTTTATGTAGCTTCATTGAAGACATCACATCCTCATTCATCCACCAAAATGTGTAAACTGGTAATCATTGGGTATGGTAAATGACAGAGAAGGTAAAACAAATGTTCGTCTTTATATTGTAGGGATCGGCCAGTTATCCAATGTTGTCTGAGCAATGGAAATATTCTCACAATAATTTATAAAGTATCCTGTACTACAACAGCTAATCCATTGACCGATCTTCATCCTTGGTCTTTTCTGATAATCTTGACCCTACGGGAACACACTACTCTCATTTAGCCACACATCAATTAGCATGGTAAAAGTATATTTCAGGAGCCAAAAAGATCTACAAGTAGGTGTTATAAGGAGTTCTTCCTTACCATTGCCGTGGCTCCTGGGTCCTCTGCAAAGCGGGCCAGGGCAGGTCCAGAGTCCTCTGCTACATTGTTTGCAGCGGCTCCTGACTCCTTCACTACGCGGGCCGAAGCCGTCTCAGGTTGTTCGGTCACAAGGATCACAGTGAACTCTTGGTGGGTTGTTCTCTGCAGCAGTGGCGGCGCGATGGCGTCTTACACTACCACCATCTTGGACTGGGTGCCACACAGGCGCGAGGAGGGCATTCCTGCATTCGAGCTCCTGACATACGCCGCATGTAGGATTCTAAACGTATATAAAACTATTTTAGGCATTTAAACATACCATATACTTGTCCTCGTGTTACAAGACATTCAGCTAATATGCACAGTATTTCTTTCCTTAGCTTATACCAATCTAAGATGGCTAACCTTTTCCTTACCTAGGTCACTTCCTGTTTTTCACTATAAAAGCGGACTCTGTCCTAAGGTCAGTTGCGTTGCATATGTTTGTTGCTCGCTCCTGGTCTCTGTGGATCTCTGCAGTCACCAGTTTCTTCTCTCTATCCAGCTTTGCTTTTATCTCCTGAATCCTGATCCCATTCTGGACCAGCTTGAATGTTTTTTCTGAACTCCAATTTTTTCCCTTCTTGCAGAGTTATTGCCTGGAGCAGTTTCAGACTCCAGGTTGTCATTCTGGCATCCGCTGCTGCCTCTGGTGATAAACTGTCTTATCTTCGCACCAAGATGTTTTCTCCAGCGTCGTTTAGAAGACCGGCTCTTGACAGTTTGCGACACCGACGTACTATAAACATGGGTCATGACACTGCAAATTCAGAACCTGACCACTGAAAATGCATCTCTTCGACAGTTATTGGGCGTTTTACAGCAAGTTCCTTGGATCCTCCTCTGGCTGGGCTGGCAGAAATGAAGTTTGATGGGAACTCCTTCGTGTTTAAGTGGCACATTTATTCTTCAGATCAAGCTAAAGTGGGCTTCATTGTGAGTAACACAATTGGAAATGCTCTAGCATGGGCAATGCCTCTAGTATTTGAGTCAAGACCTAGACAACTTTCCCACCTTCTTGATGGCATTTAGACAAATGTTTGACCAACAGCATTATAAGTTTGCCACCTATAAAGAAATCCTAGGGCTTTCACAGGGTTGCCGTCAACAAGGGGCTTGCAATGCAAAGAGCTGCTTCAAGCACCAACCACATTCCTTGTCAGAGTGAAGTCACAAGAAACCCCAAACTAACCTATTCTCAACCCTTTGGTAGCTTGCCATTGAGTAGTTAGGCTAAACTTGGAGGCAAAGTGTAAAGTATTTATGCAATAAGTCATACAATTTAAAGTGAAACTCCCCCAAGAAAAAGCCCACACCAATTAAGAAAGATAGAGTAAAATGTAATAAATAATTTAAGACCAGAACAACAAAACTCCAATCAGTAGAACAAGAGATATGCAATTTGAAAGATTTAATTGAATAAAGCGCCAAAAAGCACAAAGCGCCAACAGTGGTTTTTCTAGTAGCGCCAACCCGCAAAAAAGTCACAAGTTTAGGCTGACTGAGTTGGAGTGCGAGCCGGCTACAAGGACCAAGTTAAGCCCGCTGAACAAGAGTACCGAAAATCCTGGTCGCAGAGTTTTGTGAGATCCCACACGAAGGATGCCTTACGCAGTCTAGGTGATGTGAGGTCCTGGTGAGGAGATGTGTCACGCAGCATTGGTTCTGGGAAGCTGCTAGGTCCTACATCGTCATAGAGGATGTTGTCGATGAGGGGCTTGGGATGTGAAGACGTGCATTGATGATGCGTCACACAGCTGCGGTTCTGAGGGGGTTGTGGACTGAAGATGTGAAGTCCTTCATCAGGGATGCATCACACAGCAGTTCTGATGTGGAGGTATGTGAGGCGATGCATTGCAGCTCTGATGTGGAGTTTTGGGAGGCGATGCATCGCCGTGAGTTGGTGTTTGCTGGGACCACAGCTGGGCTGGCAGAGTGCCTTTCAGAGGTCCAGGACTGGGGTGGCAGCACTTGGGTGGGCAGGACTCACAGCGGGGCAGAGTCCAGGTGCTGGGTTCAAGGTTGTTGGAAACTGTTCTGTCCCTGAGGCTCTGATCAGAAGGCCAGCTAACCAGCCCTTAGAGTCACTCTGGTGGTACTGGGCTCAAGACATAGGTCCACTCTGAAGCAAGCTGGCTCTGTATATACTATACCAAAGTAAGGTATAGTGTGCACAGAGTTCAGGGAGTCCCCGGAGGTACAGCGGAGGCTAAATTAGGTAAGTACTAACAGCTCTCTTTGTGGTAGTGTGGGCGAGCAGTTATGCTTATCCAGAGTGTGTGTTAAGCATTTATTGATTTCACTCAATCAGGGACTGATTACACACACTCAGAGACAGAATCCAAACCAATTAGGTAAGTATAAAAAAGGTAAACTTATGTTTTATTTAAGAACCAAGAAGGGCTTGGCACAGGTAAGTAAAATATACTCTCAAATCCAAGACTGTTCAAGGAAATGCAGTTGTGGTTGTATTTGCAATTGTTACAGGTTTGTATCACTTTAAAATTCAGTTTGAATTATACAGTAAGTACTTTCAGATTACTTTGTAGTTACTTTTGGAGTACTGGGGGCGGTATGCCTAGATACCACACCTTAGGATCGCACAATAAAAGGAAGACTTTTTATACTTTGCAAATGAGTTCTCTTTTCTCCAATCAACAACAGTTCAACACTTAGGCACAAAATCTCTTAACATGGGTTCCTATGCGAGAAAAGAGTTAGCGGTTTTCCAGGTAGGTACACGAGTTACGAGTGGGAGTTTTGGGGGTTAGGACCAAGGTTCCCCAAGGTCTAGATGGGCACTCAAGTTGCACCATCAACGGCACTGGGGCGGTCGGGTGCAGAGTGCAGGGGCCTAATGTTAGCCAATGGGGCTAAAGGGGCCTTCGGTTAGGGACTGCTGGCGAGCAGACCACTTGGGTGTGGGAGCCAAGCTCCTGGGGTTAAGGTCAGCACTGCAGGGGCCAACGACCAGCACAGGAGCTGCACCACCAGCGGCACTGGGGCGGCCCGGTGCAGCGTGCAGACCAGGCGTCAGGGACCCTGTGCTTTTCAAGGGAGACCTTCGGTTTTGCAAAGTTGCTGCAGGCTCAGGCAGGGAGACTTCCTGAAGGCGACCACTGTCTGGAGAGGTAAGTTGGGATCTTGGGGGATGCCTGTACACCGTCGGTTGGGCCACCCAAGGCAGTGGGGTGTCGGGTGCAAGGTTGTCTTCTGGCGTCGGGTTTTCTTACCAGCTCCGGTCACGGTCGGGGGGGACTCTTCAGGTTGAGGCTGCAGGCATCGTCTTGAGGCAGGTCAGGGATCACCAGATCCCAGGTCAGATTTCTGGGGAGATCTTCTTGTGGTGTTGGGCCACTCGAAAACGGGCAGTGGGCATTGAGTACAGAGTGGTGCAGAATTGCGGAGTCGCCGGAATTCAGATTATGAGGTTTGCTTGTGCAAATCTGGTGCTCACGGGAGACCGAGTCTGTAAGATGGTTGCAGGGCAGGTCCTCAGGGCTCTGGGTGTTGCTGGCTGATGGACTCGCCGGGGTTCTTGCTGTAAGCAGGTCATAGACGTGACAGGTTGGTAGGACTGGGGCCAAGGCAGTTGGTGTCCTCTTCTTCTTCCTGGGTCAGCACGGCTCTTCGGTCCTTCTTCTTTATTCCTCTAATCTGAAGAGGCAAGGTTCAGGGTTGCCCCGACATACTAAATTTAGGGGCTGAGTCCTCCCATCTTCAAGATGGAGGGGACTGAGATGTGTGCTTCACCTCGCCTCCCCCACCTGAGGGGTGGGGTTGGCAAAGGTGGGTACACCTTTCTTCCTAGCTTGGTTTTCACGCTGATTCTCCCACCCAAAGTGGTAGCCAGTTGCTGGGGGCAACAAAAGGCAGGGAAGGCTTCCAAAGGTGGTAGGCATTTGAAGCTTCCCCTTTCGTGGACCCAGCGCATCCTGGGGGAGGAGGCATGATACCTCTGCCCAGAATGGCCTTTGTTTCTGGACCCAGAGAGCTGAGGCTCTCTACTCAGGGGTCCAGAAACATGTCTGGTGGTGGGAAATGGTGGATAGCCATTCAGGAACCACACCAGGGCTGGTCGATGTTCATGGGGCATCTCTAAGATGTCCTCTGAGTGCATTTTACATTAAATCCAACACTGGCATCAGTGTGGGTTTAATGTGCTGAGATGTTTGCTACCAAACTTCACAGAACTGTGGAGTTTGTAATGACCAAATACTCTTTATGGCTTTACTACACTTACAATGTCTAAGAATGGGTTTAGACACTGTAGGGGTACAGGGTTCATGCCACTGTACCCTCACTTTAGGGCTAGTGCACCCTGCTTGAGGGGTGACTTACCTAGGCATTAGGCAGAGGGTTGCAGGCATGGCACACAGATATGTGTGCCATGTTGACTCTTCACTTTTCTCTGCACCAAAACACGCAGCTTGCAATGGCAGTGTGTGGGTGTTAAGGTACAGGGCCTCTAAGGGTGGCACAATAGGTGCTCAGCCCTTAGAGGCCTTCCCTGGTCACAGTGTCCTTGGTACCTATTGTACCTTTTACAAGGGGCTTACCTGTAGCCAGAGATGTGCCAATTGTGGGTACAAAGGTACAGTCTTGGGAAAGAACACAGGCCCTTGGAAACCTGATTGGCAGGGACCTAGGGCACATCAAGCCAGTTTGCATCAGATGTCAGGCAAAAAGTGGGGGGTAACCATGCAAAAAGGAGCACTTTCCTACACAACACCCCCACCCCAAACGAAAGAGGATGAGACTAACCTTTCCCAAGACAGTCTTCATTGTCTAAGTGGAATAATCTGGAAAGCCCATCTGCATTGGCATGGGCAGTCCCAGGTCTATGTTCCACTGTGAAGTCTATTCCCTGTAGGGATATGGACCACCTCCAAAGTTTTGGGTGTTCTCCTTTCATCTGCATCAGCCATCTGAGAGGTCTGTGGTCAGGTTGAACTAGGAAGTGAGTACCAAACAGGTATGGTCTCAGCTTCTTCAGGGACCAAACCAAAGTAAAGGCCTCCCTCTCAATGGCACTCCAACGCTGCTCTCTGGGGAGTAGGCTTCTCTTTATGAAAGCAACAGGTTGGTCTTGTCCATCATCATTGGTTTGGGATAGGACCGCTCCTATCCCTAGCTCAGAGGCATCAGTCTGCTATATGAACTGCTTGGAGTAATCTTGGGCCTTGAGAATACGTGCTGAGCACATTGCCTCCTTTAGGGTGTCAAAAGCCTTTTGGCAGCCAACTGTCAAGTTCACTTTCTTGGGCATCTTGTTGGAGGTGAGTTCTGTGAGTCACAATGGACCCATATCCCTTCCCTAATCTCCTATAGTACCCAGTCAAGCAAAGGAATGCCCTGACTTGGGTCTGGGTTGTTGGAGCTTCCCAATCCAGAATGGTCTGGATTTTGGATTGAAGGGGTTGGACCTGGCCTCCACCTACAAGGTGGCCCAAGTACACAACAGTTCCCTGCCCTATCTGGCACTTGGATGCCTTGATAGTTAGGCCTGCAGCTTGCGGGCCTGCAAAACCTTCCCCAGGTGGACCAGGTGAGCCTGCAAGGAAGAGCTAAACACAGTAGTATCATCAAGATAAGCTGCACTAAAGCCTTCCAACCAAGCAAGGACTTGATTCACCAACCTTTAAAAGGTGGCAGGGGCATTCCTTAGACCAAAGGGAATCACAGTAAACTGGAAGTGCCCATCAGGTGTGGAGAATGCTTTCTTTGCTTTTTCTTCAGTAGCCATGGCAATCTGCCAGTACCCTGCAGTTAATTCAAAGGTACTTAAGTATTTGGCAGCCCCTTCATCTATGTCTCCTGACACGAATAAGATCAACTGTAGGTGCCTATTAGTAATGTATTCCAGACGAACTGTAACGGTCACCGATGTGGTTTTTTCTGTTTTTTCGTTGTTTTTTGATTTTGTTATCCCTTGCTTCAATTGTATTGCTTCAAGAATAATTGTCCTATTCTCCATGATATAGACTTGACATGTTTGTAATGTATGGTAAAAATGTATGTATGTATGTAATGTATGGTAAAAATCTCAATAAAAACATTTTAAAAAAAAAGTATTTGGCAGCCCCCAACTTATCTATCAATTCATCAGCCCTGGGGATGGGGTGTGCATCTGTCTTGGTGACAGTATTGAAGCCTCTGTAGTCCACACAAAACATAATTTCTCTCTTTCCACCTTGTGAATGAGGTTTGGGGACTAGGGCCACTGGGCTGGCCCAGAGAATCTCAGAAGGCTCAATGACCCCCAACTCCAGCATCTTGCTGACTTCATCTTTGATGCTTTCCTTGACTTGGTCAGACTGGCAATAGATTTTTGTTTGAGATAGGCAAGCTGTCACTAGTGTCCACATCATGGGTACAGCAGGGTGCTTGACCAGGGGTCATGGAAAAGAGCTGTGATACTATTGCAGAACCTGTCTGCTATCAGCTTACTGTAGGGCAGAGGGTGTCTGAGTAGACAACTCCATTAACTAACCCTTCTTGGGGGCTGTAAGAGAGGAGGTCAGGGAGAGGTTCACTCTCTGTCTCCTGATCCTCATCAGTAATCATTGGCATGGTTACATCAGCCCTGGCACATTAGAGTTTGAGGCGGTTCACATGTATCACCCTTTTGGGGGACCTGCTAGTGCCAAGGTCTACCAAGTAGGTGGGAGAAAAAAAAACTCACAAGAAAAAGGGGTGAGAGGATAAAGATCCCTCTTCGACCTCCCGCTCAGTACTATAATTTCACAAAAAGAAGAGGAATAATAACACTATGTGAGGGTGGATGAGTGTAGGGAAATGCACCAAATTGATAAAACTGCCCTCACACACAGCAAGCTGTGTCATGCTTCATCATAGGGCTGCTAACACACCTCCGCGTCAGCCAAACGCTGGAGGTGGAGCAATAGGGAAGGGGAAGACAATACAACATACAGTGTCCGATCACAGGTGAGAAGAAAAGTGCAGAAAAAGTGATATAAAACTGGTATCAGGGGATCCTCGTCATCATTTTAATATTAGGTACCCTGTCCAGGTTTAAAACAAAAAATGTGGATGCTGGGTTGGGGAGCTTATAATGAGACGCCAACCCCTCCACTCTGCTAAAGCGTCGACATGTTTCAGCCGGCAAGACTAATACCCCAGCTTTCCTCAGGACTCTCTACACTGTGATCCCTAGGTGCTCACCCTCCCTCCTTTAAATCCAGAAGTAAAGGGGATGTCACCTTCCCGAGTCATTGCTCGGTTGCAAAGAGTAGTAGAGCCCCTCGCTCTTGGAGAGGAACCGAGTTTATTAGATTTTTAAACTCGAACTGGCGGGGGAGTGAGAACAGCTTCCTATTAGCACTCTTGCTTTCGAGGTCAGCTGTTGCCCGACAAAGTTTGTCTCTCCCTGTCCGCCGCGTAGAACAAGTAGGTGACCTCACTCTTTTTCTCCATTATAGGGTAAGGGCCACTCCATTTGTCCTGGAGGGCGCTTGGTGCCACTGGCGCTAAAACCCACACCTGTTGCCCTGGTTGGAGTTCTACCAGTGCAGCTTTTTGGTCATGCCAGAGCTTCTAGAGTTGCTGCCTGGCCTCAAGGTGTTTGGATGCTTTCTGCATGTACTCTGCCATCCTGGAATGAAGGCCTAGTACATAGTCCACCACATCATGCTTTGGTAAATGATGGGGTCTCTCCCATCCTTCCCTTGCAAGTAAGAGTGGTCCCCTTACAGGGTGGCCAATCAGAAGTTCAAAGAGTGAAAACCCTACTCCCTTCTGAGGCACCAGGCAGGGTAACAGAACAGCTGATCTCCTTTTGGGTTCTTCAGGGAGTCCCATTATCATGCCTTTCAATGTCTTGTTAAATCTTTCAACAAGGCCATTGGTTTGTGGATGGTAAGGTGTTGTGCACTTGTAGATCACTCCACACTCATCCCACATGTGTTTCAAGTATGCAGACATGAAGTTGGTACCTGTGTCTGATACTACCTCCTTAGGAAACCCTACCCCGGTGAAGACACCAATGAGGACCTTGGCTACCACAGGGGCTACAGTAGTTCTAATGGGAATGGCTTCAGGATACCTAATAGCATGACCCACTACTACTAGTATAAACCTGTTTCCTGAGGCTGTGGGAGGTTCAGGTGGACCCACTATATCAACTCCTACCCTCTCAAAGTGTAACCCAACCATTGGTAGTGGAATTAAGGGGGCCTTTTGGTGTCCTCCTGTCTTGCGACTGGCTTGACGGGTGACACAGGAGCCTACAAACTCCTTCACCTTTTGGGACATATGGGGCCAATAAAAGTGAGTGACCAATCTTTCCCAAGTTTTGGTCTGGCCCAGATGCTCAGCTAGGGGGATGTCATGTGCTAAAGTTAGTAGGAACTCCCTATACAGCTGAGGCAGTACCACTCTTCTAGTGGCTCCAGGTTTGGGGTCTCTGGCCTCAGTGTACAGGAGTCCTTCTTTGTGGGAGCCACTGACATCCCCCTGCTCCTGTGCAGTAGCTTGCTGCCTCAGGCCTTGAAGAGTGGGGCTGACCTGGTGCCCAATGCACAGCTGTTCTCTAGAGGGTCCCCCTGGTCCCAAGAGCTCTACCTCACAAGGTTCAAGCTCCATAGGCTCAGCTCCCTCTGGGGCTGACAAATCCTCTCCCTGAGGAGAGGGGTCCTGGTCTTTTTACTGTAGGGAAGCTGGTTCACCAGTCTTTCTACCTTTCCTCTTGGGAGGTTGGGCCATAATTTCTGGCTCCAGTCCTCCTTTTTCACCCTGTGCTAGGCACTGTGCTCTGTTTTCATACACGCTGTCTCAGGGATTTGCGGCATGGCTGCATGTGTCTTTCTTTCTACTTCAGCCCATGCTGAGGTCTCCAGATCATTTCCAAGCAGGCTGGCAGCTGTGAGCTTTGGAGAGACCACTACCTGTTTTAGTCCAGCAACCCTCACCCAGTCTAACATCACCATAGCCATGGCATGGTTAGTGGTGACACTGTCAGCATTGGTAACTGGATAGGTTTCTCCAGTTAGGTATTGCTCTGGGAAATTAGTGTATCTCTCACCATAGTGACACTGGCACCAGTATCCCTCAGGGCTTCTATCTTAGTCCCATTCACTAAGGCGTACTGCAGATATTTCTTTAAATGAGAGGGCCAGACAGCCAAAGTAGGAAACCCTCCCCCCCTTCAGAGACTAAAACAGCCTCAGTGTGAACCCTGATTTCCTTTGGGCACACTATTGATCCCATCTGGAGATTTGCCATACCAGTAGAAACTGGTGGGGGACTAGGAGCTGGTTTTTTGGGACAGGCAGCATCTCCAGTTCGGTGTCCCTTCTTATTACAGTGGAAACACCAGGCCTTTGCAGGATCAAACATTTCCCCCTTGTACCCACCAGTGGGCTGGGAAGAGTTCTTGGGCCCACCCCCTGACTAGGATTTTGGGGGCCTTTAGAAGACTCTTGTGTTTTATCCTTGGGTTTCTCACCCTCTTTCCCCTGGGGGAGGCTTTGTGGCCTCTTTCTTTTGGTCACCCCCAGTGGTTGTCTTGGTTACCCTTGTCTTGACCCAGCAAATCCGGTGTTCACAGGAGACAGAGTCGGTAAGATGGTTGCATGGTATGTCCTCTGGGGGTTGCTGGCTGCTGGACTTGCCAGGGTTCTTGCTGTAGGCAGGTTGTAGACGGAACAGACCTGTAGGACTAGGGCCAAGGCAGTTGGTGTACTCGTCTTCTTCCTAGGTAAGCACGTCTCTTCTGTCCTTCTTCTTTCTTCCTCGAATCTGAGGAGGCAAGGTTCAGGGTTTCCCCTAAATACTAAATTTAGGGGCATTAAAGGGGTGTGCAGGTCAGGACCAATGGGTCCCTTCTTTGGGGTCGGTACACCCCCTATTATGCCAATCTCCAGTAGGAGGGGGCTTGAGCCTCTCCCTAATTGGCTGAGTCCCCCATCTTCAAGAAGGAGGGGACTGAGATGTGTGCTTCACCTCGCTTCCCCCACCTGAGGAGTGGGGTTGGCAAAGGTGGGCATCCTAGCTTGGTTTTCCCGCTGATACTCCGGCCCAAAGTGGGAGCCAGTTGCTGGGGGCAGCAAAAGGCAGGGACAGCTTCCAAAGGCGGCAGGACCCAGTCCATCCTGGGGGAATGGAGGCACGACACCTCTGCCCAGGGTGGTTTCAGGACCCAGAGAGTGGAGGCTCTCTACCTAGGGGTCCAGAAACCTGTCTGGGGGTGGAAAATGGTGGGTAGCCATTCAGGTACCACACCAGGGCTGGTCGATATTCAGGGGGCATCTCTAAGATGCCCTCTGAGTGCATTTTACATTAAATCCAACACTGGCATCAGCGTGGGTTTAATGTGCTGAGAAGTTTGCTACCAAACTTCCCAGTTTTTAGTAAAGCCATTATGGAGCTGTGGCGTTCATAATGACCAACTCCCAGACCATATACTCTTTATGTCTTTACTACACTTACAATGTCTAAGAATGGGCTTAGACACTGTAGGGGTAGAAGGCTCATGCCACTGTACCCTCACCTTAGGGCTAATGCACCCTGCTTGAGGGGTGACTTACCTAGGCCTTAGGCAGTGGGTTGCAGGCATTGCATTCAGAGATGTGTCCCATGTCGACTCTTCACTTTTCTCTGCACCAAAACACTCAGCCTGCAATGGCAGTGTGTGGGTGTTAAGGTACAGGGCCTCTAAGGGGGGCACAATAGGTGCCTCAGCCCTTAGAGACCTTCCCTGATCACAGTGCCCTTGTGGGTACAAAGGTACAGTCTTGGGAAAGAACACAGGCCCTAGGAACGTGATTGGCAGGGATCCAGGGCACATCAAAACAGGTTGCATCAGATGTCAGGCAAAAAGTGGGGGTTAACTATGCAAAAAGGGGCACTTTCCTACACACTCCTTCTCGGGAGGGCAGCAGGGCAGCAGTCCTTCTTGCAGCAAAGCAGCACAGCAGTCCTTCTGAGTCATCCGCAGGTCCCGATGTATACTGAAGGGATGGGTCGGAGGGTCAGAGGGTCCATTATTTATACCTGGTGAAATTGGAGAAGGTTATGGAGGTTTCCACCCCCTTGAGGTGTCAGGCATCCCTTTCCTCCCTGTACTGGGCCCAGCACAAAAGACTTGTGAAAACCCCATTGTGAGTGCGTTCAGGCAGGGTCTGTTTGATGTACAAGTGTTGGTAGGTAAAAGCTCTGCTCCCTTTATTAAATCAGAGTGGCCCATCCTGCCAACACCTATCTTCCCTTTGTTTCACTATATGGGTGCAATACACAACGACCAACTGCTAGCTCCAACTAGTCATAAGACCTAGGCTGCAGGCAGCAAATAGTTAGAACAAGAAAATGCCAACTTTATATTTTCAGAATTGCGACGTAAAATATGACTTTAACATTAAAAGGACTTTAAATTACAATTCTTCCGACACCAAACTCAACCCGTCTACCTGCTCCCAATTGAAAGCTATCAATTATGAGATCTAGTTGGGTACCCCGTGTTATCCTATGGGAATGGTAGGCCTTGCAGCAGTGAAAAATAAATGTAAGAGTTTTTTCACTACAAGGACATGTAAAACTTAAAAGTACATGTCCAACTTTTTAAATACACTGCACCCTGCCCTCTGGGCTGTTTAGGGCTTACCCTAGGGGCAACTTATATGTACTAGTATATATAGGATCAGAGTTTTGTGTTCATCATTGTTACATGGATTGTTCCAGTCTAGTCTAGAAATTCCCAAAGTTAATTCTGACCATTCTGCTCCCTCCTTGGCTCCTCTTATGGAAGTTACAAAGGTTTATCAAGAATTCTTGGATGTCTTTCAAGAATCCGCAACCAAAGAGTTACCGCCTCATCGTTCTTACGACTGTGCCATTTAATCTTACCGGATGTCATTACTCCCTATGGCAGAATTTTTTCTTTATTGTTCTCTGAAAGACAAGCCCTAAAGGATTATCTGGAGGCCAACCTGGCTATTGGTCCCATAGTTCCATCCAAATCACCAGCAGGTGCAGCTCTATTCTTTGTATCTGAAAAGGGAACATCCGAACGCTGTCCCTGTATTGATTACAGAGCTTTAAATAAAGTGACTATAAAGGATCAATATCCTTTACCTTTGAAATCAGATATACAGGGAAAGGTACAAGGGGTTAACATCTTTACCAAGCTAGATTTGAGGGGTACATATCATTTGATTCAGTTAGGTTCTGCAGATGAATGGAAAACTGCCTTCTGAACACTGTTCGGCCTATACCATGTTTGTGTATCTGGATGATATTCTAATCTTCTCCAGAGACCCCACCAAGCATTGTGAACATATGAAGCAAGTGTCACAGAGAATGAGAGAAAATAAATTGTTAACTAAACCAGGGAAATGCCTTTTCCACCAGAACGCAGTCGAGTATTTAGGTTATGTTTTATCATCCAATGGCCTAGCAATGGATAATAGAAAGTCACAGGCAATACTGAACTGGCCTATCCCAACATCAGTAAAAGAAATGCAGAGATTTGTAAGGTTAGCAAATTATGATTGAAAAATCATAACAGTTTTTTCTCAGTTAGTTTTACCCGTTACTGAATTCTTAAAAAAGAATCAACCCTTTCACTGGTCACCAGAAGCCTCAACTGCTTATAAAATCCAAGTTTGTGAAAGTCCAAGTTTTACAACAACCAGTCATCACTCAACCATTTAAAGTGGAAACTGATGCTTCAGAACAACCCTCCGGAGCTGTTCTGATTCAACCCAATCATGTATCAGAAGAACATCCTGTGGCATTTTTCTAAAAAACAAATTCTCCAGGGGTAAGAAGCTACTTGGTCCTAGAAAAAGAACTCTTTGCCATGAAAGGAGCCTTTTTGGAATTGAGACATTTCTTGCTTGGGGCCTAACACAAATTGATTGTCCGCACTGACCATAGACATCTTGTGGAGTGTCGGAATAGTTATCAGGCCCGTTGGGCATTTTTTCCCAACAAACTGATTCCATACTCACATATATTCCTGGATCATAGAATATAGTAGCAGACACCTTGTCCAGACATTACACCGAATCGGTTAAGCTTAAGAATTCAGAAAAGATTATCAACTCTTGAGCCTTTATTATTTCTGTGACTTCTACATTGCTTGAAAAAATATATGCAAACACCAAAAATTTCAACCAACAAAAAACTAAAAGAGTTATATTCACACCATCAAATAATACAAACCAAAGGCTTGAACTTTGTGCACAGAACTTTTTATTCCGACAAAACAATCACAAAGAGCAATAATGCCCCTATGTCATGATACATTAATTTCTGGCTTCAATGGTGATGTGTAATGGAAGATCCTATCAGAAGAAAACTATGGGGGTCAACCCTCAGCCAAGATGTTAACTCTTTTGTAAAAACCTGTGAAGTGTGCACCCAGGAGAAATCTGAAACACAAAAAAACATCATTATTAACACCAGAAATGCCTTCCAAACCTTTGGAGATAATTTCTACAGATTTCATTGTATGATTACCAACCTCAGAGGGTTGTACAACCATTATGGTCACTGTCGATTTGTTTACCAAAATGACCCATTTTTCTGCTCTCCCAAAGTTACCAACAGTCTTAGAAATGGCCAAAGTGTTCAACCAAGATACATTTAGACTTCATGGCTACCTTCTAAAGTTATCTCTGACCAAGATCCACAGTATATCTCCAGATTTTGGAAGTTGTTATGCCAAAAACTAGGGGGCTGATTACGATGTCATAAACCGTAGCGGTCTGGAACCGCCCCACTATAGGTCGGTGGTTCCGACTGCACAATTATGATGCGACCACCTATAGGGCGATCAGAAACATCCATTCTATAAGGTTGTGCGGCAGGTGAAAAAGGAAAAATATCTTCCATTGCAGAATGGATGTTTGAAAACATCCCAGCACCGTGTGGCAGGCACCTCACGACAGCGGAGGGCCGGGGGTGAGGGGGCCCTGCTAGGGGCCCCCAAAGACACTTTCCGACAGCCTTTCCATGTCGGAAAGGCCGAAATGAAAAGGCTGTCGGAAAGTGCCATCATAATCCGAACGGCAGAGCCGAGCCTGGCTCTGCCGTCATTAGGGGTTTATGGAGTTTTCCGACGCACCAACGGGCTCCTTGAGCACCTCAGAAGTGCCGCCTTAGCTCGCTGCATTGTAATGTGGCCGGCGGACCGCGGATATAGATGGCAGTGGGACCAACGCCGACGGCACGTCAGTGTCGGTCGCACCAAAATCGTAATTAGGCCCATAGTGTTCAAAGTGCCCTGATCTCAGGATTTCACCCAGAATCCAAAGAGCAAACAGAAAGATTGTATAATACACCTGAAGAGTTCACCCCTCAAGATAATTGAAAATCCCTTCTACCAGCAGCAGAGTTTGTTTATAATAATTCCACTCATTCCTCTAGGGGTTTTTCATCTTTTTTTGCCTTAAACTGATTCCACCACCAAACATATTTAGAATTACCAGAAACCACCAATCCAAGACTCCTTGAAGGCCTTAAAAGAAATAATACAAAAATTGATTTTTATTCTTCAAAAAGCAAAAGACATACAAAGGTTACAGGCAAAAAAACATAGACGACCAGCTCCCACGTACACAATAGGCGACAAAGTATGGTTATCCTCCATAAATCCACCATGTACCATTTGTTGGTCAAATTTCTTTTCCAAGACACTACGGTCCTTTTGAAAAGACCAAGATTATAAATCTAGTTACGGGTCATTTGAAACTGCTCCCCCCCCCCCCTGGAAGGTCCATCCTTCCTTTCATGTGTCTCACTTAAAAACTGACCTTGCACTTAAAGGTCGTCCTGCACAAAGAAAACCTCCTCCTCTACTGATTGGCAGCCAACCTGATATGAAGTACAGGAAATGTGTGACTTCCAGTATCTAAGGGGTAAATTACAATATTTAGTGGACTGGAAGAATATAATCCACATGAATGTTCTTGGGAACCAGCTGATCCGGTTCAGGCTCCTCGCCTAATGAAGCAATTTTTCTTAAATACCCATCTAAACCCTGAGCTCCGAAAAGAGAGGCCAGAGTGTAATGAGTTCCTCCTTCCCTTTACCATTGGCGCATCTCACGGATGCTGTGCCACGCTGCCCTGGGTGGCTCCCGAGTCCTCTGCCGTGTGGCCCACAGCGGCTTCTGACTTCTTTGCTGTGCAGGCTGCGGCGGTCTCAGGCTGTTTGGCCACACGGATCGCAGCTATCTCATGGTGGGTTGCTCTCGGTGGCGGCTTTGGTGATGTGATGGCTTCTTACGCTGATGCCATCTTGGACTGGCTGACACAAAGGCACCGGGGGGCGGGTGGGGGAGGGTCATTCCTGCATGCGAGCTCCTGATATATGCCACATGCAGGTTTCTAAAAGTATATAAAAGATATTTTGTGCTTATTAGATATGCCATATATTTGTCTTAATCCCAGGACTCATATGTCCCCTCACCTGAAGGCCTTACACTGGCTTCCAGTGAAAAAGAAGATTAGATTTAAGGCTCTGGTGCTGTTTTTCAAAGCTCTTTAAGGTAGGGGCGCTAGCTAGCTCAGAAAGAGAGTAACCTAGTACCTGCCTTCCAGAACTCTGAGGTCCTCCTCGAATGGCCTGGCCTCGGTTCTTAGGATACGCTGAGCCCGATCTGGAGGAAGATCCTTTAGGTTCCTGGGAGCCCAAGCCTGGAACCTGCTTCCGGTGACCCTCAGATCCTTAACTGACCTGGCTGTCTTTAAGAAACAGCTCAAAACCTGGCTATTCCGCAACTAGGGGTGCTTGGAAAGGTAGATGGAGACCATTAGCGCTGGGACACTCTTGCTGAGTAGCCGTGTGCTCTATAAATGAGCTCATTCATTCATTATCGTTTAAAGATGTTCAGCTAATATGCACATTATTTCTTTCCTTACCTTATCCTAATCTAAGATAACTAACCTTTTTCTTACTTAAGACACTTCCTCTTTGCACTATAAAAGCAGACTCTGTCCTGAAGCCAGCTGAGTCGCAATTGTTTCTTCGTTGCTCGCTCCTGGTCTCCGTGGGTCTCCGCAGTCAACAGTTTCTTCGCGCCATCCTGCTTTACTATCATCTCCTGAATCCTGATCCTAGTCTGGACCAGCTTGAAACTTGTTTCTGGACTCCAGTTTTTGCCCTTCCCTGGAGCAGCTCTGTACCCCAGGTTGTCAATCTGGCATCCGCCCTTGCCTATGGTGATAAACAGCCTTATCTTCACGCCAAGAAGTTCTCTCCTGCATCGTCTAAAATACCGGCTCTTGACAGGTGTCTATGCTTGATAGCAGAACAAACATTTCACAACATGAAGTGAAGCATGCCAGTCTTTGATTTCAGGTTATTGATTTTATTGGCTTCAAGAATATTCATATTATTTACCCTTAAATGGTACCCTTGAGAGAATAACCTCAGTAGGTGTTCAGGGGTACAAACATAGACAGTTGAAGCCTGATGAAGAGGGGACAGCATCGTAGGCAGCCCTCAGTGTCCCAGCAATGCTGACTGCCTTATGCTGTCCTTATGTATGGACCCGCTGCCTGGCGCATGACGGTGGTATTCAGAAGGTAGACTGCTAACTTTCCAAACTGGCAGTAATGTGCTGGCAAGGACCAAAATGATGTCCTGCACTGATTACCTCATGCAATGAATGTGAGAATGTGTGTTCTAGTAGGCCTCCCACCCCAATCCTTCATGTTTTCCCTCAAAACAAGAAGAATTCAATCACTTCAAGGTTAAAGTAAGAACAAACATAAACTGGACATGAAATCTAAAAAAACAGGTAGTTGGCTCCTGAATGCAATACTTTTCAAATGTCGACAAAATACAATATATTTTAATAGCAATGAAAAAAGTTTTGACATCAAATAAGTCAGTAGTCAGAAATACTAGCTTTCTAGGCAAACCATCCTGCCAGTTCCTAATTTGTGCTGGTATTTGCCGATTGAAATACATTTTTGGGGATCAGGACACTTTCACTTGATTGCAGGTGCAGTGAAAAACAAGACAGACTGTGACTCACAGTCTGACATCAACAAGTGAGGCAGAAAGTTTAGCAAAGAAGTCCCGGTCACATCACCATAATGACCTCAGCCCATCCATCATACAAAGGGGCACACTCAAGGCAGGACAGAGAATATAAGCTATGGCTCTGGACCTCCCAAATGCGCCTTCCACTGGCTTATTTAATTTGAAGTGGGTTGGGGGGTTCAACTGAGGGGGTTCAACTTTCCCCGCAGGTCCAGCATGTGTGGGACATCTCACTGCCTGCCCCAGACTATACTGACACCGCCATGCTTCTTAGATGGATTGGCACTGCAGGAGCCTGTGCTTAATTTGCGCCAGGCGTGTTGCCGTTGAGGCCCACTATCACTCATTTTTGGGTACCAGTACTTATTTTTCCTCATCAAACTTTGACTCAGAACTAGAGAGAGAAAAACACAAAATGGGGAAAGAAGGAAGAGAAAGATGGAAAAACAGCGACAAAAGGAGAAAGCAGGGATGATCTGCAAGGCTGAGATAAAGTGGCAGGAGTGGCAGGTGGCACATGAAATGGGCATGAATTGGAATCAAGACCACCCAGCATTGGTATTCTGCACTTCTGACATTCGATAGCTCTGGCTGTGGGCTTCTTAGCAAAGCTTTGGCCCATGGCACCAGAGCACAGCAGCTGCCCCCCTCCTTCCAATCATGGTAGCTCCCAGTCCGCATCAACACTGTCTGCGAATTAATCCAGATCTTTTGATGCACTGAAGTCCCAAGATCCCTGCTTTCAGTGCGAAGACCCTGTTGTGCTCTGAGGAGACTCCCCACTCCCATGCCTAGTGAGGTTAAGTCTGAAATTGGACCTCCTCTCTGTGGGAATATCGCAAGGTGGTAAAAGTGAAGGACAGCAAGATCACAGCCAGATAAGAAGAGGTGACTGTGGCTTATGCTGTCAACCCCATGGAGCAAATCCCAGTGCTTTAGCTTGGGAACGGTGACTCTAATGAGGTAGACCAGACCAGACCTTTAGCCACAAAGAGATGCCATGGAGATGGCAGCCGTGCAGCATTGTAAATTTTGTATTCAATGCTTGAATACACAGTAGGATCCTTATTGATAGGGTGCAGCACTGTTCCTGCATGCCATAAAGACATGGAGGGGTGTTTATTTTTTAGGTATGGCCTTTGAGACAGCTTCAGTTGCCTGCTGAGCTATTATTTTTCCAAGGATGTGGCCTAACGGCTAGAGCGTTTGACCTCAAATCTGGGGAACCGGGTTCGAGTCTCAGCAGGGACGCTCAACATCCTGTGATTCTGGGCAAAACACTTAATCTCCCCGTGCCAAACAAAATAAATGTGTCCGTCTGTAACGCAACTAGTGCTCATGTAAAGCGCTCTGATACCTTCGGTCGAGGTCGCGCTATACAACCCCCTACCCCCCAAAAGTTCATGTATCCCCATCAACGCAACCCTCGAGACCGGCACCTTCGATGACGACTGGTAACATGCAGAAGTACTCAAGAAGCCCTCACCAGATCCCACGGATCTCAAGAACTACCGACCGATCTCCCTCTTCGCGGCCAAAGTCACCGAGAAGACCGTCAACGCCCAACTAACAAAATTCATCGAAGAAAACTCCATCCTCGACCCCTCCCAATCCCAATTCTGCAGCAACCACAACACCGAGACCGCCCTACTCGTCGCCACTGATGACATCCGCACCCTCCTCGACCAAGGACACAAAGCAGCCCTGATCCTAATCGACCTCTCCGCAGTGTTTGACACCGTCTCCCACCGCACACTCACCACCAGACTCCACAACACCGGCATACAGGGAGCCGCCCTCGACTGGATCTGCTTCTTCCTCACCGGCAGAACCCAAAGAGTAAGACTGCCGCCTTTCCTCTCCGAACCCACAGACACCAACTGCGGTTTACCCCAAGGATCGTTCCTCAGCCCCACGCTCTTCAACATCTACATGGCCCCACTCACCGCCATCGCCAGATAGCACGGACTCAGCATTGTATCCTACGCCGAAGACACCCAGCTCCCTCACCAAGGACCCCATCACCACCAGACTCAGGTTCCAGGAAGGAATGAAGGACGTTGCATCCTGGATGAGAAACAGCTGCCTGAAACTCAACTCGGAAAAGACAGTGGTCCTCATCCTCAGACCCTCCCCCTCTGCATAGGACAACACCTGGTGGCCCACCGCCCTCGGCAGCCCCCTCTACCCCACGGACCACGCCCGGAATCTCGGCATCATACTCGACTCCGCCCTCTCCATGACCAGACAGGTCAACGCCGCCGCCTCCAGCTGCTTCAACACCCTCCCCGTCCTCCGAAAGACCTCCAAATGGATCCCCCCGAATCTAGGAAGACCGTCACCCAAGCACTCATAACCAGCAGACTTGACTACGGAAACGCCCTCTACGCTGGGATCAACAAGTCTCTGCTCCGCAAACTCCAGACCATCCAGAACACCGCAGCCAGACTCGTCCTCGGCATCCCCCACACGAACACATCACCCAACACCTTCGGAACCTCCACTGGCTCCCTGCCAAGAAGAGAGTGACTTTCAAGATACTCACCCATGCCTACAAATGCCTAAACAACATCAGACCCCAATACCTCAATGAGAGAATCTCCTTCCACGTTCCCAAGAGAAACCTGCGCTCTGCAGACCTCGTCCTCGCCGAAACCCCACGCATCCACAGAGCCTGAACAGGGGGAAGAGCCTTCTCCTACATCGCGGCCAAGACCTGGAACAATCTCCCAACCAACATCAGGTGCGCCCCTTCTCTGAACGTTTTCAGGAAGTCACTCAAGACCTGGCTCTTCGACTAAATGCAGCTGCATACCCCCCCCCACCCTCCCCCAGCGCCTTGAGACCCTCACGGGTGAGTAGCATGCTTTACAATACCTTGATTGATGTATACATAGGTAGAGGGGCTGGTAGTCAGCAGGCTTCTTCCATTGGTCTGCTAAACTGTCATTCACATGTACATTGTTTTCCCCCACCAAAGCTTATAGCATGAAATTGGTCAGTTCACTTAACCCATTGGTACCCTTCACTTTAAGTAATTGTATAAAGCATACACTCATTGTTCACATCCACCTAAAAATAGTTTCTTTCTCTTCAGTGATAAATCTGGTGGCAAGTATGCTTTATCATTTTAGTTATATTTTATTTTAACTTTTCAGTACCAAGTTGGATGGGGATTTATTTTCTGTTTACTTTTTAAATATATACTGTGTTTAGGTGACATTGTAACTGCCTGCGATTTAAGTGATTGGTTAGCTGGTGATTTATTATTGTCTTCTTCACAAATATTAATTATAAAATGCATGATACAAAAGAAAGACTTTCATATAAATAAAGCAGACTAGTAAAAAGAAGCCACATCAGTGAACGTTTTTTAAATTTCGAATTTTTAATGCAAGCACATGGCGCTCATGTTTAGGTGGCAACATATTTTTTATCACGTATTTCCAATAAAGAAAGAAATTAACCATCGCATCAGCTTGCCAAGGCCAGATGTATTGGCTTTGCCAATGCTTGTTAACCTCTTGTTTTGGGCCATTTGTCCTGCTTGTTTTGAAATGCTCCTTCATGTCCCGTATGTGGGCCTGCTTGTGCAGCAGAGCTTTTGTGGAGAAAGATGGCTCTGCCTGGGAAATATTCAACCACGTGCTTGTGATGGCAGCATAGATGCGCTGGCCATCCCTGCCTGCTTCTTCAGGTGGACTGCTGGTGATGCACAATTGGAACTTAGTGCCAGGATGCGACCAAACAGTGCTGGTACTGGCTGAATTTTTTTTACCAACGTCATGAAACGCGCTGATCCTGTCCTGTAAAAGAGGTAACAAACCAGTTAGCGTATGTATTGTGCCTTTGAAAGCAAATACATACTTTAGTAGAAGAGCCAGCTGCGCACCCATTAAATTGGTAAGAACCTCAATGGAAATAGTTTTAGTTATAAAGGATCTCCCTGGAAATGCTAGTACTGTCCTACTATAACTGTTAGAAATGTGCGTAAAGTAGCCAGAACTGTCCTATTAAAAGTGTTAGACACCTACTTAGAAGTCCTAGTCTGGTCTATTTCAATGTAGCAAGAAACCTTTTATGATATAACTCTGATTACTGGTGTTACTTTTGTGGTCAACGAGTCACAGCAGAAACATTTTCATTATAACCAACCACGCGAATTTATTCAGCCAGTTATTAGGTTCCAGATGTGCCAGTGGAGTCTTATTATGAATATTAGAAACCTGCTTAAAAGTACGACCTCATTACCCCAAGGTCCCCCAAGTCCTCGACCCATTCATCACTAATGCAGACATGAATACGTGGAGATGGCGGACCCTGCGGGGCTTGGTCACCGGCGAGCTGGAGAATCTTGCCTTCTTTTCCAGCCGGGCGGGAAAGGAGGGGATCTTGGCTACTGTCTCGGTCTGCTTGGCTTATAAGGGCAGGCACGTAGAGCTGGAAACATGCAGGCACGAGGGTCCCGATTGTGGCGCCTCCAGTGCACTTCCTGATTGCCTGTGGGCGCATTTGTGAGCTCTGAGGAGCCACGTATGCTTTCTCTTTCTTTACTACTCATAAAACAGCAGCCAATAAAAAACAGTAGAAACACAACTACATATCCCATGAGGCTTTGAACCACGCCTCCTCAACAACCCACCAATAATATACTGACATGTCCTACAAAATAGAGAGGCACCATCTTTCCTGCCTCTTTGTTGCACAGCAGTCAAGATAAGTACCTCTCCATTTTGTAATTCATTCTGTGGTTTTTGATTGTGTAAATTTCTGGTATTGCTGTTGTTGAGTGATAGCGCTCTATTGGCGCTGTATTGATTGTTTTTCACACTATTTCATTCACAGGTTTAACATTCGGCACAGCATGCCCGTTAATCTAGCGCAACCACTCTTCAGTCCGCTTCCATTTTAGCTGATTTTAGGTGCGTGTTGCCCCTTGGCTCATTCCTCTTTTGTCATATATTATTTTCTTTTCAATAACCAGTTCCCTCTTTTAATCCGAAGCGTTTGCGCAGCTGCAGATTGGGCGGCAGCACCTCCCGGGAGCGAGGCCCCATTTGTAGCCCAATTGGGCTATACACGCATACCTCTGGGAAGTTTGCCAGCGCATCTCTCTCTCATGCTTGGCAACTTCCCCAGCATCACACTGGTGCCACCTCTCCTCGGGCTGCAACTATTGGGGATAATTGTAGGCATTAGGGCACAATATATATTGGTGAAATTTACAGTCCTTGATCTTTGGGTAAGTGAAGGGTTCTGTCCCTGCTTTAACGCCAGTTAATTTTTGGAAAATTGTGGTTGTTCATTGCTTGGTATCCTGCTGCCAGCTCACTGCTCCCATTGACTCCCTGACTGGCAGAGTCTCTTGGGCTGTAATAATTTATGATTACAGGGTCTCTTAATCTCTTCCCTCCTGTTTTTCCACCTTTCAGACCCTTGATTCTCCCTGGGGAATTTTGATTGTGCGGCTTACCCCTCCGTCGACCATGTCTGACTACAAGACATTTGATCAAGGCCTGGAAGCTTATGGTCCTAATGAGGATGAGGACTATTATTATAACGAAGGTCTGGAAGTAGTTGCCGATAAGTCAGTCCAAAAGTCCTTTGATAAAGCCCTCAGCTCGGACCTCCAGCCTACTGCTAAACAACTAGATGAGCATTCAGGCCACCCTCCCATCCCTTGTCCTTTGCCATCTGGGGGTCCCTCTCTCCCCTCTTCTGCCCCGTACACTGTCCCCTCTTGGTCTCATTCGGATTCTCCAAACAAATTGTCTCAAGGGGTTTTATCTGATCACGCCTATAGTGCTGGAAAGGACCAAGGCCTTCCTTTCCCCCCTTAGGACACCCCTGTTACTGATACGGATACCGATTCCACATCCTCTTCTCACACATCCCAGCCCTCTAAACACCCCAAGAAACGCAAGAGTTCCCAACCCACTTCGCTTCTCCTCAATCCTTTCATGTTTAAGCCTTCTGAAATGGTCTATCCAAGATCCTTCGATTGGGTTTCTGCTCCTGTGGTTACCGGCTATATGCAAAAACATTTCCGCAAAAGCTTTGAGAAGGAAGTCATGTCCCGCCTCAAGTCAGAATGCCCTAGACCCGACCTTTCACACAGAACTGCTCTCACCCCTGACATAGATGCCACTATGCTCACGTTCCTCAAAATATTCAACAAGGACTCAAAAAAGGGTATCGACAGAGCCCTCAGGGCTTGCCAGGATAAACTCCTTGATGTCTGTGGACCCTTGTCTACAATCCTTGAGTTGGCCCTTCCGGCACAGGAAACCGGTGGCTCTGTCCATCCAGAAGTTTTTGCTGAGTGGACTGAGAGCGCAATATGCCTTCTAGGCAATGCTAACTGTGCCCTCACATCAGAGCACTGCAAATTGGTACTGTTGAAGATTGACCCGCAGTTAGTTGAGATGGCATCTGCTGACCCAGGCCCTCTGGCAGAGGGGCAGTTATTTGGGGACTGCTTCGTAAAAGACATTGCCAAATTCGTAAATACCATCACGTCCCCTGACAAATCCCAGTCCTCCTTAAAAAGAGTGTTCAATCCACTTTTTGGATGGGCTGGTCGCGGCAGAGGACGTTCGACCAGCAAGGTCCCCCACGTAGCTTCCAGTCCTGACGCAGGGGATACAGTCAAGACTCTTCTCAAGCGGGCTTCCACCCCAGCAGGTCCAGAGGGTACCGGGGATGTTTTAACAAAGGCATCAACATGGGTTACCAAACCTCCAGAAATCAGTCTAGAGGTAACAAATCCTTCTACTCTTCCGATTCCTCCTCTAGGGGGCAGGTTACATCATTTTCTTCACAACTGGGCCAAAATTACATCAGATTGTTGGGAGTTAGATATGGCGCAATGATCTTGTAAAGAATTTCCTCACAGTACTGTTCAACCCTATCTTCCTCCTCCTCTCCTTTTTTCCCCAACAAGACATGTCTTTTAAAGACTCCGAAATTCTAGAACTTTTAGAATAACTCACCATTGCTCCAACCTCTCCCCCTCTGTTTTTTTTTTGCAGCAATGTGTTTTTGGTTCAGAAGAAAGGTAGAGGTTAGAGACTAGTTCTCAACCTCAGGGACTTCAATCCGTTTGTGGTTTACCGCCATTTTAACATGGAGGGTTTCCACTTGCTAAGAGATCTGCTTCAGAACAGAGATTGGATGGTGCGTCTCGATCCTAAGGATGTCTATCTTTCAGTTCCCATTTCTTTCCATCATCCTTCAGTTCCATTGTAGGGATCAATGGTATGAGTACCTGTCCCTTCCCTTTGGTCTCCCCTCTAACCCTTGGATGTTCACCAAGCTCCTGAAACCCGTGGTGGAACACCTGAGGGAGATGAGGATTCGCATGATCGTCTAATTGGATGACCTGATTCTCTTGTGGCAGGACAAGGATGAGCTTTTGTAGCACCTGTCTTGGGCGGTGTCCCTGCTTCAAGACTTGGGCTATGTGATCCATGATGGTTCCCTACAACAAATAGAATTCTTGGGGTTTCAGGTGTATTCTGTAAAGGCCCAACTTCTGTTTCCACCTTTGAAAGTGAAATCCATCAAACGGGAGATGAGGTCTACTCTGTCCAAACAGATGGTATCTTTGAGATCCCTGGCTCGGATTGTGAAACTGTTAGCGTCGCCAATTCAGGCAGTGTACCCAGGACCCTGGCATTATTGAGCCCTTCAGCGCTTGAAGATCCATTATCTCCAGAATGGTTTCAGTTACGATCATCTGGTCCTGTTATTCACCGAAGCTCGGGAAGAGCTTCATTGGTGGCTCCTTCACATGGATCCTTCGAAAGGAAAGGCCATTTTTGGGGCAGCTTCTGATGTTGTCATAGAATCCGACGCCAGTCGCTGAGGCTGGGGTGCACGGTGCAGAGAATTTTCCACCAGCGGTCGTTGGTCCACCGAAGAGTTGCAGCTTCACATAAACTGTTTGGAGCTTCTGGTAGGCTCCTTTGCCATAAACTCACTTTCTCCAGTGAAGAGCAATTGCTGCATTCTACTCCAGATGGACAATGTGTCTGCCGTTCGGTATATCAGTCGGTTGGGGGAAACCAGGTCTCGCCTTCTGGCGAACATAGCCAGAGAGTTCTGGCATTTTTGCCTTTCCTAAAAGATAACAGATCTAGCGGAATTTCTTCCTGGTGGCGGATTGGAATTTCAGGTTTCTTGTAGATTATAGTGAATGGAGACTCCATCCCCAGGTCTTCCAGATGATTCTGCGCACCCTGGGTCTATGTCAGGTGGACCTTTTTGAGTCCCGTTTGAATTCTCAACTGAAGGTTTTTTACAGTTGGAAACCAGATCCGATGGTCCTGGAGATGGATGCTTTTCTGCAGAATTGGGAAGGTCAGTGAACTATGCGTTCCCACCCTATGCCATGATTCCGAGGGTCGCGGCTCAGGACAAACAGCAGTTAGCAACCCTTGTCCTGATTACTCCAGTTTGGAAGACACAACCTTGGTTTCTGCTCCTTCTTGAAATGTTGATTGTACTTCCCATTCTTCTGCCTGTTTTCCCGCATCTTCCCTTGCTTCTGGTAGGCTCTCCCCATCCTCTCCTCCTCTAGGACCAGTTAACCCTTATAGCTTGGAAAGTATCGCAAGACATGGCCAGGTTGCAGGTATTTCATCTGCGTCTGCCGCTTTTATACAACAAGCTTTGGCTCCTTCCACGTGCAAATAATATTCTTCTGCATGGCAGAGATGGGTGGGTTGGTGCTGTCAATGGGAGGTGGATCCTGTGGGATCCGAGTTGAAAGATGTTCTGAATTTTCTTTCTGAATGTGTGGAATTGGGTCTAGGTTACAAGTCAGTAAATAATTTCAGGTCTGCCTTGTCTGCTGGTCATGACCCCATTGATGGCAAACCAGTTGATATGCATCCCCTGGTGTGTAAACTGCTAAAAGGTATTAGGGTGGCGAACCCTCTGATGCCTCGCTATTCTCAATTGTGGGATGTGAATACTGTTCTGTCCTTCCTTGAGTCTTGGCATGATAGTTCTGATTTATCCTTGATACAACTTTCAGCAAAATTGACAATGCTTTGATGCTTAATTTTGTGTCGAAGGGTGTCTGATGTCAGAGCTCTGCATCTTGCAGGTAGGTTGTTTTCTCCTGAGGGTTTTTCATTTCTTATTTCTACACTGACAAAGACTATGTCCAGGTCCATTGATTACCCAGCTTTTGCTCATAATGCCAAGTTATGTGTGGTGAAATGTTTAAAGGTTTGCGAAGAACACACTTTGTCTCATAGTGCTGATCTACTTGCCCTCAGTTGTTAGCCATTCAGAATCGCTTTAGTCCGGTTTCGGCAGGGACCTTGGCCTGTTGGGTCATTTCGGAAGCAGGTATTGATGTCTCGGTTTATGGGCGCATTCTGCTAGGAGAGTTATGGCTTCCAAGGCATTTGTGTTGTGGTCCAGGTTAGAGGATATTCCGCGGGCCACTGATTGATCATCTGATTCTATGTTTAAGATGTTTTATTATAAACCTATTGTGCATGCTTCTTCTGTTGTGGTTTGGCAGCTTTGAGCCTGCATAATCGGAGCCACCGCTCTTGCCATAGAATAGAAAATTTTCTAGCATTTGCAACAAGAATTTTAGATTCTTTTAAGAATACGGAGACGAGGATTATCCCACCCTTTGAGACAGGTAAGCTGTTTTATGCCAAAGGTTTAATGTACCAATTATGTCAAGATTGTTGCTGTTTTTGCGGTATTTGTGATTCAATCAAGGTTGTGGGACTGGTTTCATTTCTTGCTTTTGTTTTCAGGCTCCGATCAGAAGCAAGCATGAAATATCTTGGAATTCCTGTTTCCTTCGGGCTCCGTTCAAAGAACTGGCTTAAGTTGTGAAGAGCTTTGTTTCCTGTTGGTTATCGATGGTTTTCTGGATTCTGCTGCTTCTCCGTTGAGTGTCTTCCTGATCTGTTATTTGTTATAGTTATGGACTAGTTCACTTATTTGTTGGACTGCGTTTTCTGCAAAGAAAGAGGCAGGAAATATGGTGCCTCTCACCATTTTGTGGGTCATGTCAGTATATTATTGGTGGTTTGTTGAGGAGGTGTGGTTCAAAGCCTCATGGGATATGTAGTTGTGTTTTTACTGTTTTTTATTGGCTACTATTTTATGAGTAGTAAAGAAAGAGAAAGCAGAATCCTAGCCTCTGTGTCCTTAATAGAATCTAAAATTATTGTCGTAAATGTTAGAAAATGTTCTAGTCTGGATTTCTCTTTCAATGGAAGAAGGGGAGTTAAATGGCAATGCAGCATGTAGGTCTGCATAGCGGTATTGTGCATTCTTCCATGAGACTAAAGGGAAAGAGTGCAATGCATATTGTTTTTGGATGTCCGGTCTAGGCATAGGCAAACATTTGCATAAGAGAAAACATATGGCTTCCACCTCTTCGCATAACTTCTCTTTTCCTTCTCCTGCGAAGAGCCATTCTGAAAGTAAGGAAGAGCATTTAAGGTACCTCATTACGGTGATTTTATTGGAGCTGACCCCTGTGAAAGAGATGTGGAAGGAAACACAGAGGTTTCATTCTCCTGACTCCTCGGATTCGGAGGAGGAGGTTTCGGAGGAGCATAGGGCAAAATACATTGTTAAAGACATGCTTGCCCATGTGAAGGAGAATATGGTTTTCCCAGATGAGGAGGTTCCTGAAACGTCTGTTTATGGTTTACTGTGCCAGTTTCAGAGAGCTGCTGAGCTCGAGTTTCCTCTGCACTCCTTCATTTTTTTTAACATCTTTTTATTAGGAAAAACATATAACAATAGCCATAACTTTTCACTGTCTTGCATATTACATACAGCATCCATATCATACTTAGTAATCCTTTAGTTCCCGTCACATCCTCTTCCCTAACCCCTTCTCCTGTCTTACCGCATCTGGGGCATCGATCACAGGACCACTTTGTTATGGCAATATTTTTTAGAGGGACCCCCAACTACGCCAGATTTTTCCCATTTTTTTGGGCTCCTCCTACTTTTATATGCTACCTTTTCAGCAAGTATGAACCAGTCCATATCTTGTTCCCAGGCTTCTACCTCTAGAATCTTCCCCGCCCCCCAGCATCGAGCAATGTTCCTCTGTGCTACGCTCAGTCCCAGAATAAACCATATCCTCTGGTATCGACCATAGCCTCTGCATCTCCCCATATATTTAGAATATATTGTTTTGCTACTTTAGTCAAGCCAGTCCCTCCCGTTTGATTCAGATAGTCTATGATACCCTCCCAGTACCCTTGGATTATTGTACAGACCCATAGTATATAAAAGAGTGTACCCTCCTGTGAGTGTAACTCCCCCAACAGCTTCTAGTTGACTTTGAAATAGCAATTCTTGCCTGGTCACCGTCCAACAGAAGTGTTTGGATTTCCGCCTCTAACTCTCTGAAATAGCTCCTCGAATCTCAAAGGGGTATTTTGAAGCACATAAAGGAACTGAGGCAGAGACATCATCTTAAATAGCACCGTTCTTAACAGCAAAGATAGCGGGAGGGCGCACCAATGTTTTACATCTACTCACAATCAGTCCAAAAGAGGGGTAAGAATGCGTGTAAAAAATACTTCTGCGTCTTTCATTACATAAAGGCGAACATGTCGGAATTCTTCCTCCATGACCTGAATTCTATAGGCTGGAGGCAAACTCTGTACCTTGCCTCTCAGTAGGTACAGCAAGGACTTATGCCAATTATTGATATGGTCAGAATATTTTCCAAAATTCATAATCATTTGCAGAAGTCTTGTTATTGTTAACTCTGGGTCGTCCACGTAGAGCAGGACATCGCCCACGCATAGGTATATTGTGTTTTCCAATGTGCCTCCCCATTCTAGTCCCCTTACGTGCGGGTCCTGATGGATCCTGACAGCTAGCGGCTCCAGTGCCAGGGCGAAGATCAGCTGCGAAAGTGGGCAGCCCTGTTGTGTGCCTCTCTAAAGTTGGAACACCGAGAAGGCTCCATTGACCCTAACCCTCACAAGCAGATAGGCATAGAGGAGTCAAAACAACTGAATAAATTGTGTGCCAAATCCAAGTCTCTCCAGAACCGCAAACATGTACCCCCCACTCTAGCATATCAAACAACATCCTAGCGTCGAGGGACAGAATGACCGCGTTCTCACCCGAGATGTCCACCTGCCCCAGTACCCCATACAAGGTTTACTGGCAAAACATCGACACCCAAAACATCCCCATATCACAATATCGAGTCATAAATATAGATGTCAAAAATATCACAATCCTATATTTATAAAGGTAAGTACAAAAATATCCCCCCAAAAATATCAATGACAAATATAGATGTAAAAAATATCGTATTTTATATATATATAAAATAAAATAATAAATATTACATGTATTAAATAATAAACTTAATTTTTAAGAAACGAAATAGATTTAATATACATTTGAACAAAAATAACAAATAAACTTAACTTGAAAAAGTTAAACACATATATAATTATTATTATATATATTTACTGTAAAACAATTAATAAACTATTCGTTTAAATTTATTTTATAATTTTAAGAATATATAAAAAAGTGACAAATAAATATATATATACATATACCAATAACATAAAATTTATGTTTAAAAACATTCTATTATTAATTAAAACATTAAACTATTTAAAAATATTTAAACTTATATTTCCCACTCCAGTCAATGCAACAGTAGGGAAAGTGTTGGATAGCGGAGAGGTAAAAATTACTATTCCCACTCCAGTGAGTGCAACAGTAGGGCAAGTGTTGGATAGCGGAGGGATACAATTTACTATTCCCACTGCAGTCAGTGCAATAGTAGGGAACGTGTTGGATAGCGGAAGGTTAAAAATTACTATTCCCACTCCAGTGAGCGCAACAGTAGGGAAAGTGTTGGATAGCGGAGGGATAAAATTTACTATTCCCTCTCCAGTCAGTGCAACAGTAGGGAAAGTGTTGGATAGCGGAGGGATAAAATTTACTATTCCCACTCCAGTGAGTGCAACAGTAGGGAAAGTGTTGCATAGCAGAGGGGTAAAAGTTACTATTCCCACTCCAATAAGTGCAACAGTAGGGAAAGTGTTGGATAGCGGAGGAATAAAAATTATTATTCCCACTCCAATAAGTGCAACAGTAGGGAAAGTGTTGGATAGCGGAGGGGTAAAAATTACTATTCCCACTCCAGTCAGTGCAACAGTAGGGAAAGTGTTGGATAGCGGAGGGGTAAAAATTACTATTCCCTCTCCAGTCAGTGCAACAGTAGGGAAAGTGTTGGATAGCGGAGAGGTAAAAATTACTATTCCCACTCCAGTGAGTGTAACAGGAGGCAAAGTGTTGGATAGCGGAGGGGTAAAAATGTCTATTCCCACTCCAATGAGTGCAACGGTAGGGAAAGTGTTGGATAGCGGCGGGGTTAAACATTCCCCACTACAGTCAATTCAAAATTAAAAACAAACAAAATTAAAAAATATTAGAATTTAAAAAAATATATATATATATAAATCTAAAAACATAGGGGTCGATTCCGATCTCGGTCGGGAAAAAAGCCATGCGAATGCCTGTTTCCCGACCGATCCGCACATGAATCCGAACGAACAAGTACGATGCGCACAACAGCACAGATTCCGACCCAGTCGTACTCACCCAATCCAGGTCCTGATCCCCGACCGAGCCGGATCCGTAAACGCAGATACGAGTCGCCCGGAAGCCAAAAAGCAACCCCGTCCGGCCGGACAAGTACGATGTGCTTCCCGTACGCGCCGAACCCGTCGCTACGCACGGCACGTCAAAGCATCCGGGAGAGGCGCACATAAGATCCGATTCGCGCCAGAACACGATCCACGGCTACGAGACGAACACGCAAGCGACGAGGACGAGGCGAAGCAACGACAAAGACGAACGAGACGAACCAACAATGAATCCCATCGTTCCGATCCTACCAATATTCTACATCTACTACCGGAACAGGCACGGACGCGTACGGCGCAGAAGGTAGGTCAGACACCAACCACAAACACAAACTACACGTACCCGACATATCACACACACACACAGGGATGCAGAAATTACTTACTCCAGAAACATCAGCACCATAGGGGCGGGATGCCCATCACCAATGCCACATATACACATAGGGGCCTGGATGCCTGTCACTACTACCACCCCTACCCATGGGGGTGCCAGGTGCCTACCACTACTACCACCTCTACCCATGGGGGTGCCAGGTGCCTACCACTACTACCACCTCTACCCATGGGGGTGCCAGGTGCCTACCACTACTACCACCTCTACCCATGGGGGTGCCAGGTGCCTACCACTACTACCACCTCTACCCATGGGGGGCTGGATGCCTGTCACTACTACCACCCTTACCCAGGGGTGCCAGGTGCCTACCACTACTGCCACCTCTACCGAGGGGTGCCAGGTGCCTACCACTACTACCACCTCTACCCATGGGGGTGCCAGGTGCCTACCACTACTGCCACCTCTACCCAGGGGTGCCAGGTGCCTACCACTACTACCACCCATACCCAGGGGGTGCCAGGTGCCTACCACTACTACCACCTCTACCCATGGGGGTGCCAGGTGCCTACCACTACTACCACCTCTACCCATGGGGGTGCCAGGTGCCTACCACTACTGCCACCTCTACCCAGGGGGTGCCAGGTGCCTACCACTACTACCACCCATACCCAGGGGGTGCCAGGTGCCTACCACTACTACCACCTCTACCCATGGGGGTGCCAGGTGCCTACCACTACTACCACCTCTACCCATGGGGGGCTGGATGCCTGTCACTACTACCACCCTTACCCAGGGGGTGCCAGGTGCCTACCACTACTGCCACCTCTACCCAGGGGGTGCCAGGTGCCTACCACTACTACCACCTCTACCCATGGGGGTGCTAGGTGCCTACCACTACAACCACCTCTACCCATGGGGGGCTGGATGCCTGTCACTACTACCACCCTTACCCAGGGGGTGCCAGGTGCCTACCACTACTACCACCTCTACCCATGGGGGTGCCAGGTGCCTACCACTACTACCACCTCTACCGATGGGGGCTGGATGCCTGTCACTACTACCACCCTTACCCAGGGGGTGCCAGGTGCCTACCACTACTGCCACCTCTACCCAGGGGGTGCCAGGTGCCTACCACTACTACCACCTCTACCCATGGGGGTGCCAGGTGCCTACCACTACTGCCACCTCTACCCAGGGGGTGCCAGGTGCCTACCACTACTACCACCCATACCCAGGGGATGCCAGGTGCCTACCACTACTACCACCTCTACCCATGGGGGTGCCAGGTGCCTACCACTACTACCACCTCTACCCATGGGGGGCTGGATGCCTGTCACTACTACCACCCTTACCCAGGGGGTGCCAGGTGCCTACCACTACTGCCACCTCTACCCAGGGGGTGCCTGGTGCCTACCACTACTACCACCTCTACCCATGGGGGTGCCAGGTGCCTACCACTACTACCACCTCTACCCATGGGGGTGCCAGGTGCCTACCACTACTACCACCTCTACCCATGGGGGGCTGGATGCCTGTCACTACTACCACCCTTACCCAGGTGGTGCCAGGTGCCTGTCACTACTACCACCCTTACCCAGGGGGTGCCAGGTGCCTACCACTACTGCCACCTCTACCCAGGGGGTGCCTGGTGCCTACCACTACTACCACCTCTACCCATGGGGCTGCCAGGTGCCTACCACTACTACCACCTCTACCCATGGGGGTGCCAGGTGCCTACCACTACTACCACCTCTACCCATGGGGGGCTGGATGCCTACCACCACCAACACCCCCACTCACAGGATGGCAAATACATGCCACAAGAAGCACACACCAGCAGAAAGAATGCAACACAAAGACATCCCCCCCAACACCATGACAAGCGTGTGTAGACTGTGTCAAATGCCTACAACACTGAACAGGACTGTGGACATACAATGTGACCCCCTATCACAAGTGCCACACATAAATGTGTGTGGCACCCACAATGCAAGCAGGCCATGACCATTGTGGCAATGGGGTCCAAACCCCCATCATCACAGTGCCCAAAATGTAAGTGTGGGGTCCATAGCTGAAGCACATATTGAACATTGTGGCAGTGGGGTCCAAACCCCCATCATCACAGTGACCAAAATGTGAGTGTGGGGTCCATAGCTGAAGCACATATTGAACATTGTGGCAATGGGGTCCAAACCCCCATCATCACAGTGACCAAAATGTATGTGTTGACAAAGAATAAGCTGCAACTGCCAAACTGCATGGATGATTCCTGGTCACAGAACAACAAACACATCAGTGGCAAAGTAGTGCTTGTGTCCCATAGCAACATAGAATGGGGGAGGCAAACAGTGCAGTGCAAACAAGACATACCTTTGGCCATGTGCAGACAAACATCACCCATGGGGGCTGACACTGTCAACATTCATCAATGACACAATGACAGAAGTGACCATCAGAATGCAGACCCACATATTTGCACCAATGGGCACACAAATTCAGATACCCAGTGGAGACTGTAGAAGGGAGGTGAACAGATACCATACCATGGCAGCAATGGGACACACACACAATGATCATTGTGCTGACTGATGACCTAGGAGTCCCAGGAACAGCAGGGAAAACACACCAAACAACATACAGCCAATGGCACACCTAAGATATGCCAATGCAGTGGTGCCGATGCACATACACAAACAGGCAGACCCACACTGCACATCAAACACAACAGGTGAGGGGGGTACCAGTGTCCCCAGGCAACCACACAACACATGAGGAGGCCTGAATACCAATTACACAGATGTGCATACAGTGCCACACAAAGGTAACTCATGGATCCAAATCCCCTATGTGGGCAATCAGGCATTGTCAGATGAGAGGGAGCACAAATCACACATGTCACACAAGCATGTAGGAACAGCAACTGACACAGCAAGACACACAGACACCACAGCACCACACCCAGGGCCCCCACAATGTGGTGACCCTGGGCTGCATTACAATCCCACTGTGATGACAAAGCTAGATGTCGTTCACACTGTGAACCACAGTCATGTGTCCTGAGCAACAAACTACCATCACACCTACACAAGCACAAATCAACCAGCACGGCCTGTCAGCCAAGGCCAACATGGAGGCAGGGGTCTAGCCGGGCAACAACTCTCATCTGCACACACTCAACACCACACACCTCGACCTCCAACAATGTGCAGCAGTGAAGCTCACATGCACTGGTGACATTGCACATGCACCCATGACAATCCCAGGGGGGTGGTGGGAACCAAGGTGCAGAAACACATCACACATGGCCACTCTACCAGACTCCTGAATGTCTGACACACTGCACACTACGCTGTACATGGACATGACGGCAATACCACACCAACCAATGGGATCCCAGCCACAGTCACACACCTATGAAGAAGCCAAGGTCACCCACAAAGAACACACATAGACAACTACCAACATTGCAGCCCTGAGGAGTGCCAGCAGTCACACACACAACTTGTCACAACCAATGAAAGCTAACACAAACCAGAAATCACATGACAGGTGTAAAAAACAAGTGCAAAGGGGAATCCTGACTGTGACACATCAGCGTCTGCCCACAAACTCAGCCCTGACAGCAAACACACCTATGGGTGACACCCTGATGACCAGTAATGTGCCATGCACCCACATCACAGAGAACCCAGGGAGAAGACTTTGGGGGAACATAGCTCAACTCAGCAAGCATCACAAACAGGAACATCACTAGGGATCCCAGCATGCACAGCAACATGGAAGTGAACACACACACATGCTCATACAACACACACCTTGGGCGCACGAGATGTCACAGGAGTACACACTGCCATGAGGGGACTCCACTCCTGTGTGAGGAAAGCTGTGCCATATGTCGCATCAGTAGGGCTCCATCATGTCACCAGAACACTTGGTCACACAGTCAACAATTAGCACCAAATGAAGGCTCCCGTCACATCAGCCTGGTCATGGGAATGTCAACGAAATCAACAGCACAGATCCAACACACATGTATAGCAAGTTGCACTGACAACACAGATGAGTCCTTCCCCATTGATGTCCAAACCTGCATGTCCAGTGGAGATGGCCACACGGTCAGGGAACTAGACTAATTGAACAATGGCAAACACAACAGATGTGCATGGGTGGAACCCACAGATGTGACATTGCTAATGTAAGTAGGAAATCCCATTGCCAAATATTGAAAACATGACACCCTCAGATGCTGCTAAGGACGACATGGATTCACCACAGGATAGGACACTGTCCCCCTGGAACACATGGGTTCCTGCACAGTAACACTTCATTTTCATGAGTCCAAATATCACCATCACTGCAGCAAGGGCATGGTTAGCGTCATCAACATCATGTACATCAGAAGTAAAAGCACTAGAGAACAGAAAGTTGCTTTATTCAGCATGTGGGTTCAAAACTTGGAAGAACTGTAAGGTATCAACAAAGGCCAATGGCCAGTCCATCAAGGAAGTCTATACAGGGTGACAGTGGCAGATGTCACCCTACGCATGCCTGCACTGATCACAACCGGGGACAATCCCCTAGGAGGGGCATACGGGGGGCAGGCCAGGCACCGCAGGGACAGGATCAGGGCTCACCAGGAGGAGGCAGGGAAGGGGTGGTGGGTGCTGGAGAGCCACTGACAACTGCAGTGGAGGTGTCTGACATGGTGTGTGCCGGCAGAACTGGGGGCATGACTCAGATGTTGTGGGTGCCGGCACAACTGCAGTGGACCCTGCAGATGAAGTGGACAGGTCCGCCACTGCAGCGCCCAAGTCAGACCGGGTGATAGTGGACTCCACTGCAGTGCCCACCTCCAGGGGAGGAGAATGGGGATCAGGTAAGGTGGGCAGGACAGAGGGGGAGGACACCCTCACCACATCAGTGGTACAGACAAGCGCAGCGGGGGGGGTGGGGCCGGAAGAGCAAGTGGCAGGGGTTGAAGGCATGACCCTTCTGGGGATGGTGTTTCTGTGGGTGGGGGAACCTGGGGCAGGGTGTGGTGGGGGCACCTGTGGAGTGGGGGCCTGAGGGATGGAGGAAGGAGACTTGGTGCCTGAGCTGCAGGGCGGCGGCGGGGTCTTGCTCTTCCGGGACCGGGGGGACTTGCTGGTGGGGGCCTCAGTCGGTCTGCGCCTGGGGGATGGTGTCCGGGGGCCAGGGGCACTCCGCTCTGTGTGGGTGGGCTTCCTCTTCCCCCTGAATGCTGGATCAGCTGGGTCGGAGGGGGAGAGGCCAAGGTCACAGAGGAAGAGCCGCTCTGTCTTTGGGGTTGCAGCTGAGGCAAGGGAGGGGTCTTTGGAGGGAGAGGCAACTGAGGACTGCGCAGTGCTTGTGGATGCGTGTGTTTGTGCCTGTGCCCCATCCCCTGTGAGTGTGGTTGCAGTCCCCTGACGGTGCGTGCGTGTGCGTCTTGTTTGTGGCGTGTGTGTCCGTGTGCTGCATGTGTCTGTGCTGGTGTGTGCCTGTGGCAGTGTGTGTGTGCTTGGGACGGGTAAGGTGCTGGGGAGTGTGGATGGGGCAGAGGCAGGAGGGGTGAGGGACTGTCGGAGGAGGGACACTGCTGCCGTCAGGGAGGAGTCCATGGACCTATTGCCCCTCTGTAGGTCAGACATGCCCGATGAGATGCCCTCCATGAATGACACCAGCTGAGTCAACAGACTGGTGTGTGCATGGAGGACACTCAGCATCGCTGTCTGTCCTACATGGAGCTGGCGGAGGAGGTACACAGACTCCTCACTCAGGGCAGTAGGGGACACAGGGGCAGGGGGTGCGGTGCCTGGCCCGAAGGAGACACGCTCCCGAACATGGGAGCCTCCACGGACCTCGGGAATGGGAGCCGACGGGAGGGCGGTGGTGGTGGTGGTAGTGGTGGCGGGGACAGCAACACTAGCTGGGGTGTGGTGGCTGCTGACACCCGCCTCCATAAGGGAGTCATCGTCCGAGTTGCTCTGGTCCTCAGCTGAGGTGGATGGTGCTGAGGACTCCTCGGTGTGGCTCCCCTCGCCCTCCGTGCCACTGGGTCCCTCCGACCACTCCTCGGCTGCTGACCCAGTCTGGCTCTGCGGCTCCTCCTGGTCCGTGGAGCTGTCCCCTCCTGTGGCTGTGGATGTATCTGCAATCAATAGGGACACAGACAGACATCAGTCACCTGCACCAAACGCACACACCACAGTAAGTACAGCACATTACAGAGCAAGCCCCGGCATCCTTAGTTGAAGATTGCTAAAACTGCACAAACAGAACAGGAGAAGTCAATTGTCAGTCTGATGGTCAACCATGGCACTCACATCCCACCTGGCCTTGCACCCATCTGTCTGGTGTCTGTTGGATGGCAATACCCCAGTGTGGACACATGCACCACCTACACAGTATTTGGACGGTGCAGTGAACCCGGTGACGCATGTGGACATGCACACATCACAACTCTTGCCACTGAGTCAGTGCAGGTGTCCGGATGAAAGGGATGCCCAGAGTCAAATAGGAAATGCATGTGATGCATACCAGCGACAGACACCATGATGCACCCATGTCCTGATAGCCATTGCCACAATGGTGTGCATGTAGCACATGTCACTCCCCTGCAGGATCACTAATAGGAAGTCACATGCCATGGCACAGCCATGCCTGCTAAGTCATACATCACTGTCTCCAGTCACATGGGCAGGGCAGCCAGACAACAACACTCTGCACTGTGTCACAATAGTAGATCATGGGGAATGCAAGTCCTGGAGCTGAACAAGTGCACATGTACATCCCCCACACACCACATCATTTGTACCCTCATCTGTCCAGGTCATACCCATTGGACATATGGGAGACCTGTAACACTACCCTCTGCACCTGAGCACATCACAATCTGCTGTGAATGGGAAACAGCTGCCTGAACCTCATATTCGCATACCCCAGTCTGCACGGTCAGGTGATCAAACACCTATGTGTCACACATGTATCCTCTCCTATGGTCACATCTCCGGTGGCATGCGGAGCCCCAACCGAGGAACACCCCAGCAGACCTGACAACGAAGCCACAGCACACTGACACAGAGGCAGACACCTGAGGGGACAAATCACTGAGCAAAACGTGTCAGCTGATACACGGCAGTGGGAGTACAGAGTGTATTGTATGGCCTGGAGTAGGCATGACTGTCCTGTCCCACATGAATGAGGGATGAGCCCTGGACAGTAGGCAGCTGGCTAAGTATGTGTGACACACGTTATATACACACTCCTGGGGCACAAACATTGTTCCCACCCGCAGCATGGGTGTGTGCCAGATACCCCAGGCACATGTGGTGGATCAGCTCAGCAATTGGGCCACATATCAAAATGACACGCAGAACACATGTCAGAACACAGGCAATGTGTAAGCAATGGACCCACCCATGATGCCCACCACAGAGTCAGGGAAACAGATGCTGTCCCCCACCTTGAGTCAAGCAAAATGCAAGGACACAGTACCCAAGTGACACAATACCCTGACTGTAAGGGCCACACCTGGGTATCAGATGAGGAGTGGGCAGTGCACAATAGAGGGACATGGGTCCTGGACCACAAGAGTGATGTACTGTGGAAGTTTAACCAGGCCAGAGGAGGGCACATAGCATGTCAGACAAAGTGCACAGTGCAGTCATGGACTCACCCCCTCCTTGCTGCTCTCTGGCCTTCAGCTGCCCATCCAGATCAGGGAAGACCACCGCCAGGATCCTCAGCATGTGGGGGGTCAGGGTCCGGTGTCCGCCCCTCCTGCGAGGAGGCGACAGCTTCAGCTGGACCCGTGCGATCCTCCGGGTCCAGCCCCGAAGGTCCTGCCACCTCTTCTGGCAGTTGCGGATCCGGCGCTTGTAGATCTCCACGGATCTCACTGCCCGGACGATGGTCAGCCATATCTTCTGCTTCTGGTGGGCATAAACCTGTGAGGATAACAAAGTGAGAATGCCATTACTACACATGCAACATATCCGTGCATTACACAGTTGGATATACATGTCTCAATCACAGGGGCACATGATGTACACAGGCAGTGCAACGATGGCTATGGACAGTATGCCAGCAGTTACTACATGGTATCATTGCCTGGGAAGTAAAACCTTGTTTAAATGCACTGTCATTGCACTATACCTGTCCAGTGCATGTAACTACACACTATGGGGGTGACAACTACTCAGTGAGCCTGCTAGCCAGTGGCGTGCAGACTGTTAGCCTTGCTAGTCAGACAACATGCACATTTAGAAAGGCAGTGGACAGAACACTCACCTGCTCCCCTGCTTTCCCATACAGCTTGCTGTACTGTGGAAGGAGGCCATCCAGCAGGGCCTGGTTCTCCTCAGTGCTGAAGGCTGGGGCTCTCTCCTCAGTACGTGCCATTGCAGGGTCCAGAGGGTGCAGAAACAGCAGCAGTGTAGTGGCAGATGTCGTCCTGGAGCATGTAGTGCAGGCAAGTGAGCTCTCAGGGGAACAGCCAGCATTATATGTGTGCTGCAGAGGAAGATACTGTCCCATGTGTCCAAAGTGATAGGTCCAAGTCGTTTGCATCATCTGAATCTGGCCAATCCATGGAATTGCACCACTTACACACACCCCCAGCATCCTTCAAATGTTCAACTTCATGACACCCATGAAATTGCAACATTGTTGTGGGTGACCAACTGAATTTACAGCATCAGACTCGTTCAAATTTTGAAAACGCGTCCTTTGCCGGGCCAGGCCATAGCCAATGGGTGCGCACCGATCGGACCATTGCTGTTCAACGCGTACATAGGATACAACGCGTACCCGCACACATTGAATGCAATGGGCCGGCCGGGAACACCGATCGGACCATTGCTGTTCAACGCGTACATAGGATACAACGCGTACCCGCACACATTGAATGCAATGGGCCGGCCGGGAACACCGATCGGACCATTGCTGTTCAACGCGTACATGGGATACAACGCGTACCCGCACACATTGAATGCAATGGGCTGGCCGGGAACACCAATCGGACCATTGCTGTTCAACGCGTACATAGGATACAACGCGTACCCGCACACATTGAATGCAATGGGCCGGCCGGGAACACCGATCGGACCATTGCTGTTCAACGCCGTACATGGGATACAACGGGTACCCGCACACATTGAATGCAATGGGCCGGCCGGGAACACCGATCGGACCATTGCTGTTCAACGCGTACATGGGATACAACGCGTACCCGCACACATTGAATGCAATGGGCCGGCCGGGAACACCGATCGGACCATTGCTGTTCGACGCGTACATGGGATACAACGCGTACCCGCACACATTGAATGCAATGGGCCGGCCGGGAACACCGATCGGACCATTGCTGTTCAACGCGTACATAGGATACAACGCGTACCCGCACACATTGAATGCAATGGCCAATGTGTGCGCACTGATCGGTCCATTGCTGTCCAACGCGTATTGCCAATACAACGCTGTACCAGCGCACATTGAATGCAATGGCCAATGTGTGCGCACTGATCGGTCCATTGCTGTCCAAGGCGTATTGCCAATACAACGCGTACCAGCGCACATTGAATGCAATGGCCAATGTGTGCGCACTGATCGGTCCATTGCTGTCCAAGGCGCATTGCCAATACAACGCGTACCAGCGCACATTGAATGCAATGGCCAATGTGTGCGCACTGATCGGTCCATTGCTGTCCAAGGCGTATTGCCAATACAACGCGTACCAGCACACATTGAATGCAATGGCCAATGTGTGCGCACTGATCGGTCCATTGCTGTCCAACGCGTATTGCCAATACAACGCGTACCAGCGCACATTGAATGCAATGGCCAATGTGTGCGCACTGATCGGTCCATTGCTGTCCAACGCGTATTGCCAATACAACGCGTACCAGCGCACATTGAATGCAATGGCCAATGTGTGCGCACTGATCGGTCCATTGCTGTCCAAGGCGTATTGCCAATACAACGCGTACCAGCGCACATTGAATGCAATGGCCAATGTGTGCGCACTGATCGGTCCATTGCTGTCCAACGCGTATTGCCAATACAACGCGTACCAGCGCACATTGAATGCAATGGCCAATGTGTGCGCACTGATCGGTCCATTGCTGTCCAACGCATCCCTGTACAAGTCACTGGCATATGTCACCATGCCTGTCACAGGTGAACATATGCCAGCCACATATACTTCCCAGGCAGTGAGGGGCACACCTACAACACCACAGCCTGTCCAAACTGTATCCTAGGGCATGTAAGGCTGCATTACCTATTCCGTGTATGGGGGTGAACATGTTGTTCTGTGGGTGTCACTTGGGGGCAGCCACCCCCAGGCTGTGCACGTGTTTATGGGGACAGAATCCTTGGTGTTTCGTGTACATGACCACTGTGATGTGCAACTGTTCATATCTGAGCATGTGGCATGGTCACAGTTCACGGTGGTATATGTGTATGTCATGTCACATACCCCCTGAGTCCTATGTGGGACGTTATGTTCAACCCAGGGTGACCCATTGGCACAATGGTGATGGTCCTCCACAGTCTGTGTGCATGTTGTGATTACAATGTCTCTGATTTCATGTGCACAATGGGAGGCAGTCTCCACATCCACGTTGTTTGTGCATGGACTTTGATGTTGTGCGTGTGTGTGTCACAGACGTCCATGTCTGTCCTGCCGAGGCAACAGGGACCACTACCTGTGGGGCTCATGGTTGTTTTGCTGTGGTGTATACATGATACACCATGTCATGCCAGTGTCCATGTGGCAATACAGGGTCCCTGGGAATCTACCTGTCGTTAAGCTGTGATGCCTGGGGCACATCAGTCCTCACATGTCACTGTGGCGTGTGTTTGTTATTTGGCAGCAGGAGATGGGAACTGGGACACGGCCTCATGGTATCCAATGGCACGACCTGGGACTTATTGATGCCACTTGTTGGACTGTGATGTTAGATATTGGCCATGTATGTGCCATACATATCCGTACGGAACTGCACACATCATGTACTTGTGCCTCATTACGATGTATCATGTGATGTTGAGTGTGTTCAATGCCACATATGTGGGGTGACTGACAATCTTGCTTTCTTCACCTATGCACTGCAGGGCACCAGCTGTCCATAGACCATTCCCTGACCTGGCAACGATGGTGGAACGTGACAGCATCCGACGGTACCGCTTCACCAGGCAGCTGATTGAGGATTTGGCAGTGCGCTTGGCACCACATTTGCAACCTGGCCGTCCGTACCCTACAGCGCTGACCCCCAAGGTGAAGGTGATGGCAGCCCTACACTTCTGTGCCACTGGTACCTTTCAACACACTCTGGCGACTGCTGATGGGATGTCACAGACCATGTTCAGCCGTGTGCTCCGCGATGTTTTGGAGGCTATGTTGATATACCTGAACCAGTACATCTATTTCCCTAGACTCCAACGACTCACTGGCGTGAAGAGTGACTTCTATGCCCTGGGGAGGATGCCGCATGTCATTGGCTCCATTGATGGGACACATGTGGCTTTGGTACCACCACAGGCCCAAGAGCAGGCCTACCGTAACCGCAAGCACTACCACTCGGTCAATGCACTGGTGGTCTGTCTTGCAGATATGAGCATCACACACGTGTGTGCCCGTTTCCCTGGTTCTGCACACGATGCCTACGTGATGAGTAGTAGTCGCATCCCAAGGATGATGGCACAGATGCGGAACCAGCGTGCCTGGCTTGTAGGTGTGTACTCACTTTGTACCATTGTGTGTGTTCTGCTATGTGATGTTCCACCCTCTTTTCCAACTCTGCTAATGTGCAATTGTCTGTATGTAGGTGACTCCGGATACCCCAACATGCCGTGGTTGCTGACGCCCCTCAGGAACCCTGTGACACCAGCCCAGATGCGCTACAATGAGGCACATGGTCGGACCAGGAGAGTGATTGAGCGGACATTTGGTCTCCTGAAGAGCCGCTTCCGCTGCCTCGACAAGACAGGAGGGTCCCTCCCATATGCCCCAGCAAAGGTGTGGAAGATTATCATCGTCTGCTGCATGCTCCACAACCTGGCAGTGTGGAAGGAGTTGCCTCTCATCCTGGATGACGATGACCAACGTCCGCCACCTGTGGAGGATCCTGGCCTGGACCACGATGTCAGTGATGATGATGATGATGTTGAGGGTGATGTCCGCACACAGCTCATCACCAACTTCTTCAGCTGAATGTGAGTATCCAGAGATGGCATGTCAATGATGTGAGTTTGCATGATATGTGTTGGTGGTGCTCTGGTGCTGTTTGAGTGTGTCCATGGGCTACATGTCTGTATGCGTGTAGCGATGTGTCCTTGCAGGTAGTCTGTACTCCCCAACAGTGTTGACATGCTAACTTGGTTCTGGGTGGGTATCTTGTAACATGCACTGTGCATGAGTATTGCAGTTCTGTCCTGTTCTTCAGTACTTTTGACTGTGTGTCATTTCTGTCCTTCACAGGGTACTTTCTGAGTCGTTTGGGCAACTGTGATCCCCAACACCGTGATTCGACTTCCCGGGTGGTAGCTGTTGTGTCCCTACAGGTGATGTGCACCACACCCATGGACTTCCTTCCTTCTACACTTGTTGACTGTGTGCCCGCTGCCAGGTGGGATTACCTTGCATCTGTGGTGGTTACAACATGTTGCAAATGTGTAATAAACCTGTGCTTCACTTTGTGATGTGCGTTGTCTGTGGTCACACATCTGACTGACATTTTCTTACTGCACCAGTGGGCTAGTTAACACAGACTGTGAATAGGTGTTGGGTCTGTGCAATGCAACGTATTTCCTGGCAACACCAGTGTAGGCGATGAGTCAGATGTCCATGGTGTGTATGTGTTGTGTAGCCCTGGTGGTGTGCCTCCCCCATATGTGTGAAGTCGCCATGACTCACATGCCGGTGTTGTACTTGCTGTAGCAGTTAGCATGCACAGTGTCATTCCCCCGATCATCATCGCAACTTCTGAGACAACATAGGAATCACAACAGAGGCAAGTATGGTGTATAAGTGAGTTTATTGACATACATGTGTGAGTATAGTGCACAGGTTGTTGGGTGCTGTACATTGTGATTGTGATCCAAAGTTCCTAGATAATTTGGAAGTCCTGGTAGCAGAAATGTCCAGAGTAAAGTCCACAGTAATCAGAGACATTGGTCCAACTTGAGCTCCCCATGTCATGTGGGAGAGTTGTGTTGCAGTCAACAGGGTGAACAGTTTGCGCACAAAGGTTTTTCTCCAGAACAGGTTTTGGCTTCCTGGGGGTTGCACATGGCCATCGACCTCTCACTTGCCCCTCCTCGGACGGCCCCTCTTCTTTGGGGGGGGGACCCTCAAGTGCAGGCTGCTGCGGTGCAGGGGACTCTCCGCCAGAGTCATCCTGCCTCCCTGTGGCAGTTGCAGTTGTTTCAGCAGCAGATGTTGTGGGCACACAGGGAGGTGTTGACTGGTTGCTGCTCATCTGGCGGAGGCATTGTAATATGTCCCTATGCACCGCCGTCATCTCTGCAGTGTGTCCCACTTGGACTCCACGCGGGACATGTGTGAGTCCAAGCGGGCATGATGGGCAGCCTGCTGCTGTTTAATGTCCCTGAGGAGCCCCACTACCTGGCTGAACTCTCCGGTGCTGGACTGGTACGCATCGGCTATGCGTGCCAGTTGTGGGTCATCATGCAGTCCAGACCCCTCTGTGAGCAGCGACCTATGTCTCCCACCCCTCCCACCACCCCTGGCGACACATGCAGTACCTGAGGTGGCAGGCACAGGTGACCCTGGGCCACCTTGTGGGTTGTTGGTGGTGGTGGTGTCCATGGCCCCACGTTGGTCCAGGGTCCCTGTGCTGGTGGTGGTGCTGCTCCTTGGTCTGTCCATGTCGGCAGGGGTGGTATGTGTGTTGACAGTCGTTGGAGGGGTGGGTGCAGGGGTGCAGCTGGTGGTCCTGCTGGTGCTGCATGATGACTTGCTCCGGAGGTGCCAGGTAAGTCTTCTTCATCCGAGGAGGGCAGAGGCTGTTCCACACCAGTGAGCTCCGTATCCTCTTGAGCCTGGGACGAGGACTCCTCAGCATCTGCTGCTGTGTCCCCATCATCACCTGTTTTTGGGAGACACACACAATGTATGTTATGTTTCTGCAGGCATCAATGGTTGACACACCTGACAGTTGTGACTGTGCCTCTGGATGCGGGCCTGTACAATGCATTGTCCTAAGTTGTCACAGTCAGGGGTTGATATTGGTGTAGCACATTGTCCTGCATTATTTGGGCATTTCTATGTGAATGTTGGGGTGTGTACATGGTCTGCATTGGTTGTATTTGGTTGTCATCCGCTCCTCCTTCCCACCCAGCCAGATATCCCACCATGGAACGTGCTTCCATTGCAGGGAGTGCAAGTTGTCTTTCAGGATGTCAGTCAGTGGTGTCCTGCTGTTGGTTGGTGCACAGTTGCCAGCAGGGCCTTGTGCTCCCCACAGCAGTAGCCAGTGTCAGCCATCTTGTGAGTCCTTTTCCACTCCCTGTGATGTGAGCATGGTTGAGTGTGGTGTTGATGGGCCAATTGTGAGGGTGAGCAATATCTGTGCCTACCACTCCCATCATGCTATTGCCTCCACCCCACTTCCCAGCATGCCCATACTTACTTGCTTTTGGGTGGACTTCAGTGTGTGTGAGTGTTAGAGCAACGGCAAGATGGCTGACAGTGGTGTCCTGCTGTTGGTTGTTGCACAGATGCCAGCAGGGCCTTGTGCTCCCCACAGCAGTGCCCAGTGTCAGCCATCTTGTGAGTCCTTTTCCACTCCCTGTGATGTGAGCATGGTTGAGTGTGGTGTTGATGGGCCAATTGTGAGGGTGAGCAATATCTGTGCCTACAACTCCCATCATGCTATTGCCTCCACCCCCCTTCCCAGCATGCCCATTCTTCCTTCCTTTTGACTCTGCTTCCCTGTGGGGTGGGCTGCCTGTGCTGACAGGATGGCTGGGAGTGTTGTCCGGGCAGTTGTTTGGCTAAATGTCCCAAGAGTGTCCCTGTGCTTCACACAGCATGACCCAGGGTGGTGGTTCTTTGTGGGACCTTGAGTTAGGATGTGAGGCATTGCATTCCGCCAGGTGGCTTCTGTGGAGTATGTGTTGAGGGGGGGTGTGAGGGGAGGTGCTTGTGACTATGGTCAGTGCTGTGAGTCCTCCTTCCCACCCAGCCAGATATCCCACCATGGACCGTGCTTCCATTGCAGGGAGTGCAATTTGTCTTTCAGGATGTCAGTCAGTGGTGTCCTGCTGTTGGTTGTTGCACAGTTGCCAGCAGGGCCTTGTGCTCCCCAGAGCAGTAGCCAGTGTCAGCCATCTTGTGAGTCCTTTTCCACTCCCTGTGATGTGAGCATGGTTGAGTGTGGTGTTGATGGGCCAATTGTGAGGGTGAGCAATATCTGTGCCTACAACTCCCATCATGCTATTGCCTCCACCCCCTTCCCAGCATGCCCATACTTCCTTCCTTTTGACTCTGCTTCCCTGTGGGGTGGGCTGCCTGTGCTGACAGGATGGCTGGGAGTGTTGTCCGGGCAGTTGTTTGGCTAAATGTCCCAGGAGTGTCCCTGTGCTTCACACAGCATGACCCAGGGTGGTGGTTCTTTGTGGGACCTTGAGTTAGGATGTGAGGCATTGCATTCCGCCAGGTGGCTTCTGTGGAGTATGTGTTGAGGGGGGGTGTGAGGGGAGGTGCTTGTGACTATGGTCAGTGCTGTGAGTCCTCCTTCCCACCCAGCCAGATATCCCACCATGGACCGTGCTTCCATTGCAGGGAGTGCAAGTTGTCTTTCAGGATGTCAGTCAGTGGTGTCCTGCTGTTGGTTGTTGCACAGTTGCCAGCAGGGCCTTGTGCTCCCCACAGCAGTAGCCAGTGTCAGCCATCTTGTGAGTCCTTTTCCACTCCCTGTGATGTGAGCATGGTTGAGTGTGGTGTTGATGGGCCAATTGTGAGGGTGAGCAATATCTGTGCCTACCACTCCCATCATGCTATTGCCTCCACCCCACTTCCCAGCATGCCCGTACTTACTTGCTTTTGGGTGGACTTCACTGTGTGTGAGTGTGAGAGCAATGGCAAGATGGCTGACAGTGGTGTCCTGCTGTTGGTTGGTGGCCAGTTCCCAGCATGGCCTTGTGCTCCCCACAACAGGGCACCAGTGTCAGACATCTTTGATGGGGCTTTCCACTGTCTGTGGGGTGTGCTTGCTTGAGTGTGAGCTTGCTGGGCCATGTGGGTGGGGGATGTTGAGCTGTGACTACCACTCCCATCATGCTATTGCCTCCACCCCCCCTTCCCAGCATGCCCATGCTTCCTTCCCTTTGACTCTGCTTCCCTGTGGGGTTGTGTGCCTGTGCTGACAAGATGGCTGACAGTGTTATCCTGGGGTTAGTTTTGCTACAAGTCCCATGTGTGTCCCTGTGCTTCACTCAGCATGACCCAGGGTTGTGGTTCTTTGTGGGATATTTGATTGGAGTGTGAGGCAATGCATTCTCCCAGGTGAGTTTTGTGGAGTTTGTGTTAGGGGTGTGTGTGAGAAACGCTGCTGGCAACTATGGTCAGGGCTGTGAGTCCTCCTTCCCACCCAGCCAGATATCCCACCATGGAACGTGCTTCCATTGCAGGGAGTGCAAGTTGTCTTTCAGGATGTCAGTCAGTGGTGTCCTGCTGTTGGTTGGTGCACAGTTGCCAGCAGGGCCTTGTGCTCCCCACAGCAGTAGCCAGTGTCAGCCATCTTGTGAGTCCTTTTTCACTCCCTGTGATGTGAGCATGGTTGAGTGTGGTGTTGATGGGCCAATCGTGAGGGTGAGCAATATCTGTGCCTACCACTCCCATCATGCTATTGCCTCCACCCCACTTCCCAGCATGCCCATACTTACTTGCTTTTGGGTGGACTTCAGTGTGTGTGAGTGTGAGAGCAATAGCAAGATGGCTGACAGTGGTGTCCTGCTGTTGGTTGTTGCACAGTTGCCAGCAGGGCCTTGTGCTCCCCACAGCAGTGCCCAGTGTCAGCCATCTTGTCAGTTGTTTTCCACTCCCTGTGATGTGCGCATGGTTCAGGGTGGTGTTGATGGGACAGTTGTGGGGGTGAGCAATATCTGTGCCTACCACTCCCATCATGCTATTGCCTCCACCACTCTTCCCAGCATGCCCATACTTACTTGCTTTTGGGTGGACTTCACTGTGTGTGAGTGTGAGAGCAATGGCAAGATGGCTGGCAGTGGTGTCCTGATGTTAGTTGGTGGCCAGTTCCCAGCATGGCCTTGTGCTCCCCACAACAGAGCACCAGTGTCAGACATCTTTGATGGGGCTTTCCACTCTCTGTGGGGTGTGCATGCTTGAGTGTGAGCTTGCTGGGCCATGTGGGTGGGGGATGATGAGCTGTGCCTACCACTCCCATCATGCTATTGCCTCCACCCCACTTCCCAGCATGCCCATACTTACTTGCTTTTGGGTGGACTTCAGTGTGTGTGAGCGTGAGAGCAATGGCAAGATGGCTGACAGTGGTGTCCTGCTGTTGGTTGGTGGCCAGTTCCCAGCATGGCCTTGTGCTCCCCACAACAGGGCACCAGTGTCAGACATCTTTGATGGGGCTTTCCACTCTCTGTGGGGTGTGCTTGCTTGAGTGTGAGCTTGCTGGGCCATGTGGGTGGGGGATGTTGAGCTGTGACTACCACTCCCATCATGCTATTGCCTCCACCCCCCTTCCCAGCATGCCCATGCTTCCTTCCCTTTGACTCTGCTTCCCTGTGGGGTTGTGTGCCTGTGCTGACAAGATGGCTGACAGTGTTATCCTGGGGTTAGTTTTGCTACAAGTCCCATGTGTGTCCCTGTGCTTCACTCAGCATGACCCAGGGTTGTGGTTCTTTGTGGGATATTTGATTGGAGTGTGAGGCAATGCATTCTCCCAGGTGAGTTTTGTGGAGTTTGTGTTAGGGTGTGTGTGAGAAACGCTGCTGGTAACTATGGTCAGGGCTGTGAGTCCTCCTTCCCACCCAGCCAGATATCCCACCATGGAACGTGCTTCCATTGCAGGGAGTGCAAGTTGTCTTTCAGGATGTCAGTCAGTGTGTCATGCTGTTGGTTGGTGCACAGTTGCCAGCAGGGCCTTGTGCTCCCCACAGCAGTAGCCAGTGTCAGCCATCTTGTAAGTTGTTTTCCACTCCCTGTGATGTGCGCATGGTTCAGGGTGGTGTTGATGGGACAGTTGTGGGGGTGAGCAATATCTGTGCCTACAACTCCCATCATGCTATTGGCTACACTGACTTGCCCAGCATACACATATTTCCTTTCTTTCAGTGGGCTTCACTGTGTGCTGGTGTTGTAGTGGTGGCTTCTTGTCTGGATGTGTTTGTCAGTTATATTTGTGCCACTGCCTAGCTGTAGTTGTAGTTGTGTTTGTACATGTGATGACACAGTTAAATGTCACTTTGTGATGGCATGTGTTGTGTTTCTCTGAGTGACATACACATTTTGGGATGATTCTGTTCTGGTTGCTGTGTATTTGCTAAGAGTGCATGGTTTGACTCTCCCCTTGACAGTGATGTGTGTGTGTAGTCGCAGAATATTGTGTACATTTGTTGTGTACTCACCAGGCTTTGGGATGTTTTCTAGTCCATAGACGCTCACTGGTGGTAGGATGGCCCGCACCTTCTCCTCCCAGTGCCTGAGGTATACTGGCTTGGCAGGAGGGCCACTGCCGGTGTATTGGCTCAAGATGTAGTCCTTCTTCAGCAGCTCCTTGACCCTCCTGCGCACGTCATACCACCTGTTCTGGATGTCTGTCTTTGTGCGCAAACATGGTGATTGTGCGTTCACCCTGTCGACGATCCTCTCCCACATCTTTGTTTTCTGTGACTTGGGTGTCTGTTGGACCAGTGTACCAAAGAGCTGTGGCTCTACCCTGAGGATCTCATCTACCAGGACTTCCAATTCACTATCTAGGAACTTGTGATTCTTCTTTGGGGGCATGGTGATGGGTGGTGATGGTGAGTGATGTGTGTGTTGGTGTGCAGGTGAAGGTGTGTGAGTGTGTGTTTTGCTAGGTGTATGTGAGGTTTCTATTTGTTGTGGTGCTGATGGTGTGTGGCTTGTGTGATGGATGAGCTGTGGGTGTGTGGTTGCTGTCTGTTGAGTGCTGGCAGGTAATTTGAATTTGCAAAGGATCATGGTAGGGATTTGTGTCCTTTATATGGGTGGAGTTGTGGGTGTGTCTTTGTTCCCTGCCCCCCCCCAGTATTTATTGGCTTTGTAATTGCTTGTTTGGCCTTTTTTGTGTATTTTCCCTTTGTACTTTTCGTGCATGTAGGAGACGTTCTTGTGACCGAGTCGGACCCTGCAGTTGTCTCGTACGGGCTTGTCCGTTTCGCTCACACTGTGTTTGTGCTGTTTTCTATGCTGCGTACGCGTCGGTCGCGGTGTTTTGGGTTGCTTCGGCTCGCAGTTTTGTATGCGTGTCGGTCGTACGGCTTGTCCTCCGTGCGACTCGGTCGTGTTTTCCACGCCTTGCATCGTACTTGGCGGGTGGGAGTCCGCGGGTACGTCTCGTTCGGTATTGTTCCGGGTGCGAGTCGGTCGGTTCGAATCGCGTGTTTTTCCGGCCGGATTGCTGTTTTCCGCGCGGCTCGGTCCTTCGGCTTGTGTTCCGTACGAGTCGGTCGGGTTATGCTCGCTTCTCATCGTACTTGGCGGGTCGGGCTGCACCGGTACGTGTCGGTCGGTATTTATTCCGGCTCCAAGTCGGTCGGTACGTTTTCCGGCCCGAATCGGAATCGGCCCCAGATTATAATGTTAAATACATATCACAAATACCTACAAATATTATATTAAATAAAATATAAAAATATTTTTCAAACAAACAAATATTTTTTGTTAGAAATTATTTATAATCAAATACATTATTACATACATTTATTTTATTTACATCCTACCCTATAACACCACACAATTCACAACACACAACTAAATTAAAAATAAAATGTACATAATTATCAATTAAATAAATATTATTAATCAAAAAACAAATTAAAACACATAAAAATTAATTACCTTCCCATCCTTTACCCCTATAAACCCCACAACCCACACCTAAAATTAATTACACAATTCCCATCTTAAATTTTCAATTAATGAAATAAAATTAATTAACTATTAATTATTAATTAATGAAAAATAAATTACTTCCCACTCTTTACCCCTATAAACCCCACAACCCGCACCTAAAAATAATTACACAGTTTCCATATTTAATTTTCAATTAAAGAATTAATATTAATTAACAACTAATTATTAATTAATTAAAAATAAATCACTTCCCACCCTTTACCTCTATAAACCCCACAACCAGCACCTAAAATTAATTACACAATTACCATATTTAATTTTCAATTAATAATAATTAACAACTAATTATTAATTAAAAATAAATTACTTCCCACCCTTTACCCCTATAAATCCTACAGCCCGCACCTAAAATTAATTACACAATTTCCATATTTAATTTTCAATTAATTAATTATTATTAATTACCAACAAATTAATAATTAATTAAAAATAAATTACTTCCCACAATTAACACTATGGGCCCGATTCTGATGCGGTTTGGAAAGCTTCCTGATGGAATCGGTTTGGAAATGGTTTCCGACTGACTCGGATCGGGAGAGTCCGACCAACCGAGTATGATGCATCCGTATGCTTCCAGACACGATTTGGTTCGACTCCCATTGACTTCTATGGGAGCCTATGTTCCTAACCGCATCGTAATCTGGCCCTCGGTCGGGAAGACACGTTCCCGATCCGATTCGGAAGGAGCAAATGCCTTTAGGAGGCCTTCCTAACCGCATTGTAATCGGGCCCTAGGTCGGGAAGCTTTCCAAACCACATCAGAATCGGGCCCTATATATCTCAATTGAATAAATATCAATAAATAAAAACAGATCATTAATTTATCATAATCAAATTACTTTCCACCCTTTTCCACTATAAACCCACAACCCGCTACAGAACTAAAAAACGCAAAATTTTATTAAAATAAAATTGATAACTACTAAAAATGTAACACATATATTAAAAAACATAAACAATACTTATACAAAAAATATACACCACATACATTTAAAATATATACTAAAATACATAACACTAATTAAAAATCGATATTTTAAACAACTATATTTTTGCAAACAATATTATTGACTTCTATATTTTTAAAAACGATATTTCTTACCTTCAAATCGATATTCTTGACCACGATATTCTTGCTGTTGATATTTAGGACTCGATATTTCTGTAGGTCGAAATTTCCAACTCCATATTTTGTCTGCACACCCCATACAGAAGGAACCTAAGATTAAGGGGCCGATTCCGATTCGGGCCGGAAATCTCTCCGACCAGCCGGACTCGGAGAGATTTCCGACCGAATCGGACCCTAGCAGTCCGACCGAACGAGTACGATGCGCACGTATGCTATCGGACTCGATTCGGTCGGACTCCATTGAAGTCAATGGGAGCCAGTCGTACGACGCGTACTCGGGCTCCCATTGACTCAATGGGCACGACGCGAACAAGGGCGCCCCTTCAGAGTGTTCGCGTCGATGCGGGTCGCACCGTACATGCACGTGTAGGGGGGACCCATGGCTCCCCCCTGTGTGCGACTCGCGTGCCTACGTTTCCAGGGGGGTCCGACACGGACCCCCAAAGTGCGGCTCCGACAGCTCCTTGGAGCCGGACTGCGCGAGTCGGTCGGAGCAGTCGCGATGCGCATCGTACTTACCCGGCCGGGGAACGTCTCCATTGCGCGGTGCGAGTCGTCCCTGTGCGAGTCGGTCGGAGCGGTCGGGTCCTGCGAACGAGTCGGTCGGAGATTTCACGAGCGCACGCATCGTACTCGCTCGCCCGGACGCACGTACGATTCGGTCGGGAAATAGGGCTCCGAATCGGATCCGGTAAAGCCGAATCCGATTCGGAGCCCTACCGGCCGAGATCGGAATCGGCCCCATAGTCTTGGTCTACAATAAGGCATAAAACACAATTGGTCTGGGTGCACTAGGGAGGAGAACACGCTCCACAGCCGCGTTGCCAATATCTTCACAAATATCTTGACATCTACGCTCAGAACCGAGATCTTTCCTCATTCTTATCACCACAATAGTCGCAAATCGGTGATCCAATGGGAAGGAGCTCCTCTGTCTAATTTCTTTATACAAAGCCAGCAAGCGCAGGCTTCAAGGCTATGGCTCGATATAGGTCCACCGGAAGCCAGTTAGATCCCATTGCTTTTCCTGTTTGGAGGTCCCGAATTGCCTCCTCTATTTCAGACACCTCAATGTCTGCATCCAGGTAGGTCTTGTCCCGAGACAGGGGGCAGTTGCATATTCCAGAGGTACTCCCCTCGCTTCTGTGCCCGTCGTGACTACCACAGGCAAGTTGAAATAGGCATAATGCAAGGCAACTACTTTAGCAATGCAATCATTACCTCTGATAAGTTCACCCTCCACATTTCTGATCTCAAAGACCGAAGACAGCGCCCTGTCCCACCCATCCAGCCAAGCCAGGAGTTTCCCAGCTTTGTCTGCTACATAAAAAGCCACCCACTTGCAGCTTTTTGTGCAGCAATTGCCGCGTAGGTCACAAGATCTTTATATTGCTGTTGTGTGAGGTGCAATTTATGTAATAGACTGTCATCTGCTGCAGTATGCAGTTGGAACTCCATATTCTGGATCTCTCTCTCTTAGTCTTAATCTTTCATAGAAATGTATCTGTGTGTGTCGGGTGAGGAGGTAGTGTATGCGTGAGAAACTTCTGTAGGGCCTAGAGTAGTAGGTATATTGCATCTCGTAGGGGTTGTGGGCCCTCCATAGGTCCACCATCCCCCCAGCAGTCAGGAAGTCCCAAAGCAGACAAAGTCTCTTCGGCCTTCCTTTATTTGACGACTATTCCACTCTGCTCTCTGTGTCAGATTAAAATCCCCCCCAGGGTCAAGAAACCCTCCACCAGTCGCAATAACATGGAGCTCACCTCCGGTAAAGCCAGTGTATGAAGTTTAGGTGGAATATAAACAGAGCAGAAGTTGAGCGTGCAGCCTTCCCATTGTCCCATTAGAGCGACAAATCTGCCCAGCGGGTCAGTCCAAATCTGTTGGGGAATAATGGGAGCTGTTTTCCTGATGAGTATACCCACCCCTCTGTTCCTGGTGTGTAGCCGGCATGGGCCATCATTTTGTAAGCCTCTCTATAAAGTGCTCTACAAGTGTTACCTATCAGGTGCGTCTCTTGGAGCAACACAGGGGATTGTCGTTTGAGGTATTGCAGCACCACCCCTCGTTTGATTTTACTACCCAACCCACTGACGTAACAGGTCAGGACTTTTAGTGCCTTAAGGTCTGCCATTTATGGTAACCAGCTGTGCATTGCAGTCCCCCCCCCTCAGCACTCAATGGGGCAATCGGTGCACTATCAGGACTTACTCCTTTCCTGTGGTGCCTAACAGTGAAAATACCCAACCGTAAAAACATAATAAAGCAACATATGTTACCAAGAGAAAGCCCCCACCCTACATCCCTGCATTGTGAGCTGAAACTCACCCACCCCCCCCGACTTTGCAGAGCATCTGTCGACCCCAAAACTAGGGCATTCCAGACAGGTAGCTTGGCCAACATCCTCATAATAGCTCAGTAAATTTGTCCCCTATTCCCAAACACACAATACAGTACAGCATTGCGCTGCAGGTCAGACAAGTGTCGTAAGAGGCCCGCTCAGCCAGAGAGCAGCCCGTCTGTTGTAGGACCATGCTTGGGGGGTAAGAAGGGCCAATGCCCGCATCCACGCACACCCACAAATATTGCTCTCTGGAGCATTAGGGATTCTCCTCAGTCTAGTTCTCCTGGGCCACCCTGGATAAGCAGCCCTTGATATTGTCTACCAGTGTCCACAGAAATTTTCCGCCATCTTGCTGTTGGTTTGGTCTCCCTCCTTCCTTACTGGCTGCCAGTGGGGCCGAGGCTTGTAGTGTGTGCTGCAGTCCAGGGTTGCCAGGTCTCCAGCCCTCGAGCCAGTCCCATGCCTCCATCGGGGTCGCAAAGTGCTCTGTTTTCCCCTTTGCCATATTCTAAGCTTCGCAGGGAACGGCATCATATATTTGAGTTCTTTTTTTCTCTGTATATTTTTCACCTGTTGCAACTGCACCTTAGCTTCTGTATGCGAAGTGTGAAGTCCAGATAGATGCTAATGATTCCATTTTCATACTTCAAGGGCAGGCTCCACATGGCAGCCTGCAAGATCACATCTCGATCTCTGTAGTTATTGAGGTATTTGGACAAAATATCGGAAAAAAGTATCGTGATACAAAAATATTGTGTCAAGAATATCGGGATTACAGAAAGATCGTCAACAGGAATACTGAAGGTAAAAATATTGTTTTAGTGTTGATTTTAATATCATTGTAAAAAAATTCCATGTAGAAAATAGTTATATGTAATATTGTTTGTTAGTGTTAATTTGTATGTAATTTATTGTAGTGCGTTTAATTGTATATATGTTTGGTAATATTTCTTTATTTGTGGTTTAGTAAGATAATTTATCAGTTACGAAATTGTTGAAATTTGAAATTTTAGTTGTATTAATCTCTATAAATAATGGTTTTATACTTTTTTTTGTAGAGGAATATAGGGTTTTTAGGAGATAAGGGTAGGGAGGGTTTTAAAAAGTGTTTATTTTAAAGAAAAATGTATGGTAATAATTTTAATGATATGCAAATTAATATTGATCAATTGTCCATATTATTTTGTTACTTTTTTTAAAATTTAATAGTATTAAAAATAAATTATTATAAAAAATATTTCACTAAAATAAATTACAAAACTAAAATATAAAATGTTATTGTAATAAAGTAAAATAATAAAAAATTCATTATTATAGAAGTTTAAAAATATATACATTTTCTGGAATATATTCTAATTTAACATTAAATAAAATAATATAATATAATAATAATGCAATAACAAATATATATATATATATATATATATATAATGCAGCGACGAAGTAGGTGCTCACTCAGGGGATAGTTTGTCAAGCTTTGATTTAATCAACCAGTAACGCGGTTCTCCGAAACGCGGCATTGCGCTCCAACTGCCACGGGCGTGAGAAGGGCGGAAGAAGCAAAATGTAACTTTGATATATATATATATATATATATACTCCTTTTGCCCCTTCTCACTTGTCTCCCATGTCACTACTGAAGTTCATTAGTCATGTAGCTTACCATTACTCAAATGTTGGGAAAGTGACATTGAAGTGACTACACTACCATGAGGTCTTGTCATTCTAACTCTAACCAAGATGCTATAGTGAATGTGACACACTCACATTGCACACATCCCAGGTCCTGTTTTGATGTCAATAATACATCTCTATGGATGTGTCTTTAAAGTGAAACACACCTTCTCTGCTACAACTCTGTATTGTACTCTCAAACATTCCCCGCATGAAAAGGCAGTGTCAGTCAATGGGATTACATAGACTCAGTTTGAGAAACCTTCTAAGAGAACAATGAAAACACTCTGCAGGGTAGCTATGCCTCTATCAGGGGGAGCCCTGAAAGGCTGGGGCACTAGGTCACACTACATTTTACACATGTCTGGCACCATGCATGTGTAGGCAATGGGTCAGTGCAACTTATGAAAGCAAACACAGCACTAACAGCATGTGGCACCCATCCAGATGAAGTAGCTGTAAGGTACACACTGCAAAATGGACATGTCCATGCAGAACTCCACAAAGTTAAGACAAGTTGGCACCCTCCATGTGTGGATACACAAATATCTAGCTTCAACACAGCAAACACAAATCCAACCTATATCATAGGGAGAAGTGCAACAGAAATGACGTTGACAGTGGCCACACCAAGCTGGAATACTTACCACATAACATGCCCCTAATGCAATTTCTGCCCCATCAGGATGTCAACCCACATTGACAAAGAACGTCCAGCCTTCATTCACGAATATAGCTGTACTTCCAGTGATTGCTTTTAGTATGTTAAAGAAAACGATGAGTTTTCTTAAAATAACCCTCACCCACCAAAAGGTCCCTTGGTGGCATGCTTCATCATCGGGTTCTTCCCGCCCCGCTGCGGTTCATCGGAGCCACGGGGAGGCATTGCTAGGGTGAGAGAGCAGCTTTGATGATTGTTTGACTACAAGCGCCCCTCCCCTCCCGTGTCAAGCTCATGGGGCCTTAGTTAGGCACCAAACGTTTTGTTTTGAAGAAATATACCAATTAGGTATTGTATTCATGCATGTTTAAATGCACATTGCACCTTGATATTAATCAGGTAGACCATTTAGGTTAACAAAAGAGTGGTGACAGGGATCAATCGCTTTGGTCCTGAAGAAAAGACTAGGGGAAGGCTTGAAACATGTAGACCAAGGAGAAACCCACTCATTAAAGTGTACATTTCTCCTCCCCCCTTTTTAATAATACCAGCCACCGGAATTATTAAAGTATAGTTTCCACGTAGCCAGGTATTTTTTAAGTCACATTTTTCTGACCCTTCCACTCTCATAAATAACACATAGTATTACTTCACAAAAGTGCTCCCACGTCTCCATCGGTCGCTGCACGCCCCATCCCGCAGCGGGGCGGTAAGAACCCGATGATGAAGCATGCCACAAAGGGACCTTTTGGTGGGTGAGGGTTATTTTAAGAAAACTCATCGTTTTCTTTAACATACTAAAAGCAATCACTGGAAGTACAGCTATTTTCGTGAATGAAGGGTGGACTTTCTTTGTTTTTTCTCGATTTCTAAAGGAGGCTGAGTCCACAGCGCACCTAACCTCTTTTCTCCCTTCCTTGTTCTTGGTTACTAACCCACATAGACATCAATCCAACATTTCCCCTTGTCCTGTCTAACTCCAGCACAGGATCAGCAATCAGGGATCAAACAAACACAACTGTACCCACATATCGCTAACTAAACAATAACATCAACTAAATTGTAAAGTAAAGGCAGGACTAATGTCTTCCAAACTGTGATAGTTTTAAATTAAGGGATTTAAACCAATACAAAAAAAAAACCAAAGGCCAATGGCGAGCCTGTCATAGTCCATCTGCCACAGCAAAATGCTGTGCCACCAAACTTGCCCTTACTGACACTGCTAGGGAACCGTCTCACAAAGGGGCGAAGATGGTATCTGGGAAGTGGGGGAGGGGGGCAGAGGTTTAGGGCGAGGTAGGTTTGTCCTTGGGAGGGGGCTTTTTGGGTTTGGGGTCTTTGGGGCTGGGTTCAGGTTTAGGAGGTTTTTTTTCCTTTTTTGGGCTGGGTACAAGGGGGTCTGGAGGCTGTTTTTCAGGGGTGGAGTGGGAAGTGGAAGGGATGGGTTTGGGTGTGGGAGGAGTTTTTGGGACTTTGGGGGGGGGTGGCAGGTTTCAGAGGGCTAAGAGCAAACAAGAGATTCACGGGGAAAACAGCTAGGGTGTTCGGGATGGAGTTCGGATTGGGAGGAAGAGGGAGTGGATGTGTGAGATGGATCTGCTGTGTGCAATGTATGTTGTGTTGGTGGTCAGTGGTGTAGCAAGGCCCCCCCCACTCTTACCTGCCGTCTCAGGGTGGCAATCGCCAGCACCCCCCGCTGCTCTTCAGCTGGCGTGGGATAGCAATCGGAGGAATCTTGCCAGAACCCCCTGCTCTTCAATGCGGAGTGGCAAACGCAGGGACCGCCACGGGCAGCCAAAGGGCTAGCTACACCACTGGGTGGCTGTTGTGTGGGTGACTGTGAGCGTTTGCGTTTTTTGGGTAGAAGTGTTGTGGATGTGCTGGGTGTTGTGGAGGGGTCTGTGGCTGTTGGTTGTGGTGTCTGATGATATGGGTGTTGTGGAGGGGTCTCTGCCTGTTGGTGCAGTGTCTGGGGATAAGGGTGTTGGGGAGGGGTCTGTGCCTGTTGGTGCGGTGTCTGGGGATATGGGTGTTGTGGAGGGGTCTGTGCCTAGGGATATGGGTGTTGTGGAGGGGTCTGTGCCTGCTGGTGCTGTGTCTGGGTATATAGGTGTTGTGGAGGGGTCTGTGAGTGTGAGTGTAGTGTCTGCGAGTATGGGATTGTCTTTGGAGGGATCTGTATGTGTTGCTGTCGTGCTGGGGGTATGCTGGGTGTGGTGGAGGTGGTGAGGGGGGTGAATGTCTATTGTGTGCATGCATATTTGAGTGTTTTAGATGTCTTCTGTTTGTGTCTGGTGCTTGTGTCTGATGAAGTGTGTGCATGCTTAGGTGTGCGTGTGCTTGGGATAGGATGGGTATTAGGGAATGCAGATGGGGAAGGGGCAGAAGGGGGTGGAAGGTTGGGATGGGTGGAGGGCTGCTGTGAGGGAGGAGGCCAAAGGCTGAAAAGATCTCTGTAGGCCAGACATGGCAGTTTGAATGCCTTCCAGGTAGGCAACCACCTGGGTCTGCTTGTTGCCTTGCTCCCTGGAGGGCATTCAGTACTGCAGTCTGCCCCACAGAGATGCTCCTCAGGAGGTCAATAGCCTCCTCACTCAGGGCAGTGGGCTAACAAGGGCAGGGACTGATGTGCCTGCAGCAAAGGAGATGCCTCCCATCTTACGGGAGCGAGAACGGCCAACTTGTGGGGGGACAACAGGGAGGGTGGCAATGGAACTGGGGGTGGCGGACAAGGATGAAGGTGGAACTGATACAGTTGGATCAGCCACCACTTGGTAGTGTCCAACGGAGGATAACTCAGATGATGAAGAGCTTCGGCTGATGTCCTCCGGGGCACTCCTTGCACCCTCCTGGTCACTGGGTCCCTCCATGTATGACGTATCACGTGCGGAACCGCCGTGACCAGCTGTGTCCCCACTGACGTTGGACCCTTCTCCTCCGGTTGCCCTGTATGTATCTGAAATGACATGGAACATGGGTTTATTGCAACTGCGTTTCCACACCTGACCATCACAAATCACCAGAAAACATTGAAGAACTCCATATATCACACCACCTTCATGGTTCCCTCAATAGGCTTCTAATTGAGCATTAGCTCATGCATGCATGCTGCAGGACCTGTAAACAGTTGGGTCCACTCATGTCATAACCCCAGACAGGCCCAAATGCATTAATGGAATACTCTACACTCCATCCTCATGTCCACACTAGGATAGTTGATCACCTTGCATACTTTAGCACTTGTTGTATACCATTGTAATAAGATGTAACCAAATAGGATGGATCCAAGTGTGAAATTTACATAATGCTCACACAAGGCCCAGAATGAAACAAATCTAACTATTACTCATGACACATCAAGATGTCATGAAGGTCAAGTGGTACACCAAAATACCATCATTTACTGTTGTGGCAGACATCATTTCACATGCGTATCCTCATTGCACACTGATGATACTTTGCATTCCAAATAACATCATATGTCCACTACCTGAAAAGTCAAAATAAAGCTGTACACATGTAGTTTAGCCATGTATCACATTTAGCTGATACAGTTCCCTGAATACATTGAGGTCCTAACATTGTGGAGACACATACTCTGAATTCATATAGCACAAGACTCCATATAGCCATATGAACAGCCCCAATTCTGCGTGGTACAGGTGATGACGCCAGTCAGAGATTGTATATCCACAAGCCAATAAACCTTTGAACGCTTTTGGGTGTCTATGACATGAAGATGTGGGATCACTAGATTTCCAATGGGTGGGCACATCACATTACACTTTGGTATTGCATACTCAGATTGCCTAGGAGGGATCAGTGTAGACACTCACATAGGATCAATCAATCAATCAATCAATCAATCATGTCACTTATAAAGCGCACTACATACCCGCGAGGGTCTCAAGGCGCTGGGGGAAGAGGGGGGTGGTGCTGCTACTGATCGAAGAGCAGGTCTTGAGGAGTCTTCTGAAGGCCAGTAGGTCTTGGGTCTGTCGGAGGTTGGTGGGGAGGGTGTTCCAGGTCTTGGCGGCGAGGTGGGAGAAGGATCTGCCGCCGGCGGTCGTTTTCCGGATGCGGGGGACTGTGGCGAGGGCGAGGCTGGTCGAGCGGAGCTGGCGGGTGGGGGATCCTCACAGTTCTACATCTCACTCTCTCATGCATGTCATCAGTCAGTAAATGAGTGTATTGAAACACTGTTGCGTATGAAACAATAACTGCCAAATGCACACTGGCCAACATGTAGGCACTAATGCTGATAGCACCAGTGATGTTTGAACTCTCATTTCACTGTATAACCAGTACTTGCAATGGGAACTGTTGTATGCTCACTGCATGTACTGTGAACTCTGTCATGTCACATGCAATAGGGCCACCATCACATGAGAGTCAGTAGTGAGGGTACATCACTCCTCACACAAGCAAGACCAGTTGCATGTGTTGTACAATTGTCACCCAGATTTACTGAGAACATAAGATGATTACTCACTTCATTCAGCCAGGTGTTTGCTCAAAAGGAGAAAATTGGATGTCGACAGGACTCTGTTGTCTTCCAGGTCAGAAAGACAATAGGCACAGCACAGCAACATGCACCTACTCCCACACTTATATTAACGGTGACTCATCTTGTGTGTGACACATGGGCCACCACTTATCTTGGTTTGGACATGACTGCCTGTAATGCATAAATAGGCAGAGTAACATGTATGGCCAGGACTCACCCCCCTGTCGCTGCTGTTGGGCCCTCAACTGCCCATCAAGGTTCAGGTAGGCCACTGCCAGTATGCGGGCCATCAGGGGGTCAGCGTCTGGTGCGCACCCCTTCCACATTGGGAAGACTTCCCCAGCTGGACCGTTGTGATCTTCCGGGTCCAGCGCTGCAGGTCCTCCCTCCTCTTCCTGCAGTGGGCACTACACCGGTTGTAGACCCCCATTGTCCACACCTTCCGGGCAATGGCTTTCCAAATGGCCTTCTTCTGATGGGCGATGACCTTTATGGATGCAATAGATGTAGAAACAGATTGTAATTGGAAGTTTGAGGATAACTGTCAGCTTGATACACATTACGTTGACATCTAACACAAGCCTTCATCAAGAGTTAACATGTTACATGTGTCCATGTCACATGCTAAGCAAAATTGAGGCATGGATACACACTTTTGTGGTCATCTGAGGACTAACCTCAACCCTAGTCACTGAATGAGGCAGCCCACTAGCATCATGTAGGCCAGGGCAATCCTACATGGAAAGTGATGTGAGGTACCATGACACACAACACACCATTAGGACCTTCTGAAGGGTTAACTACCTGTGCATGACTGTCCAGACACCTTTCCTGCCAGGCCCATTGCATTGATGCATATGGTCCTTAGATGCAAGAAGCATAGTATACACAACATCCTAAGTCTAAGGTCACAAGGTAAGAGCTGGTATGTGTGACACTGAGAACTACCTCTCTGGGGGCTGTGTGTACATGTGGACTACTTATTTGAGTATCATAGTAAATCAACATAAGTTTGTGTGTTTTGTAGTGCCATCACAGGACATCCCTTTTGCCACATGAGGCACTGTAACTGTGATGACAATCAGCATATCATTGTATGTGTTGTGTGATAGGAAATAGTGTAGCCAATCAGATGATTCACATTTCGAAATCTCTTCAATAGTAACCCACTATCTACACTGTTCATGTCTCAGATGTTAAATAGGCATGTACAGTGGAAGCAACAATATTAGGAAAGTGTCAACAGTCCTGTGTGAGTAAGGGGACAGTCATTGTTGATAGGCACACATTGACACTGTGGTCCAATGGAAAGAAATATCAGGTCAGGGGATCACCTCAGTCACTATGCCTCATACTATTCATGTAAAAGCGATCAGGGCTACTAGTGGGGACAGATAACTCTTTCTATGAACATCCATGGATCAGCAGGTCTACAGGGACATTACTCTATGCATCAGTTCTCCTGCCACAGTAACTCTGGGCCAGGCTGGGCCATGGCCCACACTGCCCACATATCAATGTCAGGCCTTGATTTCTGCAGGCTGAGGCTACTTATCCCACATGAACCTCACATTTCCACCAAATCAATACAGAAAAGTGAAACATCTGGCCATTCCATGTGTGAACATATGGTTGTTTGGCACTCTGAAGGGGTATGTGATGTATAGCTACCTAACAGTCAACTGTTTTCCAAAGTCTTATATGGGCTGAGTGATAAGTGGGATGGTACACTTGGCTAACATCATCATCGAATGCTTCCAACAGTATACAGGCATGGCTCATGGTGTGAACCCATAAATTACAATTCACATATACCATGATGTTACTTGAGGACTCATTGTAGCTACTGTGAATTTGAGCCCTACATAGAGATACGCATTTAACACAAGTAGAAATCACTCTTATCACATATTCCAATGGTGGCCTTCTCTCAACAAAGTACAGGGCCTCATAATCCATTACATGTGTGTCCAATGTAGGGACTACTCCATTTCACCAAACACCACAATACGGTTGGTTACAGTCTGGAACTCAGAGCCACATTGTGACCTAGGGGAACAGAAAGGAAGAAGTTGAACATAGTTAATAACTGTATTTGAGATAGTTACCCGTTTCTCTGGTGAGCCATTTGGCTGAGAATACAGGGGAAGGACCTCATCAACCAGGGTCTCCATTTCCCCTGGAGGGAAGGCCCTCACCCCTGTGAGCTATTTTTCCAACTGCTGGCTATATGTACGCCACGCACGCGGTCATCAGCTAAGGTGCACACATCCATTGGACCGCAACTGTCACTATACCCAATGTTAGCTGATGGCTGTGTCTGCCTGGCATGCGACCACCCAATGTGCGGTCGACTTCTGCCAGCAGACAACGTTTAACATGTCCTATTAGCGAGGTTAGGCAGCCGCCATGTTAACGGTTAAGAAAACTGCACATAGGCCAAATGTGCACGGCGCACTGTTCAGCGCGGTTGACAGTATTTTCACACTACATGTTATGCTACCCTCAGTATAGTGGAAATTTACAATTTTCTGATTTGATGATGTGCACAGTTCTGTTACAGACCTGTGTAGGCCACCTTGGGGATGACAGGTGGATGGTCAAGACTTGTCAATGATGATGAAAAATGTGTACTGCTTAATGAAGCATTGATGTTCAGACACATGACGGTTGCCTTACTTTTCACATATGTTACTCTACCCACTGGGATCAAAATACATTTTTGTGTTACTCCTTACATAGGTACCCTAGGAGAGAGAGGAGATGCCAGCAACCAATGTACCGCCCATTTCCAGACCTACACACTATGGAAGAACGACATATCATAATGAACTTCTGTCTGAATAGGCAAACAATAGTGGATCTATGTCATGAGTTGGAGCCTGACCTCCTACCTCGCCTCAATAATCCTACATCAATTCCACCACTAGTAAAACTCATGTCACATTTGCATTTTTTGGCCACAGGCACATTTCAATTCACTGTTGCTATTTCTGATGGAATGCCAACACCTATGTTCAGTCGGGACATCACAGAGGTGCTTAGAGCAATGTTGAGACAGGTGGGCAGCTACATCCAGTTACTCAGACGTGAGGATTAAGCCACTGTGAAGGCGTATTTCTATGGATTTGGACACATCTCACATGTATTTGGATCTATTGATTGCCTTAGTACCACCACACAACAGGAAGCAAGTCTAATGGAACAGGAAGCACTACCATTCTATCAACGTGCAGGTTGTCTGCCTAGCAGATTTGTACATCTCAAACATCTGTGCCCAGTTCCCAGGATCTGCCCATGATTACTTCATACTGCGGAGCAGCTCCATACGCCAGCTGATGTCACAACTACTAATGGAGAGGGCCTGGCTCGTAAGTAAGTGTGATTTGTCCTAACTTTGCGTGGGAAATGTCAGGTAGTATGATCTGAAAGTGTGTAACTCATTGTTGCACTTCTGTCTATCTTGCTTCTAGGAGACTCAGCATATACCAACCGGCCATGGTTGTTGGCAACGCTGAGGAATCCTACAACGCCAGGGGGAGTCTGCTTCAATGAGGCCCATGGAAGAACATGGCGGCCAATGGAGCAGGCTTTTGGGCTCCTGAAAGCCAGATTTCTAGACCGGACTGGTGGAGCCCTCCTCTACTCATCCAGTAAGGTGTGTAAGATCACTGTGGCCTGCTGCATACTCCAGAACATTGCCCTGCGATGGAACATACCTTACATCGCAGAGGGTGCAGGCCATGAAGACCCACCGGGTGGGGACCCTGGAATGCCAAATGAAGATGATGATAGTAGTGAAGAGAAAGGAGCTGACTTGCGTCAGGATCTCATACAGAACTACTTCTCCTGAGTGTAAGTATGGTGTGAGATGTGATGACTTTGACTATTCCTGCAACTCTTGTAGTGATGGTGTGAAGAGGATGCTAATGCTACATACCAGGAATATATGGGTCTGGCAATATCTGAGGAAAGGTGTTTGTACCGTAAGTGCAGCTTTGTTCAGCTTTAAATGTTGTTTTGCAATGTGTTCTTGAGAAGTTGACAATGTGATGTGTGTCATATCTTTGTTACCTTAGCTAATCTGTCTGTGTTGGTCTGTTTTAGGTACTTTCACCTTCATTTAGACATTTCCGAGTTGTGAAATTAGCATATTTATGATGCTGTTCAGATGTATGAAGTGGACATGAATTGGTCCTGGGAATGTCTGTCACAGAGTTCGGGTGTGCAAAGCCTGTGCCAAGATAGCTTGCACAGCGATAGGATGGAAGTTACCTGGCTTCCATTGGACGTGTTCCTTGTGGTGCATTGGTACTAATGCAATATGTGTGCCATCATCTGTTCCAACACAATGTTGTGTTGTGCCCAGATCATGCTATACTGCCTTCACGTTGGGTAATTCCTCATTGTGTATGAACCTGATGTAGCTGTTGATGTGTCGCCTCGTTGTAGGTCAAAGTGCTTGTAGCACATCACTGACATTTGATTGTGACATTCCACCAGATGCAAGCAACACTGGACTGAAATTACCCTGTGGTCAGAAACTGTTGTACTGACATGTGTCAGTTTTTTCTTTATTTGATGTAGAATTCCTTTTGTGAGGTAGGCAATATGGCTCCAGCTGATGATGTAGACCTAATTGATTGTTGCCTATTGTTTAGTATATTGCCACATGGGTCCCCTCCTTTCAGGTTGTGAAAGTCTACAAGTAATTATGAGATCACGGACCCAGAATAAAGTAGTCATATTTGCTATGCTTCTGACATTGTATAAGACTATGATTTGAACAATGGAATAAAGATGTTCTCAGCCCAGACATGTATGTATGTGTTGTTGTGACATGGTAGTGATCCTGAGGTGAATATTGTTTACATACAACATATCCATGCTTCCTAAAGTCCCTAGTTTTGACATCGCAAAGTTCATCTGGTAGTACATTCACATTGTTATATGTGAGAATTACAACAGGAGACAATGCTTTGGTGACGTGTGTTTTTAATGCAGTGATCAAGGCCAAGGAATCAACATAAAATTAACAGTGCAAACAAAAAGTGAAGTCTTCAGTCATGGTGGATGAAACCATTGTAGTAGAGTCCAAATGGTCAGAAGTCCAAAGTCCAACATACTCCTCCCACCAGAAATGGAAAAGTGGGCAGAATAGTCCAACAAAGTGAATGTGTAGCACACACAGGAGGACATTAGGGTGGAGGTCTCTTACTGATGGTGGTGGATGAGTTGCCATCCTGAGCTCCTGGGTTTTTGCGTGGACATCCCCTCTTTTTGCCAGGGGGGATGTGGAGCTGCTGAGACAAGGGCGCTTGCAGCCGTGTCGTCCTCAAGCAGGAAGGGTCCTGTGGCTGCAACAGATGTTGATAGTGTGGATGTACTTGGACCACAGGAAGGAGTAGATGCAGGTGGAAAAGCCCTGCAGAGGGTGGTGTTAATGTCCCACAGCCCCCATCAGGGAGGCCACCTCGGTACGGATGCCGTCCACCTCAGTGTAGATGCCGGCCACCTCAGTGTGGATGTCAGCAACCTCCTGGTATGTGTCCCTTTGCAGCTCCTTCATTTCCAGGATTTCAGGCAATACCTGGCCCATGACACTTTGGAAGTCCTGCTAGACTCCCAGGACTTGGGTGATGGCAGCCTGGTTGACCTTGGTCTCAGTGGGCTCACTCTGCAGGCCCACAGTTACCCTCCCACTACGCCTACCCCCACTGCCCTGTTCCCTTGGCGCAGACTGCACCCTCCCACTAGGTTCTGGTTCCTCTGTGACTAGGGTGGTGTTAGCGATTAGAGAATTCAGGACTGGGGTGCACAGAATGGTACTGACTGTGCTAGGTGCACAGGTTGGGGGGGGGCAGTGGTTGGCTGTGATGTTTCAGCAGTGGTGGAAGGTGTTGTAGTGGGCACAGCGAGCCCCATTGTTGGCGTCTGCCCAGATGGGCCGGGACATTCATCCATGTCCACCTCTTCAGGAGCATTGTCATCACTGAGGGCTTTGTCCTGGGGTGGGGAGGAACTCTGTTCGGTTTCCAACCTCTGTGCAGGTGCAGTGGTGGATCGACCTGTTGAAAGATAGAGAACTTTGTTAATGTTGGAAGTGAGGTATCTACAACCACATTGTTTGTGTCAAGGTAAATGGGGACCTAGAATGGAACACAATAGATAGAGATTAGTATTGTCATCTATTTGCGTGGAGTTGAAGTTGATTACTGGACATTTGTTGACATTCAATAGATGTAGTAGACATGTGGTATTTTGGCTTTAGGGATAGACATGACATCTCCAAAACTCTGCTAAAAAACACAATGTAGTCATAACATATGTACGGGTCCATTCTAAGTCCTAGTTTTAAAACAGGCAAATACCCAGCTTGGTTGTATATTTAGCATTGTTCACCATGTAAGAAATGCAAAGTCAAGGGGTCACCTGGCACTGCTAACGAGCTGAGTTTCCTTCATGGCTCACATATATTAGGGGTACACCGTTCTTATGGTGTCACTCATGCCATCATTAGTTTCAGTTGATGGGTCCAGGACACCATCAAGCAAAGTATTCAGACACATATCTGAGTGGAGCATTGTCTGTACCTTGCACAGTCCAAGATGGGTGAACATCAGTGGTGACATGGGAGACAAGTGAGAAGGGGCAAAAGGAGTCTAGCATCTTGGTTAGAGTAGCAGTCACTAGGCCTCATGGTAGTTGTAGTCACTCCAATATCACTTTAGTAACACTTGAGTAATGGTAAGCTGCATAACTAGTGTAGACCAGTAGTAACATGGGAGACAAATGAAAAGGAACAAAAGGAGTGGTGCATCTTGGGTAGAGTTGGAGTGAGAGGGCCACATGGTAGCTGTGGTCACTTCAGTCTCACTTTAGCAACACTTGACAAATGGTAACCTGCATATAAATGAACTTCAGTAGTGAGAAGAGGCTAAAGGAGTCTGGCATCTTGGTTAGAGTTGAATTTAGAGGGCCTGGTGGTAGTTGTAGTCACTTCAGTCTCACTTTAGCAACACTTGACAAGTGGTAACCTGCATAATAAGTTAACTTCAGTAGTGACATTGGAGACAAGTGAGATAGGGCAAAAGTAGTATAGCATCTTGGTTAGAGCTGAGTGACAAGGCCTCATGGTAGTTGTACTCACTTCAATGTCACTTCCCCAACACTTGGGAAATGGTAACCTACATGACTAGTGAATTGTAGTAGTGACATGGCAGACAAGTGAGAAGGGGAAAAACGAGTGTAGCAGCTTGGTTAGAGTTGCAGTTACAGGACCTCATGGTAGTTGTTGTCACTTCAGTCTCATAATAGCAACACTTTGCAAACAATCAGTATACAATAGCTGTTGGCAACATGCATTGAGGATGGACCATACAGTTACATTTTACACACATATCATGGGTCCCGGATTGATATTTTTAAGGTAATGCACTTACAGACAGCATTGCAACATGTGGCACGTCATGGAGTCGGATACATGTGGTCTTATATGCAACAATACACATTGCCACAGACAAACCAACATCTCAGATACTTTGAGTATTGCATGTTAGGAAAGTAGATAGAGAACAGAATATCAAAAGCAGAGTTGAGAGTAAACAGGACATTGTTATATTGCGGCAGTTATTGAAGTGTAAGTTACCAGAGTCCACTCCCCCCTCTATTCCTGTCAAGCTCTGAGTATGCAGGATGGCCAAGACCTTCTCCTCCCAGGGTAAGAGTTGTAATGGTGCGCTGGAAGTGCCACTGCCAGTCCTCTGAGCCTCCAGGTGGTGGCTGTTGTACTTGGTACGTACCCTCAGCCTGAGGTTGTTTCACCTCTTCCTAATGTCGCCCGGTGTGTGCAGAATGGTACCAACAGCATTCACTCAGTTGACTATACTGTCCCACATTTAATTATTCCTACTGAGAGGAGTTTGCTGGTCTTGGGAACCAAAAATGTTTGGCTCTACTCTAATGATTTCATCCAGTATGACTGTCAACTCATGCTCAGTGAAGCTTGTTTGTTTTTTCCCAGGCATGGTGAAAAAGAAATGTGAGTGAGTCTATGAATGAAAAACAAACAAGTGATAGAGGTAAAAAGGTGCAAAAGAAAATTAAAGGTGGTGGAGAGTGCTTAATGTGAAGATGAAAATAAGGGTGCCTTATATATAAATGCTGACAATGACTGTCTGTCTTGCTGTGCTGAAGTTTGGAAGCAAAGAATGCTGGTCAGGGATAGGATGTGTTTTTTTAGCATGATTTGCAGACGTCCATTTGTCAAAGCACATCAGGTGTGTATTTTTTCAATTCATTCAATGGTCACTGTTGTGTTTTTTTTTTTTTTTTGGCGCATACCATGGTGGTCAACAGCTGTTGGGTAACTGCCGTTAGTTGAGCACCGCTGTGAGACCGCGAGTACGACTTTGTAGTCATAATACAATCGGCGACTGGACCGTGAACTTGGCTGCGTTGTTGGACTCCCTGCCAGCATTTCAGACCGCTGCAGTCCCGCTGGGTAGACCTCTGTGGCACCAGTAGGTGTTTCAGACAGCACAACTCGTAATATGGCAGGCGGTAGATCACCGGCGCAGCAGTGGGGTGAACGACACGGATGAGGTTCTCTTCACCGTGCAGGGTCCCTCAGGGTTACTCGCTTAGTCCGACACTATTTAACATCTACGTAACTCCCCTGACAAAGCTAATAAAATCATTTGGCTTTGCCCTAACATCCTATGCTGACAAAACTCAAATTGTCATCTCATTTGTTTCAGATGAGTCTGGGACTGCATCAAATTTTCAGAAATGTATGCAGGTACTCAGCTCTTGGATGTCTATTAACTGTCTGAAACTAAATTCTAACAAAACTGAGGTTTGATCATTGGTGCTTAGCCATCTTTCTGGTCTACTGCATGGTGGTCATCTGAGTTAGGCTCACTTCCCACACCTGTGAGAGCTGTCAAAAATCTTGGAGTTCTAATAAATAATAAATTGTCTTATCATGACCAGGTGAATACGGTCAACTCTGCTGCCTTTTACACCCTCAGTAAAAAGAAGATTTTACTGTTTATTCCCGCTAACCTGCAGAAAATGGTAGTCACTTTATTGGTCCTTTCGAAGACTGATTACTGTGATGGGCTCTATTTGGATGCTCATCAGCACATTTTAAACAAACTTTAAACTCTACAAAATGCTGCAGCATGGGTGCTCCTAAAAATTCTAAGTACCAGTCCATTTCCAAATTCCTTAGGAAGTCTCACTGGTTGCCTGTAAGGCAGATGGCTATGTTATGTTATGTTATTTATATTTATAGCACGCACAGATACTCCGAAGAGTGTTCCAGCGCGAACCTTGAGAAGTAGGGAGAGCCCATTTAGACAAAGAGGAATGTTTTCAAGTTTTTCCTGAAAAGAGTGGGTTCCTGAATGCTACGGAGAGCAAGAGGCAGCGCATTCCAGGCCAGAGCCGCTTTCAAGGCAAGGGAGCTGCCACCCATCCTCTGCCGTTTGAAACGGGGGACCTGAGCCAGGAGTTGAGAAGTGGAGTGCAATTGTCTCGAAGGAGTATAGAAGGAGAATCGCTTTCGTAGGTAAATTGGGCCTGAAGCATGAAGGGCACGATGTGCTATGACTAAAGATTTAAATTTAACCCGTTCTGCTACAGGCAGCCAATGTAGTGCGCGCAGGGGGGGGCGTGGCCAAGCCGGCGACTAAGATGGCCGCCCGGCGTTGAAGCTCCTCTGGGCGATCCAGCTGATAGTCTTTTTCCGCCGTATACAAGAAGTCAGGAATATAGAATCTCAGCTTAAAGATAGAAATCAGGAGGCCATGACCCCATGCTCAAATAGAGCTTCTAGACTTCAATACTCCTCTAGCCAATTAAGGGCTTATTGCAATTCTTTGCTCCCCGAGTGTACCCTGCTACATCTAGAAAATATGGTGAAAAAATGCTCTAGTTGCAGCTTTTCTCTAGAGACTACTCAGGGTCACACACACATTTTTAAGGGCAACAAAAATAATAATACTAATCAGGCAGCCCCTTTTAGCAAGGAATTTTCCATTCTCAATACAAATTGCCGCTCTCTCCCTAAGCATAAATCCGATATTTTTGATCTATTGGTTAATGAACAACCAGACACCGTTTTTCTTACGGAGACTTGGCTCCATGAGAGTTCTGGCCCTGATGTTGCTGCTGCCCTACCATCTAACTATGCAATAGTTAGGAAAGATAGAGTTTTTAAGATTGGCGGGGGCATTGCCATTATTTTTAAAAAGGACTACCAATGCAAATTTGAAAATTTACCGTTTTTGAATTGTGAGGCAGCCTTATTTAAGCTGGCCCAGACCCCGAAATTCACCTTCTCTGGTATACTTGTTTATCGCCCTCCTGGGCCGCCGCACCTTGGGCCTCTTCTTTCCCTGGCCTGATAACCCCTCTGATTATGAGTACTGCCAATTTCTCTATTTTGGGTGAATTTAATTTACATCTAGAGGATCCGACATGTAAAACTAGCACTAATCTTATTTCTGATTTGGCAGCACTAAATGTTAACCTACTTAATTCTGGCCCCACGCACGAGGCGGGCCATTTGCTGGACCCTATCTTCTCCAGTCTATCTGGCATTTACTGTTCCCCGGCACTCCCTTTATGCTGGTCTGATCATTTTATCACTAAGTTTGTCTGAAACCCCCTGAGAATTTTGCACCTACTATTTCCGTCTCAGGAACTTTAACTAGGGATTGGAAAAAGCTAGATGCAACTGCTTTAAACAATATTTTGTGCTCCCACATGCCCATTTCTAAACAAATGGTGAATACGCTCTCTGCTTCGGTGCAAAAATGGCTTCTCAATGCCATCGATATTTGTTTCCCTCTTTCTTAAAAAAGGGTTAATAATCATCGTCCTCCTGCACCCTGGTTCACTGAAACTCTGAAAACAGAGAAGGCCAAATGTAAAGTAATGGAACGTAGGTGGAGAAGGAACTATACCCCCGAATCCAAAAATATTTATAATACAGCTAAAGAAGTGTATCATAATCTTTGCAGGACAGCCCGTGCTGAATATGTTTCAACTACCATCTCTGATGCCCTGAACTGCTCAAAAACACTGTTTAATATGGTTAAGGAGCTCGCAGGTTCCAAAACCCAATCTAGGCCCCCTTCACTCAATAAACGGCAATGTGATTTTTTGTCCAGAAGGTTGAGAAAATCTACCTGGACATAGTGCGTGTGCAGTGTGATAACCCTCCTTCGCTGCAACTTACTAAATTCCCTCTAGGTACATCTGCACCATCCTCTGTGGACAATATGCATTCTGATCAGGATAGGGCGCCTGACGCACCTTCTAACTATCTAGACACACGGCCCTTGTTAAACGCAGCTACCTTTAAAGAACTTTTAGATAGTGTTAAATCAGGATCACCTAGGGATCCTCTGCCCATCTCCGTGCTCCAGCAGCTGGAGCCGCCGTATCTGCTTGTTGTTATGGACCTTCTGAATGCCTCCTTGCAGGAAGCTACTGTCCCACCAGACTGGAAACACGCTATGGTGCTCCCTCTCCTCAAAAAGGCCAATGCTGACCCCGATTTATCCTCCAACTATCGGCCCATTTCGCTGTTGCCGGCCTTTTCTAAAATTTTTGAGAAACATATCCACGCACAGCTCTCTAATTTTGTAGAAACCCAAGTGTTTCTTCATCCCTCTCAATCGGGCTTTAGAGCTGGTTTCTCAACGGAAACTACCCTGTTGGGGGTAACGGAAAGATTGCGCTGTCATCTGGATGCTGGAGACACAGTGGCCCTTATTTTGCTGGACTTAAGCGCAGCATTTGACACGATGTCTCTCACCGTGTTAGCTAAAACTTTAAGATCATTAGGCATCTGTGGCTCAGCTCTAAACTGGCTCATTTCTTTTCTTACTAATCGCACTTTTCAAGTTTTCTCCCCAACAGCTAGTTCCGATATTCACTCATCACCCCACGGGGTACCTCAGGGCTCCATCCTTAGCCCTTTACTCTTCAATCTATACGTCAGACCTTTAGCTGATGTTGCGGAAGATGCTGGGCTGTCCCTGTTCTCTTATGCAGACGACTCCCAGATCATCTTCTCTCTCTCCATGAAGAGTACGGCCGGGCCATCGCCCCTTCAGCTGGGCCATGGATGCAATCAAATTATCTCAAACTCAATGGTGAGAAAACCGAGGTTTTGATACTTGGGAAAAATAAGGATCTCTGGGGCCCTCAACATTGGCCCTGTGAGATGGGTGCACTTCCTTCACCTTCCTGTCAAGTTCGCAACTTAGGCGTCATCGTTGATGACTCGCTCAGTATGCATCATCAAGCTGTCAAGGTAGCTGCCACATGCTTTACCATTCTGAAGTGGCTAAAAAAGATCATCTGGATGCTACCAGAGTCCACCCAGAGAACGGTAGTCCAGGCATTAATCACCTCAAGGCTGGTCTACGGCAATGTTCTCTACCTGGGTTCAAACAAGGAGGTGATTCGTAGGTTGCAGATGGTGCAGAACTCCGCCGCAAGATTACTTTGCCGGGTTCCTAGAGCCACCTCTATCTCTGGCCATCCACGAGACTTGCATTGGCTCAGGGTGGAGAACCGAATCAAGTTCAAAGCCCTGAGCTACATGTTTAAAATTAAAATAGGGGTTGCCCCTCAGTACTTGCAATCTCTGGTCCGCCCATATGTCCCTTCTCGACATCTCCGCTCATCCACTCAAGGGAAATTTTTCGTTCCTAAAATTAGACTATCTCGGATGAGCGGAAGGTCATTTGCATATCTCGGTCCCTCACTTTGGAATGCCCTGCCCATAGCTCTTCGAAATGAAACAGAGTATGTCCAATTTCGCAAATCATTGAAGACTTGGCTTTTTAACCAGTAACCTGTAAGCCGTTCACAGTCTCCGATCTGCCATGGCGCCGGGAAACCCTTCTTGGGTAGCTGTTGCGCCTTATAAATTTAATAAATAAAATAAATAAATAAATCCAGCCGCAACAATGCCCTGTTACATGCAGCGCCGGAGTGCAGAAAACAACCTGCAACGGACGGAATAACTGCGAGACGATTGGGAGCCCCCGGGACCGAGTTGCAGCTCCGGGAGCGGCCGTGAGGCGGGGCCTACTACGGAGCGATCCTGCGCCATTTTCGGACTGCCAGGCCGGAGGGCACGGAGACGCGGCAGACCAGTAGACACAGGACCAGGCCCGTGATGGTGGTGAGTGGCAGGCGGTGGCGGTGCTTCTTTCCCCCCCCTCCCTGACCCCGCATTGCTAGTGAAGGGAGAGGCCGCGGTTGGCGGCTCCGGGTCTGGCGGTTCGCGCCCCTTGCCATCCTCAACACGTGTGGGGACAGGGCCCACCTGCTAACATAAGCAGCGCCCACCTGGGCGCGTGGGGGCGCGAGGCGGGAGGGGGAGGGACCAGGGGGGGCCCACTGCCCGCATGGTCTTGCAGCCTCACTCAGCGGTGACGCACCCATCTGGCTCCTGTGTACACCCTGCGGGAAACGCCGGCAGGTGTATTGAATACCCCCTGGCCTGAAACAGAACTGCGCAACAGTCTCGGGTGTTGTCGCCCGCATCATATACTACGCTACGGGCCCCCGGCAGAATCAGTTAGCGTTGGTCAGACTTGCACAACTGCAGGATTGCACGCAGCATTGTAGAGCACCCTTCTCTCGCAGAGACTGGCCTAGGCAGAGACGGCGCTCAACTGGGCGTCACTGGGCCGGTCCCTTGGTTCTGAGGCTACGGCAAACAACCGCCCTGGCTCCCGACTCATGTGGTGATCCTCGGCTTCTTTGAGAGGCAGCGGGGGTCAGGCTAGTGCAGGCCTACACGGACTTCCTTCCCGAATCAAGGCACAAGTTCCTTACAGTTCGCGTCCCCACACACAAACTTTCGCTGTGCCGGCAACTCAACTGCGGATGCTGCCTCTCTCAGTGGAATCCAATACCCTGGCTCTGCTTCCCTCACTATTTTGGCTGCCACGTTCTCATACCACTACCTGGATACCTTCTGTTCCACTTCGCCATTAGTGTAGCTTATCTGCGGCATGGGCCGCAAAGATCCCAAACAAAAGACCCTCCCCTTTGAAAAACTTGCAGACAGGGCTCCCTTGGAAAGTACCAGCATGGCAGATAATGCACACGGCATGGACCACACAACTGACTCCTCCACTGTCGCCACCTCCATGCTACAGGAGATGAGGGCTGGCTTCAAGGCGCTTGACAGTCGCTTTGATTTGCTCAACAAGAATCTTGCCAGCCCAGGGACCAAAATCCAGGTACACGACAGGAGGCTCGATGTAGCAGAGGCACATATTTCCGACATTGAGGATGGGACGGCTCAATCAATTAAAAGACTGGAGCGTGTCGAGCGTATCCTCAAAGGGGTGGCAATCAAGAATGAGGACCTGGAGGCGTGAAGTCGGCGCAACAACATCCGTATCCTGGGGGTTCCAGAGACAACTGCCACCGGCCACATGGACCTGTTTGTTGAAAATCTGTTGTCGGAGTTGTTTGGCAAGGAGTCCTTCACCGCCGGCTTCGTGGTGGAAAGAGTGCACAGATCGTTGGGCCCTTGGCCTAACCCTGGTCTCCCGCCTAGACCCATCATTGCACGTCTCATGAACTTTCGTGACTGAGACTCGGCTCTGAGACTGGCTAGAGAGCGTGGGGACATTGCTTGGCAGGGCTCTAAGTTGTCCTTTTATCCGGACTTCACTGTGATGGTACAGGATGCCCGTCGCAAATACAATGGGGTGAAGGCCACCCTCAGGAACCTGGGTCTAAGATATGGTATGCTCTACCCCGCCCGATTGAGAGTTGATGTGGGAGGCATGGCTCGTATTTTTGACACTCATACCGAGGTCCAGGAATTCTGCCAGACATATAAGCAAAAAAACGGTCAGGCCTCGACGGATGGAGGGCGGCCCTCCCCCCGCATAGTGGTTCGGACGCTAGTGCAGAACTATTTTCCAGCTCCGGCACTGGTTAGCATTCCTTCATGGCTTCTGACTCTCTAATGCAAGACTTTTTGGGAAAATGATATCCATATTGTTCTGATGTTTCACTTGGCTGGTTGATTGCCCTTGCGTTGCCACTCCCCCACGTTGTATCCTTTGGGTTTGTTCTTGTTCACACTGGGGTACTGTTCTTGGGTATTGTCATTTAAGTATAAAGTCAATTGGTACTTCATGTTCTGTCATTCGCTTGGGTTTGGCCTCGCAACGACTTGGGGTGAGGCTGGGTGGGGGGGGTTGATCAGACTTATCTATCCGTGTTTTGGTTTTATGCAGCTATGTTCACTGTCACATAATGCTTTTCTTTGTCGCCACTTTGCTATGACTGGTCTAACGCATTCCTCTGATGGCTCGGCTGGGTAATATTGAGGGCCCCTCTAGGCTGTCCCTGGTTTCCTGGAACGTACGAGGTCTCAACGACAATCGCAAGAGAAGAAACGTGGTTCACTACCTCTTGAGACATAATGTAGACATTGCCTACTTGCAGGAAACACACCTGCCCATAACAGATGCAGCACGTTTTGGGGCAAGCTGGGGTGCACATAGATACTTCGCCAACTATAGCAGCTATGCCAGGGGTACAGCCATTCTCATCCACAAAAGGGTCCCCTTTAGTCTCAGCACTGTTGTGCGTGATGCCGAGGGTAGGTACATCATTGTCACAGGATCTTTGGTGGGACACAGGGCTGCCCTGGTGTGCGTGAATGCCCCGAACACTGACTCCCCCGATTTTTTTCACACTTTGAACGCCCAACTGGCGAAGTTGGAGCCACAGTTACTATTAGTGGGAGGGGACTTTAACTTGCTACTTAACCCCAGGCTGGACCGCACCTCCGTGTCCCCTGACACTAAACCAAGGGCACGACGCGCCCTATTAGAACTCTGTGAACAGTTTTCACTTTTAGATATTTGGCGTAAACGCAATCCCACCCTTACTGATTACACACATTACTCCGGCCAGCACAACACCTGGACTAGAATTTATTTTTGGCTACTCTCCCCTGACGCTGCGGGCTGGTTCTGCACGCTTGAGACTCTCCCTAGGACATATTCCGATCACTCCCCGATAGTGTTACACTTGAATGTCCCTCGTCCCAAGGGATTTGAGCGCGCTCTACACGACGACCTCTTTAAGGCAGAAATACGCGAAGCCATTGAGGACTACTTCGCAATTAACACTGGCTCAGTGGACTCCTGGGCTGTCCTGTGGGAGGGTTTTAAGGCAGTCATCCGGGGCGTTTGTATTGCCAAGCATGCTGGGGTTCTCAAGGATCTCCGTAACACGTTGTTACGCATTGAACAAGACCTCGCGACACTAGATGATGCCTCTCAGTAATCCTCAAACTCTGCTGCAGAGGGACAGCGTCTGGCCCTCCTGACTGAATATAGGGACACTGCAGACCGGGAGATACTGTACTTGGGCAAATACCAGACAGCACGGCGATACGGAGAGGGTGAACGGCCTGGCAGGGTGCTGGCGCAGATGCTGCGGCCACCGTACAGCAAGGCATACATCACGGAGATACGCTCTGCTACTAACCAAACCCTCACCTTCACATCGGAAATTTGTGATGAATTTCTGGACTATTATACTGCACTCTACACCACTAAAGCAGGGAGTGACCACACGGCACAGGAAGACTACCTGTCAGAGATCGCACTAGTGTACCTTGAAAAACACATGCAAGATTTTTTAGCTGAGCCTATTTCTGTTGCGGACGTCCTAGGAGCCATCGACACCCTCCGTGGCTCTACAGCCCCTGGGTTGGATGGCTTCATGGGCGACTTCTATAAAGAATACAGGGAACTGCTTGCACCACAGCTGATCGAGGTGTACGCGGAGGCCTTAGAGAAACAAGTGCTCCCTCCCACGCTCCGCGAGGCAGTTATTATCCTACTCCCCAAACCTGGCAAAGATTCGTCATCGTGCGGATCTTACAGGCCCTTGTCCCTTCTAAATTTAGACTATAAAATCTTAGCCAAGGTCATCGCTAATCGTCTGTCTCAACTAATGGAGTTTATAATATCTCCAGCTCAATCTGGTTTCGTGCCCCACCGGTCCACCTCGCTTAATCTCAGGACATTATTTGCAGTCCTTCATAGGATTGACCCGGAGGTTCCTGCTGCCGCGATCCTACTAGATGCGGAGAAGGCCTTCGACTCATTGGAATGGGCCTTTTTTATCTCAGTGATGCGCCGTATGGGCATGCCATTGGGATTTATTGCTACCACTGCCTTATTATACAGCAGTCCCACGGCCAGACTCCGCTTGAACTGTACGCTTTCTCGACCCTTCAGGCTTTCACGCGGTACCCATCAGGGATGCACCCTATCCCCTCTCTTGTTCATCCTGGCCATGGATCCGTTGATCCGTCACTTTCAGGAGCGACATCTGCAGCGAGGGCTACAATTCAACACAGGCCCTCTCCTGGTTTCGCTCTATGCGGATGACACGATCCTCTATGTCAGGGAACCCCAGGTAAATTTGGAACCTCTCATCAGAGAGATACTCAGATTTGGCCGTTTTTCTGGACTAGGCATCAACTGGCACAAGTCAGTAATTTTTCCTTTAACCTCGAGCACGAAGCCGTGGGAGTGCAACTATCCACTCGAATGGTGTACGGACTCGGTCAAATACTTGGGGATCCACATCCATCTAGACACTACGCAGATCATTCGCTTAAATTATGGACAGGCCATCAGTACACTCAAGACTCAAGTAGAGAGATGGCTGCGATTGCCCTTGTCGATAGCGGGCTGTGTGGCAATTCTAAAGATGGTGGTGCTTCCCAAATTCTTGTACCTATTTAATAATATCCCCATTCCCCTCACGAACGTTTTTTTTCGGACACTACGCACCCACCTTACGCGATTGGTCTGGGGAGGGAAACAGCCACGTGTTCGATGGCCTGTGCTCACATTGCCCTATGGCAGAGGGGGGTATGGCGTACCGGATCTACAATTGTACTACCTGGTGGCCCAATGCTGCTATGCTCACGCATGGTTTCATACTGACGCCAGGATACCGTTTCTTCGGCCTGAAGCTGACTTTGATCTGCCGGAGTGGTTGTCCACTGTCTTGCCCAAGGACATCCCCAGGGACCCCCATGACATACAAACGATATCCACTACAAGTTGGGCGTGGGAGAAGTTGAGACGGCTGACCGGTGCTGCAACACTATATTCTTCTGCCCTTCCTCTTCCGAACGCTCAATGGTTCCCGATATCGGGTGAAAGACTGGTGCAGCGCACCTTGACAACATTCGATATTACCAAAGTGGGTGACCTATATCCTGGGGGTCACGTCTTCTCACTATTGGAGGACACACGCTACCAAGACAGTGGCTTCATGGACAGATTTGTCCTAGGCCGCATCCGGTCCGCTTTACGTGCCACACTGCCTATTTTCCCGATTGAACCAGAGTCGTTCCCCCCTCTTACGATGATAATTGAGAACACTGACAGGGCACATTTAATTTCTAAATTGTACAAAGCCTGTGCTAACATGAGGCCTGTAAGTGACAACAAGGTCCGCAATGACTGGGAGGTTGACTTGGGCCGCCCGATAACTGATGAGCAGTGGGCTAAGTGCTGTGCAGTCACAAAAGAAGTCTCACTCAACAGTAAGCACAAACTTCTTCATTTAAAATTTTTACGCTGCGTTTACTTCACCCCTGCTAAAGCGCACAGGATAGATCCATCCAGACCACACACTTGCCAGAAATGCGCTGCACCCCAGGCTGACTTCGCACATCTCGCGTGGACATGTCCTCAGCTACAGGTTTACTGGGTACGCATTCACTACACTTTAGGGAAAATGATTAACTTGCCCCTCATTCCAACTCCAGAAGTGGCCTTGTTGGGATATACGGTAAACTTCCCCAGGGGGGTCAGGCGGTTTGCGTCACTGGCCCTACTACTGGTGAAAAGAGAGGTGGCAATTCATTGGGGCAGGAAAACCGCACCGAAAGTACAGAGTTGGCTGAACAGTTTGGCCTATTGAAATGTAAATAGCGAGATCTATGCCGGCATAATGCCCAGCTCCTCCCGTCCTAAAGACATATGGGGCCCGTATCGTTCCTATGTAGAGGCTTCAAGGCAGGCCTCCGACTCTCAACTGGAAAATGGTATTGTCCCGGAGGGTGTGGGGTAACAACTTTCAATATGTTAAACTAACTTCGTATCAGATGCCACTTGTAGGCCATGGCAGGTCCTGAATGTCTGGTCCTTGATGTTTGCTATGTTGGGATACTTGCGGTGCTGGGGAACGGGGATGGTTGGGGACATGGGTTGGCCTTCGGAGTGACGAAGTCATTGCATTACTGTATTCATCGTACCGGCCTTGTCAGGCATACTACCTATTGAAATTCTCAATTATATATGTTTTCTTACGCGACAATGACATTGTACTCATCAGTGAACAGATTAGCATGTATGTATCTTTTGTAACGACGTAAACTGGAAAATAAAGTTAAAAAAATAAAATAATGTAGTGCGCGCAGATGTTGTCTCACGCTGCTTCTAGTAGGGATATTCAGGAGAAGCCTGGCCGCAGCATTTTGAACTACTTGTAGTTTATTAAGCAGATAGCCAGGGATGCCTGCATACAGGGCATTGTCATAATCCAACCGGGACAGGATAAGGGCTCGGGTGACCGTTTCTTTAGCAGCCCTCGGGAGAAGAGGAAGAAATTTCCTGAGGGTTTTAAGTAGCCCAAAACAATTCCCGGCTAGCTTCTTGATCTGAGTTGAGAACGTAAGGTTCTCCTCAAACCCCCAGATTCTTAGCGGGTTTCCCGGTAGAGGCTGGCATAACAAAGTCAGATGGCCAGAGCGTTTCTCTGAACTGAGGGGGAAACTTTCCATAAAGGAGTATTTCTGACTTCTCTTCATTACATTTAAGTTGTGCGGAAGCCAGCCAGTGAAAAACTGTGGTCTAACAATTTTTTTTTGCGGAGGAAGTGGAGCCCTCATTTTTCCCCCATGTGAACAGGAGCTGGGTGTCGTCAGCGTAGGCGATTATTTTTGCTCCCAAATCCTCCGCCAATTGAACCAAAGGTGTAACATAAATGTTAAAAAGAAGGGGGCTCAGGGAGGACCCCTGTGGGACTCCTGTAGCCACCATCTGAGGAGATGAAGAAGACGGAGGAAGCCATACCTGTTGCGTCCGACCCTCCAAGAAGGACTTAAGCCATCCCCAGGCAGTGCCAGATACACCAATCTCAGCAAGTCGAGTGAGCAACAGCGAGTGGGGAACAGTGTCGAACACCGCCGACAGGTCAAGCAAAATCAGTGCTGCCCTCCCGCCGGCGTCCAGACACTCCCGGATGGCCTCGGAGACTTCCACCAGGGCTGACTCCGTACTATAGGAAGCCCTGAACCCCGACTGGGCCGGATGTAAAAGGCCCGAGCTTTCAATGAACTCGGTAAGCTGTCTGGTAACCACCTTTTCACACACTTTTGCCACACTAGGCAAAAGGGAGATGGGACGGTAATTCACTGGGCTCAGAGGATCAAGAGATGGCTTTTTCAGTAAGGGTAGAATCTTAGCCTGCTTCCAACCTGCCGGGACAAGAGCCTCCTGAAGGGACATATTAATGAGTCTGTTAATTTCTGGGTTAACAGTCTCAGCAATGGCTGTCAGAAGTCTTGCTGCGCAAGGGTCCGAAGGAGAGCCTGATTTCAAGCCCTTAAGGATTTTAAGTGAGCTGGCCAGGTCGATGGAAGTGAAGGCAGTCAGGGAGTGAGTGGGATTAGCAGGTAAAGCCCCTGAAGGCAGGGACGCAGCTGTGACCCTGTTGCAGGGGGTAAAGGAAGCCTGTATAGTGTGAATTTTGTCCATAAAGAAGCTGGAGAGATTTTCGCACCAGGAGTCTGAGGATGGGAGAGTACTCAATTGGGCTTTGGGTGCCAGGAAGCTATGGACGATGGAGAAAATTTCCTTCGTATTGTTCCTGGCTAGATCAATGCGGGCCGAATAGTAGAGGCTTTTAGCATGGGCTATAGCAGTATAATAAATGTTTTGTTTTTGACTGAGCATGTGCTTAGCCAGAGGGCAGAATTCCCTATGCCAATCTCGCTCTAATCTCTTAAACTCCTGTTTTAATGCTTTCAAAGCAGACGTGAACCATGGTTTTGACGGCGACTCCCTGGAGTGCCTATGGGGGGTGACAGGGGATAAAAGATCCATTGTATTTAAGATCCAGCTTGTAAAGCCGGCAAGCCCCCCTTCAAGGTCCTTAGCGGGAATGGGCCTGGAGGCCGCCAGGGCCTGGCTAAACACGGTGTGGTGCAAAGCGCTTTGTATTGTGTACAAAGCTCTGTATGACCAAGGCCCGTCCTTTTTAAAGAAGAGCTTCACCTGGAATGCGCCTGTCAGATCTCTAGGATCGGCATCCACTAAACTTGTGATAGTGCCCAGTTTCAAGCCTGGGGTGGCAGAGGCTTTATGCTTAATACTACTAAAGCATGGAACTACATTCCTCTCTTTATCAAAGCTATGTCAAACCTTTTGGCATTTAGGAAATCTCTGAAAATTTGATTGTTTGCCATTAACTAGCTTCCTTTCTCGCTCTTTTGTCTGCAGTTCAGCTAGCGCCAAGACACCTCCGGGTATTCAAGCGCTCTACAAGAATAATGAACTTAACATAACATTAAATATAAACTTTTTTTATAAGTGTAAGTTAAAAAAACGACATAATAATATTTTAAAATAATTTTTTAAAAAGTAATAATTTTAGAAAATGTTTACATACATAAAAAAAAAAGAAAATCTGAAATATTTCTTCAAAATACAAACATTTTATATTTATTTTGTTTGAAAATCATTTTTAAATTATATTTTTAATCTAAGATTTCTATATAGGATTATGATTTTATTTTATTTTTTATGGTATAAAGTTTAGGGATGGTAGTATTTTTATATTAATTAGTAATTTTAATATAAAATTGTTTTAATATTTTGATGTTTAAGTATGTATATATAGGTCTGTAGTTTTGGATAGTGTGTTTTAAGATTTAATATTATTGCATTTTATATTTCAGAAATTGTGTTTGAGTATGGAATATTGATCGTTTTATTTTACATTTGTGTTTTAAAAAAAAAACTATTGAAGTGTATATAGTAAATCTTAGCTCTTTTTTATTGCCTAACATCTTCTTCAAATAGCCTTATATTGGCGTGGGAATAGTAAATGTCATCCCTTCAGTGTCAAGCACCTTTCCCTAACACGGTTAGGTTGGAGTGGGAATAGTAAATGTCACGCCTTTAGTTTCCAACACCTTCCCTCAATATGGTTAGGCTGAAGTAGGAATAGTAAATGTCATCCCTTTAGTGTCCAACACCTTCCCCCATTATGATTAGACTAGAGTGGGAAACGTAAATATCACCCCTTTAATGTGCAACACCATCCCCAATATGGTTTATAATAAACCAATACAGCGTTTATTTTTTTAAACACTTTTTGGGGTTTTTAATGGTTCCAACATACTTTGGATTGCTTCAAGGGATTTGTATCGGATTCGTTTTATCTTGCATTTTTTCGGTGGTGGGGTGAGGGGGGTTGGACAATATTTTTCCAGTTTTTGGTGGATTACTATTTTTTCTAAGTTGATACAGAGGAAGATCTGCAGCTACAGATCAGTAAGTTTAATTTATTTAATTTCTTTTGGGTGAGAAATGTTATATTATATTATTTGTGTAAATATTATGTGATTGTTATTTTGAATTGTGTTTTATGTGCTGTAATTAATTTATTTGATGGATTGAGTTTGTATTTAGTTCCTTGGTTGGTGATGTTAACATTTGTTTAAAACAATTATAATATTTTATCTCAATCCACATTAACTTTAAAATTATATTTAATTTTTGACTGAAGTAATAAATATTGTTTTTATTATTTATTAAAAAAGGGATTTGGTCTCTTGGTTTACATTTTGTAAAAATGTTTTAGGACTTTGGTAGGTTATTATTTATTTTATAAAATGCTTATGGCTATTACTTCTAAGTCAGGGGTCTCCAACCAGTAGCTCAGTAGTTCTTGGTAGCTCGCCAGCTCCATGGAAGTAGCTCATGGAATGGTAGCTCAGGCCAGTAGGAAATAAGGAGTGTCTGGTCACAATGAAGGAGGTAGTCAGGCTAATTTCCAGATCCTTGGAGTAGCAGTCAGCCAAACCAACGGCAGGTCTCTATACTACCAAATAAACACACACTGTGACAGCCTGCAACATGACCGCCTAATTCCACCCGCCGACTAGCAAAGTTGTATAGAGATTGATCATGTTGCAGACCTTGTTCTATCTATCGCATTGTGTATATCAATACTCAGCCATGAAAAAAAGACTGAAGGTCTGAAGGTGCAAGATTAGAATGTCTTGAGTGTGAGGCTTGAAGAGGCAGCCATTAATAGTAATCCTATATGGGGAGGTTAAAATTGGAATCTTATAGGATGTGGTCCTATTGTAATAGTGATAATATTCATGAGTAGCTTGGGTTGATATTCACAGATTAGAAGTAGCTCACATCATAGAAAAGGTTGTGTCGTGTAGTTCCTAGGAATCCCACAGGACCTGCGTGTTTTGGATAACCTAAACTGAGGGCTTGGTGTCCCAACTGCTTCCGGACACCCCCACAGGATATGTCAGCCGTTAGACCAGCTAGCTCTACAGTGCCACTACAACCCCCCTGTATTCTGGTGTAGGTAGTGTCTGGCAACCACTGAACATGACAACCCTGATTCCTCAGGGATCGTGGAAAACAGTACAGTACTTTTCGCTCAGACGCTCGTGCTTTCTTTCTCTCAGAAAATACACAGGATGGCGATTAAGACGTTTCAATAAGAATTTATTGGTCCTTTGACAGCCTTGTGTAAAACATATGTGCTGCAACAATCAGGAGACAGAAGCATACAAAAGAGATTGCTAGAACCAATATAGTAACTAGTAGATACATTTCTACCATAGTGCTAATAAGATTAACATAAGCAGTTCAGATAAAAACAGTAGCACTTGCATATTCCTAAAATGCGCGCCCTAAGTAATTTACCTAAATGTACCTAGCCTAAATCTGTATGTGTAGCATGTATATGCATATATGTGTGTAGCCAAGAAACCCCTAGGGATGAACCAGCCCCCTCACCTGATGGTTGAGAACAAAGGATCTGCTTCGAGGATGACACACCGCAAGGGATGTCAGACCGCTGCGTGTAGGAGATTCAGCATGCAGGACCCCGTGTCAGCTTGGAAGGAATTCTCCTCTAATTTGTAGGGGGAGTGAGGGTCCTTTATACTAAAGTGGTCACTCCAGGGTTTTTTCTAGAATCGATATGTTTTTAAAACAATCATGGATGTTTCGAAAACAATCATAAATGTTTTGCAAACAATCACCAATGCTTTTCTAAACAAATGCGATCTTGCACAGCTGGCTGTTGGCCAAGAATGAAAAAAGTGGTGACCCTTATACAGAATAATTCTGCCGTGCCTGGGGACATGTTTATGTATGTCAGGTACAGGGATTATGATAGAGTACTGTGAGCCTGGTGTCGAAGAGACAGGAGCAAGCTACTACGTAAAAGGTCACCTGTATAGAATCGTTATTGTGTTTGTGGATGGGACAAATGTATGTAATAGTGGTATAGATTATAAGACTAGCCTAAAGGACATGACAGTTGGAGACCTCTGTTCTGAGTAATCTACTCTTTTGTTATTAACGAAGATTTTGACCTTACATTCTAGCATGTCCTACATTCTTTTGGTTTGTTTGCTTAGTTTAGGAGCAATTTGGCTAACAGATTGCTCTATTCGTAGGTGCTGGTAGCTTTGCTGTTTTTGTAATGCTTCTATAAATTTATAGAGTGTAGGTTGTGGTCTGCTTAGCGTGGATTGCTAAGTTGCTATCACAGACATTCCACCATGGTATTTGGATTTTGGGTTGGCGTCTGTGTCCAGAGCGATGCAGTCTGCCAACCCAAGTGTCCCATCCATCACCCACACTTAACACTGGCTAAGTTTTAGTAAGTTATTTGCTGTGGAGAATATTAGGATTAATTTCTCTTATTTAGGTTGTCATGTAAATGGAAAGGTTCTTCATTATGTGTTATTGTTAAATGTTCAAGTATTTGTATGTCTTGATATCTTGTGGGGGCAGGAGGAGTATCACTGGTGGCTTTTTAGTTCGTGCAATTAAACATTTTGAATTGGGAATAGGTTGTGGTTGGCCTGTGATGTGTTCATGTACCTTAGGCAGTAGATCTTTAAGGATTTTGGTTGTGGGTGTCCTAGGAACTAGTGCTTGCTTCTCTTGTATCTTGAAATATTTCCCTTGGTTGTTTGGTTTGGTGGTTGTGATCTCTTACGTGAATTACAACATCATCTTTTGCAGTTGCCCTCCGTGGGTCCTGGGTTCACTGTGCCACTGGAATCAAGCTATCCTGGCTGATGAGGGGTGAAACCCCGAAACCGGACCTAGGATGTTTGTTTCCGGTCCAGCGAGGACATGGCTTGGCAGTTCGGGCTGGACTGTTCCCATGAGGCACAGGGTCAAGACTGATTTGCATATGGCCAGGTCTAAACTGGGGTGGCATGGTGAGCAAAATAATGATGGATTTAACCCAGATCTCTTGACTGGGGGTGAATGTTTTGATTTGTTCTGCATTCCGTCCATCAATTGTGTGTCTTTTGCTTTCTCGCCCTAAGTGCGCCAGGTATGCCCAGACGTGGGTCCTGGGCTCACTGTGCCACTGGAATCAAGCTATCCTGGCTGATGAGGGTGAAACCCCGAAACCGGTCCTAGGATGCTTGTTTCCGGTCCAGCGAGGACATGGCTTGGCAGTTCGGGCTGGACTGTTCCCATGAGGCACAGGGTCAAGACTGATTTGCATATGGCCAGGTCTAAACTGGGGTGGCATGGTGAGCAAAAGAATGATGGATTTAACCCAGATCTCTTGACTGGGGGTGAATGTTTTGATTTGTTCTGCATTCCGTCCATCAATTGTGTGTCTTTTGCTTTCTCGCCCTAAGTGCGCCAGGTATGCCCAGACGTGGGTCTTGGGCTCACTTTGCCACTGGAATCAAGCTATCCTGGCTGATTAGGGGTGAAACCCCAAAACCGGTCCTAGGATGCTTGTTTCCGGTCCAGCGAGGACATGGCTTGGCAGTTCGGGCTGGACTGTTCCCATGAGGCACAGGGTCAAGACTGATTTGCATATGGCCAGGTCTAAACTGGGGTGGCATGGTGAGCAAAAGAATGATGGATTTAACCCAGATCTCTTGACTGGGGGTGAATGTTTTGATTTGTTCTGCATTCCGTCCATCAATTGTGTGTCTTTTGCTTTCTCACCCTAAGTGCGCCAGGTATGCCCAGACGTGGGTCCTGGGCTCACTATGCCACTGGAATCAAGCTATCCTGGCTGATGAGGGGTGAAACCCCGAAACCGGTCCTAGGATGCTTGTTTCCGGTCCAGTGAGGACATGACTTGGCAGTTCGGGCTGGACTGTTCCCATGAGGCACAGGGTCAAGACTGATTTGCATATGGCCAGGTCTAAACTGGGGTGGCATGGTGAGCAAAAGAATGATGGATTTAACCCAGATCTCTTGACTGGGGGTGAATGTTTTGATTTGTTCTGCATTCCGTCCATCAATTGTGTGTCTTTTGCTTTCTCGCCCTAAGTGCGCCAGGTATGCCCAGACGTGGGTCCTGGGCTCACTGTGCCACTGGAATCAAGCTATCCTGGCTGATGAGGGGTGAAACCCCGAAACCGGTCCTAGGATGCTTGTTTCCGGTCCAGCGAGGACATGGCTTGGCAGTTCGGGCTGGACTGTTCCCATGAGGCACAGGGTCAAGACTGATTTGCATTTGGCCAGATCTAAACTGGGGTGGCATGGTGAGCAAAAGAATGATGGATTTAACCCAGATCTCTTGACTGGGGGTGAATGTTTTGATTTGTTCTGCATTCCGTCCATCAATTGTGTGTCTTTTGCTTTCTTGCCCTAAGTGCGCCAGGTATGCCCAGACGTGGGTCCTGGGCTCACTGTGCCACTGGAATCAAGCTATCCTGGCTGATGAGGGGTAAAACCCCGAAACCGGTCCTAGGATGCTTGTTTCCGGTCCAGCGAAGACATGGCTTGGCAGTTCGGGCTGGACTGTTCCCATGAGGCACAGGGTCAAGACTGATTTGCATATGGCCAGGTCTAAACTGGGGTGGCATGGTGAGCAAAAGAATGATGGATTTAACACAGATCTCTTGACTGGGGGTGAATGTTTTGATTTGTTCTGCATTCCGTCCATCAATTGTGTGTCTTTTGCTTTCTCGCCCTCCCATAGCATGCATTAGAATAATATTTGGTACATTTCCAGTCTCTATTTTCTGTTGATGCACTTTCTTGGCTGTAGGTGTAGTCAATGTGATTTAGTAACTGCTTTCCTTTCTCAGAAGTGATGTACTTTGCCGACTCTGTCATTGTATCTGAAAGTAGTGTATTAGTATAAATATATACAATATTTTAAAGTTTGTATGTTTGGTATATACATGTAAAATTATGCAATCACTTCAATTTTGTATACTTACATGTATGTTCTGTTATGTTTCACACGGTTTTGCAGCTTTTTCATTGGGGGTGTTCTAATGTGGAGCAGGTGCTTTCTTTTCTTTTGGATAAAAAAAAAATTGTTTTATTTAAATGGCAGTTTGTGGAGGTTGAGGTTAGGTTGATTTTTACTCGCTTTTTGGGGGAGTTAACAATTTTGTAATAATTTATGTATACTTACTTTATTATATTGTTTTGTTGGTTTGTGGTGGTGTTTTTTTCTGTCAGTTTACCAATTTTTCAAATCGTAGTTTTGTCTTATAGGAAGTCTATGTAAAGAGACAGAAGTTTAAGAGTATTTTATTCATTATTTGTTATTTAACATTTTAGGTTTATCAACAAGTAAGTTTTAGGTTAAATATACGTTTTACTTACTTGGTTAGGTAGTTATTGATATGCATATATTTTTTACTTAATGATTTGGTAAGAGAATCCGGAAGAGTTTCCTCATCTGTTGTTTGTGAAGTATTTAATTGTTTAAATTAGTGTGCCTTTTATATTGTTGATTTAATTGTTTGCTTGCTTTTATTGGTTAAAGTTGTTTATACTTTTATTTTATTGGTTGGTTTAGTTAGAATTTTTATTAGTTATGTCCTTCTATGGTAAACACTAATTTAGGTTGTTTTTTTAATGTATGATATGTAGTTTGATAGTTTTGAATATAAATTAATTTATATATATATTTATTAATATTTAGGTTGCTGTAGTTAATGGCAATATTGTTTTCCGATTGTATTGGTATGATTTAAGGTATATTATTTATTGTGTTGAATGGTAACGATTATGTTAATGTAATATATTTATATTTAATTTAAGAATGTGTATAAAATGTCGTGGGTTTATTTCCAATAATTATTGTTTGTGTAAAGTGTTTTTTCAAATGTCTTAATGATTATTAAATTAATTTGGCGATAATATTCTGGTCGACATTGTGTGAATCGATATTTTTGACATATTATATATTTATTTAAAGGTAATTTATTTTTGTTTTCGTTATTTCTGTTTTCGATATAGGTTAACAACAATATTTGTGTTCATAATATTTGTGGTTTAACTAGTTAAGTATAGTACGTCAATATTTTTGTAACTGATATTTAGTTTCCGATATTGTTGTGTTCCCATATAGTATGCATTGATATTATGTCGGTGATTCGTTATAGAGACTGGCAATAATAATTGCGGCAGGGAATCGAGGCCTTATGTGTCCACTCTATCGAGAAGAACTTGGGAGAGCCCCATGGGTTTTATGGTGTTCAAGATAAGATCCTCCAAGAAAAGATTTACAATGGGCCCTTCTGCTCTCTCAGGGACCCCAACCACTCTAATATTGTTTCTTCAGGAGCGACCATCAAAATCTTCCAGCTTGTCTCCTATTATGTCTGCTTCCGTCAGCAGTCAATTTACCTGCTCCCTAAGAGTTCTAGTTTCAGTACAGAGTGTCGCCAGTGCAGCTTCATTCTCAGCTACCCTGTCACTCATTTTACGGATATCAGTGGTCACCGAGTCAATTTTGGACTCCAAGGAACACTGCACTCCTTGAATCATCTCCATTGTGTCCTTCAGTTAGGGTTCTGTAGATCGTGTTTGTGCCTGTGTCATGGTGTCCAATGGCGTTTTGGGCCTGGCATATTTATCCAGTCTACTTTGTTGCAGCCCCTTTGTGCTCTTGCCACCCGTCGTGCTGGGGCTGACTCAGAGGCAGAGCCCATGGGCTCACTTCCTCCACCCCTCTACCACCTATATCACCTGCCTGTTGTAGTTCACCACCTTACGTAGGTCAATGACAGCCCCAGCCTGCACCCTGAAGCCGCTTTCCTCAAGGCACCAGCTGACCCATATCGGTTCGCACCGCCACTTGCCAGGGGCATCCACCTCTTCCTTGCTTGCCCCTGCGGCCTTTCGGCTATTCAAAGAAGGGCAGAGCGGCAGCTCGCTCACAGCAGGCTACCAGTCTCAATGGACAGATGTCTACTGGTGGAAGGGCGCCAGAGTCAGGCCAGTCTATGTAGCCTCTCACGACTCCCCCGTTGACCCGTTACTGCCTCTCAGCCTGTTCCGTTCAGGGCTCCATTCCTTGATCCAGCCTGGTTTCCCTCAGGCAGCCCAAGGATGTAGGTAGAAGCTGGTGCAGAATTTCAGCCACTGCTCCACCATGTCGCCTCAGTTCCGCTGAGGAGCAGCAGGCTACCACCACTCACCTGTGGTGCTGTAGTGCTCAGGAGGGGATCCCGTCACTCCCCGCAGTCTCCCCTGCAGCTTCCCAGGTCTTCGTACGGGGCCAAGCGGGAATGTCCTCACCTCCAGCTGGTTTTCCACATGCATACCTGTCGGTGGTTCCTCCCACCGCATTCCAGATTACAGGCTGCCTTATAGCAGGTGAGCCTCTCCCCGCGTACCTCGCCATTTCTCAGCCACAATGGTCCAATGCCGCCTCTTGGGCGTAGGCCGTCAGCTGGGCTCTTCTCCCTCGCAGCTGTCACCCTAGGGGCTGCTGCGGCTCTACAGCTTTCGTGCACTTGTACGTTACATAAGCAGTCGCGGGACACGGTGCAGGAAAGCTGCAGGACAGATAGGATGGTGGATTTGGGGATTTCATTTCAGCATGAACTGAGCTACTTCAACAAGTGGCCATCTTTCCTGGTGATTGGCCACACCCCTCCACCCCTCCATTTTTGAGGTCCTGAAAAGGGAATGGAAAAACACGACACGATCATATTGCCTTATTTTATGGCAAAATTGTATCCTCTTAAGGATATGTATATTAGTTTACCTGATTCTATTCCGATTTACTCTTTTGTTGCTCATCTGGTGGGCAGAAAGAACCTCCTTGACTGAGAATGCTATTATCAAGGATGCTATAGACAAAAAGCTAGGCTCTGCTCCTTGGAAAGTTAACTCTGGTGCTCATTTGGCGCTTCAAGACAGGATTTATGGCTCTGATGTTTCCCCATCTTTGACTTCGGATATTAAGAACTTGTTCTGTGTGGTGGAGGGTTCATCAGACTGTTCAGCTCTTTTAGAGCATATTGAAGGTCAAGTGGAATATATGTAGTACAAACCATGGCCTTGTCTTGAGTGGGCTGCATTGTGGTCAGGCGTAATCTGGCTCTAAAGAATTGGTGTGCAGATTAGGCGCAGAGTCCTCCGTGTTAAGGTTACCTTTTCAAGGGACGCGATTGTGTGGCTTAGAGTTGGAGGAGAAGCTCCTTAAATTGTTTAAAGAAAAGAAGCATTTCTCTTCTTTGAAACAGACTTCTCTGGAGAAGCAGGGGGGCAATGCAGAAGTCATGTTTTCACCAACCTTCTCAGCATCAGCAACAGCAACCTCAGGGGGGGTTCTATTCTAGGAGAAGTGGCGATAAGAAACCCAAGTCACCAACCAAGCCTCAGTCCTGACTATAATGACACAAAATTTGGAGTTGGTGGAAGACTTCACCATTTTCTCTGCTTGGGAGGCATCTACTTCTAATGAATGGATGCGGCAGATCATCAAAGCGGGTTACAGGATAGAGTTTGTGCCTCCTCCAAGGGAATCAGGGGTGAGACAGACTCATTGGCCAATAAAAGCAGCAAAGTGCTTGGTTCTGTCTCAACACCAAGTTATTCCCAATTACAGATGCAAAAATTTGTAATTGACCACGAATGGGGCAGTAATAATGCAGAGAATACTGGGTTTGGTATTACCACATGGCTGTACTTACCATCTGTAATAAGTGCCTAAATAGAATCTTTAAGGTTTCAGTAGTCAACGGAAAGAGGCAAACTACATGGCCCAGATGTTTCTCTTCTGCCGAAATTGCCTTGGGATCTGCGATCACCCAACTTTTGGCCCAGAATGTAAGTTGGACCAAAATGAGAAAAGCGAAAGCAGATTTGGACCCGGTAAATACAGTCAGTGAACCATTCCAGATACAAACACTTGTGATGGATTTATGTGCAGGGATACCAGCTGGAAACCCTGCGCATAAATTTGGGATCTTGCAATCGGGTCCTAAATATCTCTCAGCAGGTTTGCTTTCATTTATATGAAGCTATTTCTTAGTGGGAAGGGACAGTGAACTTTGCCTGTGGTCTGTGATGAGCACTCCAGTTTCTCATGACTGTTTCTCGTTCCTGTACCAGGCAGAAAGCGCATTCCTAACCTGTTAAGTGATTCCCTCCACTTCTGAACCGCAGAGCCTGGAGCTCCACTTAAACCTTTGCGTCTCCCCACGCCAGTGCCTGCAACTCAGGGGTGCTCTGGATCCCCAACTCTTAGCGCTCAGCCTTTCGCATTTGATTCTCTACCCACATATGTGTTATTGACCAGGGGACTATCTCCGGCTAGGTACTACTGCATCCTAATCCCCACAGCAGGCTCTGGTCCTTGTTCCAATCTCCCTTCCATAATGCTCCTTGCTCTGTTCTATGTCCCTAGCTTGTTTCTCCCTTTCATGTCTCCTCCACGCAGTGACTGATCCTTAGACAAACCTAAATTTAAGAACACCCTTTCCAAAAAGAACTGTTCAACCCGATTGTGTTCCTTCTAGATATAGTTACAGATATTCCTTGATTCCGCACTCTACCGGCCTTCTGGATTAAATAGATCACACCTTAGATAGATGCTTGCCTGTTGCTGATAAACACTGACCAAGTTCAGTAAGAATTGTTTAATTCTAGTTGGTAACTTTGGAGTAAAACTTTGTGTGGAAGTTCAGTAATGCTTGTGAGCACTCTATGGGGTCATTCCCTGTCTTTGGTAGAACCATCATTGCAGCTTCTGCCATCTTTTGGTTAGCATCTTCTTTATTGGAAAAGGTATCAAACAATAGTGTTCATGGTTTCAACAGTACCAAGGCCATCTTTTTGTAGAACAGGCCTCTGAAATCACTCGATCCTGAGCGAAAGCCAGCTCAGCTTCAGGAGCTCTTTCTGGCATGACTGCTGTTCCTGTTGAACATGATCTTTGCTGTCCAATGGGTACAGCACATGACAGAAGTTTCAAAACATATGCCATGTTTCAGTCGAAGTTAACCTTTAATTTATAGTTTTATGGCTAATAATGTGATTCAAAGTGTTCTGTTTTAATCGACCTATCTAATAGTATATTTAACTCGCTCAATTATTCATAGACGTTTTGCCTGGTTTGTGCAGTGCATATTTTTTTAGCTTCTAACCACAGCCAATCTCACAGTCTGTCTCTGAGACCTCTGAGCCCTCCACGATGTTGGACCAGCATTCCTGAACCACTGGCTCTCATTCCACGTACCCACTAGACAACTCTGCTCAGCTGAACTGGCCCTCATCCCTGTCCCTCGGATCCGCAAGACTAGGACCGGAGGAAGATCCTTCTCCTACCTCGCCGCCAAAACCTGGAATACCTTGTCTCTCCACCTCAGGCTATCCCCGTTGCTAAACCAAATCAGGAAGGATTTCCAGACCTGCCTCTTCGACTGAACCTCAGCGGCCAGAAGTACCAGCAGTCCCCACTCCCCCCCCCCCACTCAGCGCTTTGAGACCCTAGCGGGTGAGCAGTCATGCTTAACAAATACTGATTGATTGATTGAGGTGGTACAAGGGCCATCTCTGGTATCGGTCGTTATGGGAAAAATCGGTCTAGTAGCAACCTTTTAACGTCTTTTCTGAAAGTTATGGTCAAAAGGGGTCATTCGAATCTCAGCTGGTAAAGTTCAACGTTTTTGGGGTGGATCTGGAGAAAGTGTGCAAGTAAGTCTTCTTTTTTCCTCAATCTCAGTGTTTCTAGCTGTGTTTAAGGTACATCGCTGAATCATTCTGCAGGGCTTAGTGCATTAGGCACGCAATTTCCATCTGGATACTGGCTGTGAAAGGGAGAAAGTGGAAAGACTTGAGAGATGGTGTGATGAGATCAAAGTGTCTTATTCCTGTTATCAGTTTTGCCGCAGCGTTAACGGTCGCCTTACGTGGAGATGGTCGTGATTTCGGTAAACCCATCAGGTTGCACTACCATAGCCTAGTCTGGATACTTCAGGGTTGGACTGGGACTGCATATAGGCCCCCGGACCCAAAATAAAAGTGGCCCCCATTAGGTACCAGATAGCTAAAAAGCAGACTACATTTGCAAACCAGACAAATATTGAACTTACAAAGACACGCTGTATGAGTACTTTGCTTGGCACGGGAGACTGCATGCATTTGTGTTTGCTGCAGGCAATGGTTGTGGTAGTATCACGGAAATCAATCCAAAAAAACAGCCCACTTGGTTATGAACCATGCCTACAAACTGCCAAAAAAACAGCCCACACACTGATCTGTCTGACCAGGCCAATGGTCACTGCCTGATTGCCGTATTGGCCAGACCGGCTGTGATAGTGATTATACGGCTGAGCTACGAGTGGATGCGCTTGCATCGTAAGGTATTTATCCCAGGTTATTCTGAGAGATTTCGTTGATTCAATTCATGTCTGGTTTGCAATTGAGGGCATCTAGGTGGTTCATTCATTCTGAAATGGGGGTGGAGCTGTTGGGTGAGGAGATGAGGAGGAATTCCATTTTCAGGGAGTTTAATTTGAAGTGATTTCGTACCAGCCAAATCTGGGTTTTTGTTAGGGAGCCATTGAGTCGGATGATGTCCTCTGTGGAGGAACTTTTTAAGTGTAGCTGGGTGTCACGAGCATACATTTGATATGCTAGATTCACTTGCTTGAGTATCTCTGTCAGCGGTTCCATATAAAGGTTGAAGAGTGTGGGAGAGATGATGGAACCTTGGGATACTCACATGTGACTGGGGAATTGGTAGACAGTGAACGTCTCACTTTGATTCCTTGTGAGCGATTTTGAAGGAAAGATGTTCAAGATTTTAGAACGCTTTCAAATAGTCCCATTCTGCGTTCCAGTGGAGCTAGCAGTACTGTGATTGACTGTGTCGAAGGCCGAAGAAAAGTCGAGTAGGATGAGTAGGCAAGAGGCGTTCCGGTCCACGATTTTGAGAGGGTCGTCCATGATGTGTGGGGTAGCTGTTTCTGTGCTGTTTCCTTGTCTGAATCCAGACTGGAATGAGTCAGGCAAATTGAACTGTTCCTTGTGCTGACAGAGTTGATTGAGTACACATTTACCAATAGTATTAAGAGAAAGGGGATGTTGGAGATGGGACGAAAATGGAATCCTTCATGTGACTCCCTGTGTTTTTTCAGGTTTGGAGTTACTTGCCCAGTCTTCAAGCAGTCTGGGATTTTGCCATGAGTTAACAATCTTAGTCCAGAAGACAGAAACCAGTTAATCGTAGGTGGGATGAGATCTTTGAACTGCACAGTTGGATTCATTGATGCTATGATATTATTGAGCTCATCGTCATTGATGGTTTTGAATTCACTCCAAATTGTTTTTGGAGTTCCTGGGATACTTGAGAGTATCATACTTCTCATAGGTTGACATATCCACTTTGAATGGGTGTTTATTTGGGCTTAACTCATGTTTCTTATTATGATTGACTCTTCGATTTTCATTATTGTCTCATCAAAAAAGGTTGAGAATGCATCACAGGACTGTCAAGATGTTCATGTTCACGGTGAGACTGTTGGGCCTGTTTGTTTGACAATTTTAAAGAGCTTCTTCAGGCTGTTTTTAACATTCTATAGTTGGGATCTGAAGAAAGCTGCTTTGGCATTTCAAATGTCCTTTTTGTAGTTATATTTCTCTCCCGTAGTTGTTTTCACTTTGTCGTATAGGGATTATGCCTCCATGATCTCTCAGCTGTCTTAGTGACCTCCTTTCTTCATGTGATCAATTAAATATTTTTGGGTGTTCAGCATTGGGGCGGGATATTAGACGTGAAAGTTGAGTCCCACCTGGAAAGTGCCCATGATCCAGATTTTCAACATTGAGCAATCTGGTAGCTTAAAGAGTTTGCATTTCATGTCTTTCTATAGCAATCTCGCGGTAGCGAATAACAGCAGGACACTCAAGTGGGAGGATGTAGAATCTGGCTCTAATATTCAGCTGATTAATATTGTTTAAACATATTGCTATCCTCAACAGAATATATCAGCCCACAGTTCCACCAACATACTGCCCTGCGTGATGCCTTAAAGAAACATATAGCTCTGCTTCTGTCCAAACCAGCTCCTAAAAGTGTCAGATTGGAAGGTCTGCTTTAATTACAGTAGTTAAAGGTGCAACCCAGATGAAATTAAAGTTGTAAGATATCAATATAAATCTTCAGTGAGCATTCTGCAATCCTTGCTGCTTGATGGACTGTGGTCTCTTATGTTTGCTTTGCTGTGTGATGTGTAAAAATCAATAAAATTTGGTTATTAAAAAAAAACACTTCAGTGAGCAAACAAAAAAAAAGACTGGGTGGGAACACGCAAAAGGCAGGAACTGTTTATAGCAGTTAAAGCCAGGAAATAATGGTCCTTTTGGCGTACTATTGCCTCTGGTAAGAAAAATAATTCAATAAGACCTGCATTTTAGATTACTGGTACTCACACATTCCATCATTATATTCTGTCTTGGAGGTGGTCTCTAGCTCTTTGATCAATATTATTGAGCCCGAGCATTGAGCCCTTTACATTGAAGGGGATTATGTCCACTATAAATAGGCAAAAAAAGGTCAAAGTATCAGGCCTCAATAGAATTCTGGCTGATTTGTATAAATCAGACCCCATATTGTGGAGTCATTATATTACTTTCTTGAGCAACACAATCTTTAGTGGAGCACATGTCCCCAGCATCTCACTTGGGAGCTGAAATCGTCCTTCTGTATAAGAAAGGCTACAGAAATAACTCAGCAAATTATAACCCTATTAGTTTTTATGAATCAAAAAATTATTTAAAAAAATAGTCAACGGTCCATTATTGTCTAGACTTGGGGAATGGGTGGAAGGTAAGAAGATCTCATCTCATTGTCAAGCAGGCTTCTGAAAAAAAAAATAGTACAATAGATCATAAGTTTAGATTTTTGCTTTTCCTATTAAAATATGTTGTGCTAAGGAAATTTCCATTATGTTTGAGATTTGTTGACATTTGCTGCACCTTCCATATTGGACCCAGGCATCTTTTATGGACGTCTTGATTAGAGCAGGGAATTCTGACCTTATTTAACATATGTTGATTAAACTCTATGAGAGGACTTTTGACAGGATTCAACCGGGCCTCACTAGGTAATCCACACTTGTGCATTAATGATGCCCAAGTATTGGTGGTGAAAGAATTGGGACACTTCTGTTTGCCACGAAACCCTTCAGGATATCTAAAGCTCAACCTATAGGCTTACAGAATTTACTTAGTAAATTTGGCAAATTCTACTCAAGTAAAGAATTATCAATTAACCCAAGCAAAACAAAACTGATGATGTTTTAGCCACATAAGGGTGTAAAAAATAATTTTAGGATACATTCTACCCTTGTGGAGCAGTTGCAGGCATTTTATTTCCTCAGTAGTGGCAGTTTGTAGGGCCCAAAGCAAAGCTTTGCACTTTACGGCACTGAACTATGGAGATACACTAATGTGTCTTACTTGTTCAGCTGTGAAACAATGTTCCTGGAGCGCCACTGGCTCTTAGAACTCCAACAATCACATTATTTATGGGTCTTGGGATGATAAATATTGTGTCAAATACCAAATTAAGACCTATTTTAAATTGGGTGCAAATGTGGGAGACTTAGAGTTCAACTTTTATAGGGAGGTGATCTGGGAAGTTTTTTAAACTAGAGGTAGCTGACCACTGGGTTGACTTGGGCCCATTCGCAAGTAGCCCAAAAATCTGGGCATATCTGTGTTAAGGGCCTCTCCTTATTTGATTACTCCTGGGTTTGTACAAGAGGTCTAATATGCATATAAAAACTGCATGGGGGTGGGCACTGTTTGCCAACGTATTGAATGGAAGACTAACAAGGAATGTTCTGAGTAGAAAATGTATACTAATGTATGAAAATTATTTAGATGATATTGAATCAGTTGTGGCTAACGTCTTATATCTTAAATTTAGGTTTGGCATTTTGCCTTTGAGTAATTTTATGTATAATGGGGTAAGGTCTGCTTGCAATCAAAATACTGTACTATTTGTCTGGACCAGGTAGAGGATGAAGTATGCTTTGTCTTTTTGCCCAGAATGTTAATGCTGGGGTAAAATGGCTTAAGCAATTGTTGAACACTAAAGCTAAACGGAGTATGAAACATGCTATAGAGTTATTCAAAACAAATATTGCGATATTGGTGGTGTTTGTCCTCTCATGCTTTTTGTTGCCAGCATGGAACTTAAGTAGATGTTTTATAAAATTATTTATATCGTATTTCTTATTGTACCAGGGGTACCGATGGAGTCTTATTTACGATTTTGATGGGAGATATTAATTGAGAGGTGCTTTTCTTAAATACTTGAGGCACTGCTGGGGTTTGATTGTGAATTTCAATGGGAAATGCTCACTGCAAAATGTTTTAAATGTTATTAAATATTTCTTTTTTGTGTATTTTTGTTGTTGTTTTTTTTGTACTGTTTGTTAGTTTCATGGGTTTCGGTCCGAAGTCAGCTTGACTGACTGCACTTTTATCACGCCTGTGTAAGAGTCATCAGGTGCCCTTTTTTATAAGAAATCTAACAAATTCACAGATGTAATCTTTTAATCTAGATCTGTGTACCTGACTGGATCTTTCATCAGATAGTTAATCAGCCTCCCACCACTCATCTGTTTGGCTATCAATTAGATGAAGGCAGTAGCACAGACAGATAAAGTGGTCTGCCCAATCTCAGGGTCCCTCAATCCACTAGCCGCAATGGCATTCGGCTAATTCTGGTGTATGCACTGATGTCTTGGGAATATTATGAGAATCTGTCTCTTGTGAATGGCACAGGATCATTTAATATTTTTTATCATTGTCTCTGCTGGAGTATCGCATGGAATGCTTAGGGAACAGAATGGCCTCTCCCATCCTTTATCACTTGCAAGATGAAAGGTATTGTTAGTATCATCCACTATATCCCAGCCTGTTTTAGTCCACAAATAGGAGGCATGTTTAATTTAGGCCGCAAACATTAAAGTTCGATATTATGAGTTTTAGGGCCCTTAACATTAAATGTTTCAATCTTAATCAAATGTAATTGTTCCAAACCATGCTGCATAGGGCGATTTACTCTGAGAAATCACATCCCGGACAGCATTATTCTTAATGAACTCAACTTCCCCTTTGCTCTCCTATCCCTTCTCCTTCAGCCCAGGTCTCCTTTTCTCTTCTACTTTTCAAGGAGCAGAATGGGCCCCACCTAAACAAGATGAAATTTAAGAAAGATCATTGTCTCTGGATCTTGAGTTCGCTCATGCACAGCTCCCACCTGGTGGTTTGCTGAAATTAGAAGCTGTATCATGCCAAAGGCTCTAAGCCACTTTCAATGAGACCTCAAAAGTGTGTGGGCTTGACAAAGGTAAGGAAGATATTTCTCCAAGGGGGCTGGGGTGGATCACAGCCCAAGGTTGGAACATGTTATTTGGCAAGACAGTGTAAGCACGCTGAACTAAATTAAGGTGAACTCTGATCATGTTTATTCTTTGTTGCTTGCCTTTTTGCATGTGATGGTTATGTGATGTGTTCAAATGATACACCTAAAGTGTGGCCTGTGTAAATGGCTGGATAACAGACTGATTGGCGAGGTGGGAATGGGAGGAATCTTACTGCAAAGACGGTGTGTGCAATCTATGGTATAGAGCGAGCAGGCTCTGGAGAATACTGCTAGTATCAATCAATCAATCAGGTATTTATAGAGCGCGACTTCTCACCCGTAAGGGTTTCAAGGCGCTGGGGAGGGGGGGGCGCAGGTTCCATTCCATCAAGGAGGTCTATCGAAGATCCAAGTTTTGAGGTTCCTTGTGAAGATGGGGAGTGATGTTGTCTGTCTGAGGTGGAGCGGTAGGGCGTTCTAGGCTCTGGCCGCGAGGAAGGAGAAGGCGCGGCCTCCCGATCTGGTCTTTCTGGCACGGGGGACCACGGCGTGGGAGAGCTGGGCTGATCATAGGGTCCTTTGGGGTGCGTGGAAAGCGTGGCGGCTGTTCAGGTATGCTGGTCCGGCATTGTGGAGGGCTTAGTGTGCGTGGGTGAGGATCTTGAAGGTGATTCTGCGCCGGTGCTGGGAGATATGGCAGTGTCTTGGTAGGTTGAGGACCAGTCTTGCGGCGGCGTTCTGGATGTTTTGCAGCTTGCGGGTGAGGTTTTTGTTTATTCCGGCGTAGAGTGCGTTGCCATAGTCAAGTCTGCTGGTGACGAGGGCGTGAGTGACGGTCTTTCTGTGCTCGATGGGGATCCATTTGAAGGTCTTACGTAGGAGGCGGAGGGTGTGGAAGCAGGAGGATGCGACGGAGTTGATCTGGCGGTCCATTTTGAGCTCGGAGTCCAGGATGATTCCAAGGTTGCGTGCGTGGTCCGTGGGGGTGGGCGGGCTTCCGAGGGCGGTGGACCACCAGGTGTCGTCCCAGGCGTCGGGGTGTGGGCCCATGATGAGTACTTCTGTTTTGTCCGTGTTGAGTTGTAGGCAGCTGTTTTTCATCCATTTGGCGACTGCTTCCATGCCTTCTTGAAAGTTGTGTTTGGCTGGGTTCGTTGGATAGGGAGAGGATGAGTTGGGTGTCGTCTGCGTAGGAGACAATGTTGAGTCCGTGGGTTCTGACGATGGGGGCGAGCGGAGCCATGTAGACGTTGAACAGCTCGGGGCTGATGGAGGATCCCTGGGGGACTCCGCAGGCAGTCGGTGTAGGGTCTGAGAGAAAAGGAGGGAGTCTGACACGCTGCGTTCTGCCGGTGAGGAATGAGCGGATCCAGTTGAGGGCATTGTCCCGGATCCCTGCTTCGTGGAGTCTGCGTACTAGGGTGCGGTGAGAGACAGTGTCGAAGGCGGCTGAAAGGTCGAGGAGGATGAGGGCTACTGTCTCTCCTCTGTCCAGGAGGCAGCGGATGTTGTCTGTTGCTGCGAGGAGGGCGGTTTCAGTACTGTGGTTTTTCTGAAGCCGGATTGGGAGGAGTCAAGGATGTTGTGTTCTTCGATGAAGGTGGCAAGTTGGCTGTTGACGGCTTTCTCGATGACTTTCGCTGGGAATGGGAGCAGGGAGATGGGTCTGTAGTTTTTTAGGTCGGTGGGGTCCGCCGAGGGCTTCTTCAGGAGGGGGTTGATCTCGGCGTGTTTCCAGTCGTCGGGGAAGGAGGAGTTCGCCAGGGAGCGGTTGATGGTGTGTCGGAGCATGGGTGCGATGGTGTCGGCGGCTCTGTTGAAGATGTGGTGGGGGCAGGGGTAAGTGGGGGCCCCGGAGTGGATTGACTTCATCGTCTTCAGTGTGTCTTCGGTGGTGAGGGGTGTCCAGCTGTCAATCGTTGGCTTCAGGGTGTCGGGGGCGTCTGGTGAGGGTTCGGTGTGTTGGCTGTCTTCGTCGAAGTTGTCGTAGATGTTCTTGATTTTGTGGTGGAAGAAGGTGCTGAGTTTGTTGCAGAGGTCTTGTGAGGGAGGGATGTTGGTAGATTCGCTGGTCGGTTGGGCGAACTCTTTGATGATGCTGAAGAGCTCTTTGCTGTTGTGCGCGTGTGTGGAGATTCTGTCTTTGATCGCTGTTTTCCTCGTATTTCTGATGAGTTGGTGGTGGGAATGGTGGCGGCTCTGAAGTTGTTGTGGGCTTCTGTGGATTTGGAGTTCCTCCAGGCCTTTTCGAGGCGGCGGCATGTGCGTCTGGACTCTCGAAGTTCGGTGGTAAACCATCTTGCTTTCTTGGCGTGTGTGTTGTTGTTCTTCTTGAGGGGGGCTATGGTGTTGGTGCTATCGGAGATCCATCTGTGCAGAGTTCGGGCAGCGGTGTTGGGGTCATCGTCTTCCGCGGTGGTTGGGGTGGTGTTGCCGAGTGAGGAGGTGAGCTGGTCGTCGGTGATTTTGGTCTAGTTTCTTCGTGGGAGAAGGTGCTAATGTCTGTGGATGGTGGGTGTTCTGAAGGTGAAGTGGATGCAGCGATGGTCTGTCCACGGGAGTTCAGTGGTGTGACTGAAGGTGTTGGAGTTTCCTGTTGTGAAGAGGGGGTCGAGGGTGTGTCCTGCTGAGTGCGTGGGTTCAGTCACGATCTGGTGGAGTCCAATATTGTGGAGGTTGTCCAGGAGGGATGTGGTGTTGGGGTCTAGCTGGTTGTCGAGGTGAAAGTTGAGGTCTGCCAGTAAGGTGTAGTTGGTGGATGCGATGGCTTGCGGGGAGATGATGTCCGTGATGGAGTTGGTGAAGGGTCCGCGGGGTCCATAGATGAGAGTTCCTCGGAGGGTGGTGGTCGGGCTGGCCTGTATCGTGAAGTGTAGGTGTTCCATCAGGTCTGTGGGCCCGTCGCCTATGAAGAAGATAGGCAGGACTGCCAGAACCTGAAGCACAGACCGTTGAAGAATGAATGTGTTTGAGAAAGAGGCTCTCTGAACTAGCCGAACAGATCCCTTTGCTAGTCACTGCAGGTGTTCAGCCGATGATCTGCCAAATATGGGATCTTTGTGTGTGAATGCACAATACCTTTTCTCCCTCCCTCCATGAGATCAGTTAGAGAAATAACTGAGGGACGTATTATCCTGCTCTCTGTTTCCTACCCACAAGGCAAGCAGACACCTTCCTGCATTCCATGTAGAATGAAGGAGACATAATTGGGACAGAAACATCTAAACATAATGACTCCCCACCTAAAGAGACTCCTGCCCACAACGCACCACCAGTACAGGAAAGACGCATGTAAGTTCCTGAAACAGTAAGTACGACTCACTAAGTAGACCTTTCCTGATAATGTACCTTTGTCCCAGATGGTTTGAAAAATTTGAAAAAGAATTTGAAGGATCCTAAAATTAAAGTAGATGCTCAAAATGTCAACCATTTCTGAAATAGTATGAGGAAGGGAAGAAACTTAAACAAGAATCCCAAGTCCGTGGTATGAAACAGACTCAGGAGATACTGGAATATGGAGCAAGCCACCTTAGGGACAGAGCTAGGGCTTGTGCTGCTACTGCCTCACCGCCTTCTTATTTATCTACCCAGATTACTGAAGCACAAGTAAATGAAAAGGAAAACGAAAAACAAGGGGGAAGTATTTATTGGATGTCTTAAACTTCCCAATGTCAGCTGATGATGCTGGTGATGCATCATGGGGTAACCCCAAAAATGAGGCAGCGCCAGCAGGACTGCAGCCGAACGGAGCACAAGGAGGTAACGGGCAAATGAGTGCTACGATGTGAGCACCTGACAATAGGATGATAGAGGATGCAGACTCCATTACTGTGGAGCAGTCTAGACTGAATGTGTGTTCTGTCCCAGCCGGGCATAGGGATTCCTGTGAGCGCAGGCCTAATATTACCGAAGAAAATTTAAAATGGACCACTAAACAACTGGCTAGGAACAGGATTCAAAGAGAGATAGCAGACTCTTTCCTTCAGTCTAGTGATGCAGACGATGAAGATCCCTTTTTGCCAGCCCCAGACACTCTCCTTCCATTACCCCTTTCCTGGGGCTAGAGTCACTGTTCACATTCCTTGGACTCCTGATTTAAAGAGTATTAAGAAACAGTTTCCCAATATTCCAGAGAACCCTACACAGTTCTGTGAGGAATTGGAAAGCGTGTAAAAGTGTAGAACCGCAACAGGGCTGATGTGAATCAATTTTTGGGTCTGGTGGTGCCAAATGAAGTAAGAGATTGATTGGTTGAGAATGGAGTGGGACCAAGAGAGGACTGCAGGAATGAAGGGGCCCCGAGTGTGGTGAAGGTGTATTGTTTTTTTAAAATCAGTTTCATTGTGCATTTTGTCTTATAACAACATGACAAACATTCAAACACAACTGGTAACCACATTGTTATGGCTTCTCCAGTGTTTGTACTATTACAACAGTCTCTTCGGCAGTAGAGATTTCGGTATGAGGCTCGGATCCATCCCCCTATTTGCACCCATTCCTGTGTTTCGTCCCTCAGGTTACCCTTCTATGCCTCATCGATCCATGGTGGCTCCATCTTCACTGTTGGAACCTGGGATTACCTCCATAGTTCGACCATCTTTCGCCCCCCACCAAGGTCTCCAAATCTTGGTGAATTTATGTAGGCATCCCCTAGCTTTGTATACGAGCTCTTCAGCTTTCTGACACCAGTATATTTTGTCTACACACTCTTACCGTCGAGACCTCAGCCCTCTCCCAGCAACGTAGCACATCATGTCTGGCAACCATCAGTGCCGTATTACACAGGAGGAGAGTGCACCGACTGAGGAATAAGTCTCCCCGTATGCCCAGCATCACTAGATGAGGAGTATGTGATAGTTTGTGCTGCATCCCTTCCAGAGTTGATGGACCCTCTGGCAGTCCCAGATTGTGTGCAGTAGCGCACCCCATTCGCCACACCCTCTCAAATAACTATCCGTGGGCATTCTCCCCATGGCGAATAGGCGGGTCCTGGTATAGTAGGCTTTGTTGGACAAATTTAACTGGATCAGTCAGAAGCCGACACGGATTGCGTCCTCATTGGGATGCCTACACTCCACGTCACTGTCGTCCAGTCTGCCCAGATCCCGTTCCCATTTCTCTGTCAGAGCATTTAATGGGGTTTGACTGTTATTAAGAAGTGTGGTGTAAATGTGGGATACTGCATGTTTAATCAGGAGGGTGCCCATGAACCTAAATTCCAAGGGGTTGTCCTCTGCTATATCCAGAGCCGGGCCATCACATTTAACAAAACTGGTCAAAGATGAGGTAACGCAAGAACTGGCCACAAGCCAGCTGATTTGCTCCTGTAATTCGTAAAGGACTTTAATACCCCTTCAGTCCATATATCCCCTAGTTTGGAAATACCTAGCATGTTCAATTGGCTGTGGCCTTATATCTGTCGCAGTCCCACTCACGCTGCTGTGTCCAACAGCAGTGTTTCTAAAGTTAGCTTACCCTCCCATCCCAATTTGCAGATTGCCTTCTTCCATGTCTAAGTGAAGGTGTATTTCTGTCCAGCGAAGACAGATGATACTAAGATTTTGAATTGTAAGGAAAATAAGGAGAAACACCTGTAGATTATGTAGAAATGGACGAAGATGTGCTTGAAAGGCATTCAGCCACTGCCTGTTTGGGGACGATGGCTCAGGAAGCTGTCGGTGCTGCTTTTGTGCTGGCATCGTCACCGAATGTGCCAAATCAACTGACGACTATTCATAGTGGATGGCAAACTTAAAAAGCTGGCTGAACTAGTTATGATGGCAAATCATTGTGTTGCATCACAGGAACAGAAGACGAAATCTACATTCGTTTTTAAAAATTACAGAAAGTGCAACAGAATGTGAAGGGTAGAAGACGAGGTACTCATTCCAAGAGGGGAATAAGGAGGGGGACAGGGAGGTGGGCGAGCTGGAAAAGGAAATGAGAGAGGTGTAGGAGAGGCCCCAGTAGAGGGATGGTCGGGCTTGGCTTGTGGGCAACTGGGATATTGGAAAATAAATTTTTCTAATGTTGTTTCAAATGTGCCACATTCAGCTGACCCACCTGAATTTAATCAGGTGACACAAAATCCATATCTTGAAAACAAGGACAGCCCGAGACGTGTCAACAGTACTGTGCAAACCCTAAAGATTAATATCAATCCGATAAAACTTTGCCTCGTTGTCCACAGCACCATCTAAATACTGAAGCTCAAGCAGGAATCACCTGTCATCACGGATCATGTCTATTGGTGTGGATTAGTAGCAGAGGTAATACTTCCATACTTCCTATCAAGATGGCAGGAAAACCCAATATGCACAGATTTGTACAAGATCTGAGAGCCATGAATATGTGGTTATCCCCAGTTTCCCCATGGTTACCAGTCCTGCTACCATCCTTTCTTGAAACAACGCAAATACCTAAAAGTAGTAGATTTGTGTTTCTGTGCCACCTTCTCTTCCATATCCATGAAGAGAGTCAGTTTCTCTTTACGTTCTCATTCGGTGGATCTCAGCTGGTGTGGTGGAGACTTCTTTAAGGCTTACAGATTCTCCTTTGATCTTTTCCCAAGCTTTAAAGAAAGATTTGGACATCCTGGTCTTTCTTGGGAACTCTACGTTACTCCAGTCTGTTGATGACCTACTGCTTGTGTTGGACCTGGCCCTTTCTGCAGGGTCACCTCAGATTTTTGCCTTCCTTTGCTAAATCCGTTTTTGTTAGCTTTTAAGACTCTGCACTCTTTACTCCTGCCAACCAGTGGTAAAGTGCAAAGGCAGTGGCTTAGTCTTTGATAGTCCCAAAAAAGTGTCGGTGGGGGGGCCATATTCAACCCGGGCTTCCACGAACGTTTTCAGTCTTCTCTGTGGGATGAGTTGTTCTATTGTGTGCATCATTTCCCAGGAAGGTTCCTCACTTCCAATTTTAATGCTACTATTGCATCAAACGGGGGCCTTCTTAAGTAATATACAGTCTTCCTTCATTAGGGAATGCACTCTGCGCCATGTACTAGTGCGCACAATATGGGTTTTGTATATATTAAATGCTTCCTGTCCCCTATGTACAATAGGTGGAGAGGTCCCAGGTTGCCCATTAAAGCTCGGTCCATGTGTACCTATCAAGGAATTTCTAGGGTGTTATGTAGCTTATACTTTATTTGCCCAGATGTTTGTACAGCAGGTAATCTTAGTCACCCATGTTCGATGGCCACATGTAATCTTGGTTTCCTCCCTTCCAGGACAAATGTCTTTACTAATGTGGTTAGCTCTTTAATCAGTTGTCGGGGTTGTTTCAATGGCAAAAGAGCAAAAATGTCATTCAAACGAGGCATCATGTTGATTTTACAAAGCTGCATCCTTCCTCATACAGATGGGTTAAGGGAGGATCATCGCTTCAAATCAAACTTTATTTTGAAAATCATGGGCTCGATTTTATCCTGCTCCATTTGCCAATGTTGATGTTACCCGGCAAATATTTGTGTTGCGTCTGGTCAGCGGCAGCATTTTCTTTGCACTTTCCCCAGTTTATTTTATACCTCTAGAATACCGAGAACTGTGCAATGGGCAATCTAGTCTCGTCCACCTATGTATCTCCAATTCTGGGGAGATGTGATCATTACAACCAACTGCTACTGTTGAGTTGGCATACAGCCATCTTATTTTGGCATGGAATAAATCTCCCAGTCCGAATCTCTTCAGTGTACAGAATATATAGAGCCATTCCGCCCTATTGAAGGGAGAGAGCCACTTTATCGTCCATACCATATTTCACGTGCCACAGGATATGGGTCAAAGATCTCAGGTGAGATGCTGAGGTGCAATGTGGCACAAATCCTACCTGATCATGGTGAACCAGTGCGCTGATTCACCCTTTAGTCTACAGTATCTTCATGTTTACATTATTAAGGGTATTGGCCTGCAGCTTGCATATTCTAACAGCCCCTTATCTAGTTTCCATATGAGGGCAATTGTGTCTGTATTTGTTTCTCGCAGGGGCATGCTCCCATCTTGTACTTCCTTAAATAGATTGCATAGCAAGGGTGATAAGAATGATTCATTGAGCTTGTAGTAAGTACTCCGACCGGTAGCTGTCAATTCCTAGTGTTTTACTATATGGGAGTTCATCAATCACTTTTGCTGTTTCATCTGCTGTTATATCATGTTCTAGGCAGAGTTTCTGATCTAGAGTTAATTATGGCATACTGAGATTGGAACAAAAGGATTGTTGTGCGAGGACTAGCAGCTGTGTAGAGTTTTATAATAATCTGTAAATGCTTTCAACATCTCTTGTGGGTGTGTGACAATGCGCCTCTGTGTGTTCCTTATTGCCGGTATGGAAGTCTGTTCTTTGTGCTGTCATAATTGCAATGTCAGCAGGAACCCAGTTTTTTCTCCATGCTCATAATGGCATTGTTGGAGATGAAACAGCATTGTTTACGCCTTGTGGATGAGGAGTTAAGGTTGTTTGCCCTATAGAAGAGTGCCGAGGTCTTCTCTATTAGATGTTGTGTTATTGGTATGGGCTAGGTCTTAGTGTTTTGCAAGTTCTTTCTTTTTCAAGGCTGCATCTCTCATTACTTTGCTTCTGATGCCAGCTTTGCGTGCTGCCCAGACCATTTGACTGGAAGGGGTACATATTTCATATTCCCTGGGTAAGTGAGGATTATCTCCCATTATCTGTTTTTGTCCTGTGGTAATTTATAACAAGACATCCATCGGCCTACAGGGGGTTTCACCACGTCCGGGTCCAACCCAGGGCAGCTCTTCCATTATGGCAGAGGAGCGTAGCCCCACTGCTGAAAGGCAGCAAATGAAAAATAAAATGTATTATCATTATATTTTTCACTTACTTGGCCGAATCCGCTGAGTCTAGGGAGGGGCAGGGCCATACTCTATGTCAGAATCAGCCAGGGAGGAGGATTGGTAGGTGCACTGTAAGTGAGCATGTCGGTTTGGCCCGCCGTCTTAGGACGGCCGAACCGACATCGCCGGCCAAACCGACATAAGCACTTACATTTCTCCAGCCCAGCTGTCTTGTACATCCGGGTGGGAGAAACGGCACAGGCTCCCTGTCCCTAACTATGCTGCATTTCAGCCCTCTCAGAATAATCCTGGCACTCCTCCAATGCTGGGTAATAGCAAGAGAGCAGCATCTGGATTAGGAGGGAAGGGGATCAGAGGAGCACCGAGGCAGCTGGAGCAGAGAAGCACAGAGTCAGCGTCCGGGATTGGCAGGTAAGTTCTATTTTTATTATTGTTCCTCCCTTCCCCCTACCCCGCACTGCCCCACCAAGTTTTAGTGGCAGCAGTCACCACTGGTCAAACCATAACCGTATTGTGTCATGGTCCTAGGCGCCATTTGTGAGAATTTCTGCTTTTGTTACCATACTTAAAGCGAGATGAGATTAGGAAAACATCTTTGCAGAGCATGTACCATGCATGGGATGAATATGTATTCTTGTTTTTTTAGGTGGAGTAATCGCCATGGGTCATTGAGAGAGAAACCTTCCATCAGGTCATGTAATAGCACCATATCGGCAGACTGTCTGGCCCTTGGATGGTCTGATTTAGCTACAAATAGGTCAAATGTCACGTTCCAGTCTCCTCCAAATACAACGTTTGTATATTATTAGTGTAATAATATTCTGGATATATCTCTGAGCGTATCACTTTTAACAGTTTTTGGTCTGTATATTGAAGCTATAACAAGGGGTTGGTCTTGTATTGTAGCCCTTATAAGGATGCAGTGTGGGCCGTGAGTCTCGCCATTTCTTATGTACTCTAGCAGGTATGCTCTTTCTTATCAGCATAGCTGTGCCTCCTTTACAATGGATTCTGGTAGGTGCACGCACAGTGGTTTCTGAACTCATCTTAAGAGAGTGGTATTCTCTGCTCATCCAGTCTCTCAGTAATTTCTGGCCTTCTATGTCGAATAAGTAGGTCTTTTGGATAAGAGCAGTGTCTGGGTGAAGAATATGTAGGTATGTCAGGATGTTTTTTTCCTCTTTTTAAAGCCCATTCACATTTAGGGACACTACTGAGGTGGTTCTTCATGTGTGCTGGTTGGGTCTTCCCACTGATGACTTCTAGTTAGTTTAGTGAGATCCTAGTGAAGGAAAATAGCAGAGCAGATATTCTGCCTGTAGCTGTGTGCTGTGCAAATGCAATACCTATCTTGACTGTTAGTACCCACGGGGGATAGTGGTGTCCAAGGGGTGCTGGTTTGAATGCCTAGTGTAAGGTAGTTCTAGGTTGATCTCCAGATGGGGATTTATAGGGGGCATTGTCCTCTCCAATATGCAATAATGGAGAGGGGAGTATTCAGCCTATTGTGTTAACTTAGGGCCTTATAACAACTACGGTGGTACATAGGACCGCTGCAGTCGTAGTGGCTGTCCGACCACCGCCACAGCTGCGGCACTACGTGCTGCATTATAAGTGTGACGGTCGGACCGCCACAGGACCACTGTGACTGCCGCGGATCAAGGATCCCGTGGCGGTCTTGCAGTTGCCCGAGGCACAATATGCTGGCATTGCTGCAGCAGCAGTGCTGAGCATATCTGGAGTTGCCTCACCGCCACCCTTTTTATGGTGGTGCGACTGCCATGAAAAGGATGGCAGTAAGGCAACAAAGGGGGGCCAACAGGGCCCCCTTGTGCCTGTGGGTGCGAACAGGGGGGGCACATGTAAATTTGCACCCCAGTTCCTGCACTGTATAAAATGCACCACATGGTGCATTTCATATGTTTAGGAACATGCTGTGGCGGTGACACGGCAGTGGCTGTCTAAAGGCTCTCCTACAAGGCCATCTAGTGCACAGGTATCTTTCAACCCACACTCTCTTCCCACATAAGGGCATCTAGTGTTTTTACAATAGGTATCTTTCACTCCACACACTCATTCCTTGTAAGGGAATCTTGGGTTTTAGCAATGAGAATCTTTCACTCCACACACTCATTCCTTGTAAGGGAATCTTGGGTTTTAGCAATGAGAATCTTTCACTCCACACACTCATCCCCTGTAAGGGAATATTACATTTTTGCAATAGGAATCATTCACTCCACGCACTCATGCTCTATGAGGGCATCTTGTGTTTTAGCAATGGGTATTTTGTACCCTGTAAGGGCATTTTGTGTTTTAGCAAAAGGTGTCTTTCAACCTGCATGCTCATCCTCTGTAAGGGAATCTTGTTCTTTCACAAAGGGTGTCCTTCAACACACTCATCCGCCTTAAATTTTAGGACACGCAAATAGTGCAGTTCATTAATTTCCTTTTTAAATAACAATAAGTCGTTTTTGTCTGCAGAAACAGTACCAACAAATAGGATGCCCTAGACCCAAAATTAACATATACATTTAGATCTCTGTAAAAACTGTAGAACTTGAAAATTCTAAAGCTTTAAAATGTCAGCAGAATCTGATATCAACTGTTGAACATAATTTATCTTGTGTACAAAAAAAAAATGAACCATTAAGATCCACAAAAATATGCATCAGCACTGACCCCAGAAGCTGTGAATGTTGAAAGAAAACATGTTCTTTTTTTCTGCAATTGGGAGTGTTCCCCTTCCAAAAATAGGTACTGCATATTTTCCCTATACTTTGTGTCACAAACCAAAATAAGCTCTGCTCTCATTGAACTTGTCAAATAGTGAAGTCAGTAAAAATTGTTGTGTCACCTCCACAGCAATATTTCATTTGAACTCATTAGCATTGATTGTTGAATTCTGATTGGTGTGCCCTCAAATCCTGAAGGAAATATCCAAATCAAGCGGTAAAAGAATAGTAAGGAGCACTTTCACGTGCAAGTAAACAGAACGGAAGGCCTCTGTCTCCAAATAATACATTCTTGAAAAATAATTCTCTTTACCCAAAAATGAGTTTCTTTATCGCCTTTGCCTGTCATGAAATGAAAAATCTTCCACGATTAGGCTGTTCGTGGGCTGGTGGATTGCATTCGTACACTTCCGAAACACGATTACGTCATGGCACACACACAGGTTCACGGTAGTTCACTGCCGGACATTTACAGCTGCCAGCACGTCAGGGATTCCTTGAGAGAAAGGAGGTGACGACACACGCACACGCTAAAGTAGAAAACTGCAGTTGGCTCGCGCTGCAACAGTGAAGTGAAACAGAACACAAATTAAGAATTCAATGGCTCATGTATATATCAAAATTCAATAACACTACATGTACTGTAAGGTTGAAAACAAAGTCAAACAGGCACATAGAAGTGTTCAGTAGGGGCCGGTGTCAGAAGCGAGTTGCTGGGGGTGGGAGGTGTGGGGGTGGGGGTGATGAGACGACAACGAACAAAAGGGGGGGAAAATAAAGAACTTATCTGCAGCCCGCCTGTCTTCTGCTCCTCTCGTGGGTCCACTGCAGACACAGGCTCCCAGACTTCCCTACGGCCAATCCTGAAGCTGCTCTCCTGCTTGAGGGCAGCTTCAGGATTGGCCTGAGCACCCTTGATTTGTGTTCCCAGGGAGACTGGAAGCCTGTGCTTGCTCTCTCCAATCCAGCAACGCAGCTCGGGTTGGAGACAGTTTCAGTGCACATGACGGTTTGGCCAGCCTTAATAACCAACATGCGCACTGATAGCAGTGTGCACCACTCCCCGCTGGTGCCCGTCATCCCCCTAGCCCCGCCCCCAAGACTCGGCAAGGAAACAAAATAAAACAATAATAAACCCTGGTTTATTATTGTTTTCTTTTTTTTATGCTGCTGGCGGGGAGGGGTCCGGTGGGGGGGGCAACACGCCTCCGCCATAGAGGAGGAGCTGCCGCTGGAAATGTTCCCAACCAGTACTAACTGATTAGGTACCACAACCTGCCATCCAAACAGGAGTTAGTCTTTTATCACAATGTGCACTGACTTCTGACTAGACATCTACAGCATTATTTATTTTTTGTGTCCTAGTAACGATATTAAAAAAAAGTGTCTCATCAAAACATATTCCTTGAAGAGATCTTGTAATGACTCACACATCTACCTAAACTACTGTAAGCATTTGAGCTGCCCAAACCGAGCATCCATCAATCACACGACTTGTGATCCTGGACACATTTGAAATCTGCTGAGCTTCTCTTCTGCCATCTTCTTACTTTTTCTGCTTTATCTAGGATAAATTTCTTTTGATTGCTTATTTTTCTATACTGTAGTGTCTTTAAGATTATGAGTGCTAGGACCCTTGCAGTTCTGGGTTGTCTTTAAACAGGAACTACACAAGCTGCTGGGAGGTGTTTAGGTGTGGTTATTGAAGTCATGACGCAATTGCGTGTAGTGTGTGGTCGTATGCTGAAGAATAAAGATGTCTGTTACAGAGCTCCGCATGTGGCGTGTTTCATTTGCATGCACCCAGGCTGGGGAGAATGCTACAACTGGTGACGAGTAGGGGATACGTGACCCGAAGAAAAAAAGACTGCTCTCCCTGAGAGTTTGCAACGATACAGCAAACTGCTTGTGCGTGGCACATGCGCCCCAAATCGATGAAAAGCAGTCTTAGGTTGGCGTATGTGGAATCAAAGCCCCGCTCCAGCCCGTACACAGCCCTAGAAGAAGTTGAAGGCCCAACAGAGGAGCATTTTCGAAAAGCCCGCCAGAATCTGCTGGTAAGGCTGAAAGAAGAGATATTGCACTGTGTCATAACACAGAGCCAACATCCATGCAAAACAAATGCTAAAGGCAGTGAAAACCAGGTACGAAAGCGGAAACTCACCGGCACAAGCCAGTGAAGTGCCACACTGCACCGAATCGGACATGAGGGCCCTGGCCCAGGTGAGAGGCCAATGCATGCAAACATTACCGGTGGCATCCAGTGCAGCAAACGCTGCCCGAACAGAATATATTTCCAATGGCAACAGAAGGGGGCATAAAATACGATGCTGCTATGTTTCTGAAACCACCACCGCCATTCGGCACTGCAAAGAAGCAGAATATTGCTGCCAAATGGGCTGCATGGATCGATACATTTGATGACTTTATAGATGCGCTAGAAGAAGATGATGATAAGATCATTAAATACTTAAAGAACCTTGCTGGTGATGAGGAGAAAGAAGTGATAAAAAGTCTCGCCAACTGAAGCAATATCGTACCAAAAGATAAAAGAAGCGTTGGAAGCCAAATTCAATCCATTGCTGAATGTTGACTATGAACGATACATCTTCAACCAAGCACGACAACAGGTTTGTGAAACAATGGAGGAGTTTGTTGAAAGACTTGATACACTCATTAAGCATTGCAAGTTCTGTGATTTCGCCAACCACGAAGCCATGCGTTTCAAAATCATCAATGGGTGTCTTTCCAATTCGTTTAGAAGGTGCATCTTGACAGAAACACAGTCTGGAGAAAATGCTAATGGTTGCGAGAGTAGAAGAACGAGCATCTGCTGATATGGAAGCGGGAACGGCCCATCATGAATCGGCCCTGACCGTGAAAAGCAAGCACAAGTGAAAACAAGGTGCAAGTAAGTCAAAATCTTTAAAGAAGTCAAAGTTATGTTTCCGATGTGGATTTTCATTTCCCCATGAAGGTAAATGTTCAGCCATAGGACAGACATGCAAAGATTGCAGGAAAGAAAACCACTTTATAACGGTTTGCAAAGCAAAGGGAAATCAAATGTGTCATATTTTTATTTCGGTTAAAAACCATAAAAAGCATACATGCAACATTTTCATCTACACAGTACAATTCTATAGTTCTCTAAAAAGTGCATACATAAAACAAACCATCTTGAATAAAAATTTAAAACCATGAATGTTTAAAATTTCAGACCCCTCTTTATCCCTACTGTGAATAAGTACCTGCTCATGCTAAAAACTATATGTGCTGAGGTATCATTTTTTAAAACTCTCAATGCATCTTGATGTTTCCTGAACCCCATGTTACATCAAATCGGGCGAATCATTTCCATCTAAAAATGGCATACGCTGGACATAAAGACAAAATATGTGCAACATTTTCTATGGCATCCAAGGTGCATAAAGAGCAAAAGGCTTCTTCATTAGCTTGATTAACAGGTTTCCACCTAGAAATAAAACATTTAATTTCAAGAATGTCAAAACGGAACTTCATGTATAACTTTTTTGCCAGATGGGGTTGGACTACATCCAGATACTGTTAAACACCTGGACTTGGTTTGACAGTGAGAAATTGTACGGTCAGCCTTCCCAATCTAGGACCTTGATGGAGGGCGTTCAAGATGTACTTCCAATATAACTGCTTCAGATGCTTTTTAGAATGAGGCATTAATGTTTGAAGGTCATTCCAGAAGATTAAACCAAGATTAGCAAACCAAGACAGAACATGGTGGGACCAAGAGAAGGTGATAATTGAGTCTCAACAGTTCCCTTAATCCCTCCCTATAGTGAACATTCCTGCATGACCGATAGCCTTATCCAAAAAAGCATTGGTCTCAAAACAGCTAGATGCTCTATTTTTTATGTCTATGTCCTGATATACTGGTTTCAAAGGTGTAGACCTAGGAAGAGATAAAAACTTCTTTAAGAACCTGTTTTCACCCAGAGTAAGCTTGTGTAAGCTGTTCCCTCCCCACAATTCTGCGCCATATAGTGCAGCTGTTTGGGCCTTGTACTTGTAGACCTCGATAGCCAGGGAGATTCTTTAGATGTGGTGGCTAGATGTTTTTTAATAACAGCCATACAACTGCGGGCACGGACAGTTTTAGATGCATTTATATGGAGAAGCCATGATAATTTGGAATCCAACATTATACCTAGATAGCTAAAATTGGTTACATGTTCCAGTTTTTGCTGCTGCACAACAATATTTTTCCTAAAGGTCTTATGCGATTGTCACGTGGTCCATATGGCCATTGTCGTTTTCCCTATGTTAGTATGAGCTGTGGCAGACTGTCTTCTGCTTTGCGCACGTTACTACACAAACGTATTTTGCTTTGTGCCACACTGCAACTTTCACACAGAACATGCTGTTGTTTTTGCGTTCTGTTCTTTCCTGGGATTTAGTCTGAACACTGCAGACAAGGTTGAACAACAATGCCCCTTGTTATTAGGCTCTGGTCAGGCCCTAACACCTAGACAAAACATGCAGATGCAGCTGTTGTTTGGGAACATGTACTTTGGTCATATAGGTATACACAGGTGGGTAACACACACTTGAGAGAGATCTTTCCAGAGAAGGGAGCATGACAGCACCTGTGATGTAGATCTTTCATCTACAGACTGAGGTACGGGGTCTGCTGCTAACACCCAGAGATCTTCTGATACATAATCATTTTGTTTCTGTATATGGGGAGGGAGGTAAGGCTACACTGTCGTATATATAATGACAGCACCTTTTTTGATTTACGGGCAACTTGCTACGCTAACCATATTTGTGTTAGGCATTTTTCTACTTGTTGTGGCATGTATACTGCATACTAGAGCACAATAGTTAAAATAAATATTTCAAACTTTTCTTATGTCTCTGTTAGATCTTATTGTGGACTGGTACTAGAGTGAGAGAGAAAGGTTGTGTCCTGCAACCACGATTCCAGAGAGGGTCGGGAGTATTGTGTTCTGGGGTGTCTAATCACTTGTTCCTCTGTGAGTGAGTCGGAGGGCAAGTGAGACACTATAGCTGGTCAGTCCCCGGGATCATGGGTACTCAGGTGGTAGGATGATTCAGTCCCTGCCTACTAAGATTCCATTATCCCAAGCATAGTTCTGTGACTCCGCAGAATCCTTGCAACATGACGCTGCCAACGTTCAGTCTGGTACTGATTAAAGGGATCCCTGAGTAGCGCTTGTGCTGGTCCACAATACCTTCACACCGGTACCCGGAGACATCCTAGTGGGAGGACTTTGCCTCCTCAGTTGGTAGGATACACCCATTACTGTAGGTTTTTCAAGCTTGAATTCTAAAAAAGGCTTTTGACCAGTTTTGTGCGACCGATAGATCCCTTTCTTACTTTTCGTTATGGCTCAACCAATCGCAATTCCGGCACATTGCCGCGCGGCGGTTACACAACATATGTTACAGAATGGGGTCCCCAATGTCGGGTCTCCTGTTGTTTTTGTGGTCGAAGCAGAGCCAGCATACTGCTTCGAAGTTTTTTATTCATGGGTTACATTTCCCGCAGTGGATGCGAATGATAATTCCTTTCATGCTTATATGGTTGCTGCGGTTCCAGCAGCATATCGTCCTTATGCGGTGGTTGAAGTTCATCTTATGGCATGGGGGCACCAGATTTGGTTTAATGACCCCCTTCCCCACACTCTTTCTTTCATTCGCATGGGCCCCTTAAGTATTGATGGGGCCACATGGCCTGTATTGGCCGGTTTTACTCCGCATCCCAATTATCTTAACACTAATTTGGCGGAAGTTCGTTTACTGTATGGGCAGGTATGTCTTCTATATAGAAGCCTGATTCAATTTATTTCACAGGCCTTTTTGGTGGCTCCACCTGGGGCTCGCCTCCGGTAAAGGCGCATGGTGGGGGCCTTGTGATTAGCCCTGTTCTTATTAATTCGGTAATGGGCAAGCATCCTCAGGCTCGTGAGGACCTTCCATTTTTGATTGCTCAGAAGATTGAACAGCTTGATGCGGTCTTCCCTCACACCGGTCCTATGGAGAAACTCAGGAACCTTACTATGTGTTTACAAAGTGGTCTGATTCCTCCTTTGGCAGAATGCAACACCTGGGGGATGCCTCGGTGTATACACTTTGTTTTGGCACCCCCTCCATGAGCATTCTTCCAAGCGTTCTAAAACAGGTACAGAATAAACACGGGGCAGGTCCTGCCCTGGATTTGGGGATGAAATTGGTGGGTATTTTTCCGGTTGTCTTCAAAATGATTCTTTCTAATATTAAGGCTGAAGCAGTTTGCTTACAGGTTTGCCAACGCCTTTCGGCTGTGGCTGACATTGATCGGGAACATGAGCTGCCAATTTTAATTTTTTTTTTTTATTATTGTATTTTATTGCTTTTTAAGACACAATTAAGAACAATATACATACAATAATCCAAAAGAAAAAGAACACAAGTGTGGATCACTTAAATCAAAAGCAAATGTGAACTTAACAATATCAATACAAAGCATGGCAGCGAATAGAGGGAGGGCAGATGAGGCACGAGTGACATGACAGTTGCAGAGAAAAAAAAAACAACAATTGGGTGATCCGGCGGGCACAATTCTGTTATAAAGGTTGCTAATGGACATGAGAACGTCACATGGTAATACAATTTTATCTGCGGTAACATTCTAAGACATTGATTTTACAGAGATTGCTCACAATCATTTACTAGTCTTCAGGAGCATCTGCCGCGGCTTGTTGTGCAGCTTGATATTGAGCAAATATACCCCAAAAACTCTTCGGACAGTTACAAGGAGGGAGCATTTCGTTATAAACATCAGATTGGGTATTGCAGTAGACCATATCGTGTTCCCACTCTGCCGCAGTGGGCACAGGGCCCCTCATCCAACGCATCGCCAGCCGACGCTTGGCAAGGAGAAGACCGATAGCTACCAACTTACGTACATTTTTCTTAAGGGGTTTAGTATAACCCAGGAGCGCCAGCAGGGGATCCGGAGCAAGGGATAGCCCAAGTATGTCATTCAGCTTCTGGAATATCGTTCCCCAATAATGTTGTACCTGTGGGCACTGCCATGCCTGATGAAAAAAAACAGCATGCGGCGTATGACACCGCTCACAATTATCAGTGTCCCTCAATCCATACCCAAAAAGACGTAGAGGGGAGTGATAAACTCTATTTAAAAATTTAAAATGGGCAAGCCGATGACGACCATTAATAGAGATCTTACGGGTAACCTCGCAACAGTAGAACCATATGTCATCTGTAATAGGAACAGCTGCCAATTATTATTGCCAATGTTTATACATCTTTGGGTCATAAAAATTTGGGGGGGGGGGTTCAGACCTTCTACCCAGTCTCAGGGTAAGCCTCCTCCTGAGAAGGAGGGGCATCCAGTCTTTCCTAAAAAGACTTGGGACAAAAATAAACCACAACAGAAGCCTAGATCTCATGCTGGTTCACCACCACCTAATGCTTCTGAACGTAGATATGATTTACATGATAACTCTAAAATTAAAACTCCTGAGAGGTTTCAGGTTCCTGATCCTCATTCTCCTCGTTCCTTTCAGGAATCGTCGGATCAACAATTTGGCAGATGAGGACGACAGGATCGCAGACTAGGTGAGTCCACGCAACCTAAGCGGGACTCGCAGCGCCAGTTTGACGTGAAAGTCAAACAGGAGGAACCACCTCCGTATCGAGCCCCATTTCAGAAGAAAACAGTTGCCGCTTTGACAGCCAAGTATGCCCCAGATGTTGAGAACCCTTCTCCTTTACACGAGTTCGGCGGTGACTCTCCACGACAGCGTGGCGGAAGTTACCGTAGTGCGGCAGACACTCCGCCAGTTTATGGAGGCGAAAGCAACGGACACATTTGGAACTGTCGAAACCGCGGACACCCGCTTGTCTCCCCCGATAGACTTTATCATGAAGACCTTCAGATTGAAGGTGATATTAAACGCACCATAAACGCTATTTTTTGGGACAACTTGACGTCTTCTTATGACATTTTACCAGCGGAGGTATATTGGCCTCCCGTTTGTTCTTGCTTGTCCTCGTGGTGAGGAGGTGATTATTCCTTCTTTTCCGCAACATGTCCCAGATGAAACTAAGCATGCTTATGCTTCGGAGTGGGCTCTTGCCTGAGCTCCTGCCTTATACCGCAACCAGGTTGGTTGAGATAAGGATTCACCTCTACATGTTGTGCCTGTTCACTCTACTCCTCAGCCGCAGTCTCAATATCCAATTAAATGTGACGCAAAAGCATCCATTAAAGAAATTCTCACTCAATGGGAATATCAAGGTGTAACTGAAACCTGTGTTTCTGCGATGAATAACCCTCTTTTTCCGATTTTGAAACCATATGGTTCATATCGCATTGTTTTGGATTACAGACACTTGAATAGCTATATCCGTACCTTTGCCGTACAGAACACCCATGGTATAGCACTAATCAATAATACTGTGCATAAAAAGTTTTAAACTTCGTTAGATATTTCAAATGGATTTTTCTGTCACAATTTGGCTCCAGAGAGCTGTGACTTATCCGCATTCAGTGCTCTCGGCTCTCAGAGGCGCTATGCGAGATTGCCTATGGGGTATAAGAATAGCACCGGGGTTTTTGCGACACGTATTGTGTCCCTTTTAAATGAAATTGACCCTGATGCTTTTTCATATGTCGATGACATTTACCTGACAGATGATGAATGACATCCTCATCTTGCGTGAGTGGATCGCATCATCACTCATTTCGTGCCTTAGGGTACAAATTCATACATGCCAATAGACCCGATTCAGGCGGGAGACTACCGATTTTTCAAGCCAAAAATGGCTTTATTTAAGCTGTCTCCTGCCTGAAATTGCATTTTCTACAATAGAAGTAAATGGGGAATTTTCATTCTCCCGATTTTTTATTTTAAATCTCCCACGTCCCTGTCCTAAAATGTTGGCATGTATGCAAATTCAACTTTGCGAAATCGCATATAGCCTTTTTGGCCATTGTTTTTCTTGGCTATGAGTTAACAAATAAGGGTAGGGGTTTAGCACCCCACTTTCTGGAGAAGTGTGCTCAATTGCAACCTCCATTTACTCTTAGAAATTACAGTCTCCGCTTGGTTTTTAAAATTTCGGCAGAACTTACATTCCTGACTATGCTCAGCGTATCAAGCCACTCTACGCATTGATACACTCTTCCTTTTCTGCTTCCTCTTGGCTTCTGGAACACACCGCAGCGTTGCGCACATTACAATCATACTTGCTTGCAACACAATATTTACGAACTAGATTAAATACTACCAATTTGGTCATCCGGATTTTACCCCGAGCAATCGGTTTCACTTACATGACTTTTAATGAGGGTGACACGGTTCCCATAGCCTACAAATCGCATCTGTATACTCCTGCAGAGTTGCGTTTTTCTTCTACTGAGAAAATGTACTTCTGTGCAGATGGCGATTCTGAAAAGAACGCCCTCTTGCACAAGGTAAAAGCATTTTTGTTGTTTCTCCCGTGCCTGCCTTAAAGGCAGTCACGAAAGCTAATGTTCCTAATTCTAAAGCTCTACATCCTCGTTGGATACAATGGGCTACGTCCGGGACATCGGCTGATGTCAATTTTGTTTTTGACCCGTCGTTACAGACTCGAGTTTCTTCAGTATGAACAAGTTCACCCTCTCCCTTTGTCGATTCTTCCTCTTGATCAGTACAAATGCATCATTTACACTGATGGTTCGGCTCAACCGGCCATTGGTTCTAAACAAGCTTATTCTGCAGCTTGTGCTATTATAGGAAGTGCAGTAGTGGACGGAGTTTTTCATTCTACTTTAGTTCACACGCAGTCCCTTGGGGACTGCTCGGCCCAGTTGGCCGAGTTACGAGCTCCACTTTTAGCTCTTGAATTTGCTGATTCTGAGTTACACACCCTTGTTGTGAGTGACTCTTTTTATTGTGTACAGTCTTTCAAAGACAATTTGTTTTTCTGGAAACAGAATGATTTTCGGGATTCTAAAGGTGGCACAATCAAGCATAAAATGCTGTGGGTTCGAGTGGCTGCTCTTAAAGACCGTTTACCACTTATACATGTTGTCCATACATTAGGACATCAACGTGCGGGAGCGCACGCTATTGGTAATTCAATGGCTGATGAAGCAGCCAAATCTGCAGTAGCCACAGTTACAGTAGCAGCAATTACTAGGTCCATGAATAAAATTGACAATGACATTTTGGTGGCTATTGCCGCATCTAGGGAGGGTACTCAGTTTCCCCAGGGTTTCCCGTCCCATTATACTTATCAAATGACTGCTGACAAAGTACCATTTGTGACTATTCCTACGGTTGGTGATCGCTTGATTCCCAACGATGACCGCAGACTATCGCTCATTGTGTCCGCCCATGAAGGCTTGGCTTCTGCAGGAGTGTCGGCTACAGTTTCTCTTTTACAGCAGCGCTATTTGTGGCGCGGTTTATACCAGCAGACTCGCAAATATGTGCTTTGTTGTGATGAATTAAGAGTTCTATTGTGTCACATCCACCTCAGACTCATCTTTTCATTTCTAACCATCCGTTTGGGTGTATTTATCTTGATCATTGCGGGCCATTAACTTCTGATAATGCTTTCAAATATATTTTGGTTGCAGTGGATTCATGCACTAGGTTCCTCTGGGTTTGGCCGCAGCGCTCTGCTGACACTCATACTGTTATGAAAGATTTGCATGTCTTTGTCGGGACTTATGCCTGTGGCACTTTTTAGTCAGACCAAGGTCCGGGTTTTGCTTCTAAGGCTTACTGTGTTTCGATGAAGTCGATGGGAGTGCAGGTGCATTTCTCGTCTCCATATAGGCCTGAGGGCAATTCTGTTGTGGAGCGGATCAACCGTGACTTTAAGCAGTCTTTAAAAGCAAGGGTATTAGGTACAGGCCGTGGTTGGTTAACTCGTCTCTAAGGTGGCCAACATGCTCTTAATAATCTCCCATGAAGATCTTTGGGTGGGCGGACCCCGTACGAAATGCTATTTGGCATTAAGATGTTTGTTCCAGACCTTGAGGGTCTAGAAATTGTGGCAGCTGCCGCTACATTTGACGTAGATAACCACTGTGCTGTATTACAGGATCTACAAAAGAGTTGTGATGCTCTGGCAAAAACACATTTGCCCTCACCCTCGTCAGCAGATGCAGCAGTTCTGATTCCTGTTTCTGGCTGGCTCCCCAAAGTTGGTGATCTGGCTTGTGAAAAAGTGTCAATCAAGAAAGAATTTGGTCCCTCGTATCGTGCTCCTGTCCCAGTGCTTGGTCTTCAGGGCACCCGAACTGTGATTTTACCTCCACTACCAGGATACAAGGAGAATCGCTTTGTCTCAATTGACCATGTCAAGTTACACCATGTGACCAATTCTTAAAAGTATGCCTAGGAGTGTCACACAATGGGAAACTTCTTTATAGGCTGTGAGCCTCGTTCGTTCTGATTCTCCCCCGCTGCTGGAGGGGGATGTTGAGTCTTCAGTTGACCAATTATCAGTTTTACCTTTTTCACATTCTACAATGGAAATCATTTATTCTGATCCACCTGTTAAGAGCCCTGTGGACCTGCAGGCCTCTGTTCTGGGTCCAGACTCTCAGCCTCCGCTGTTTCAGCTGAGTTCTTCTGGTTACTATATCGATCAAGATAATTTTTCGTCGAACAGTTCTTCTCTGTTTACAGTCCTCTCCCCAACACCGGCAAGGATTTGTGTTCTTATATATTGGCTGAAATGCACTTATCTGGTTCCCCCTTGGACATATGTCTGGATCGTGTTTTCCATGGTGTTCCTGCTCACATGGATTGGATTAGTGACTGGTTTTTTCCTTCTGATTAATGGCCACTACCTTCCTGAGTGCTCCACAGTGGAATCGGTCGACGGTGTGTTGGCCCCACATTCCTCCTCACATAAAATGAAAGGAGACTAGTCCCTTGTCAACATTTCAGCGGTCCCAGTCACTGACGGAATTGTATGGGATAAAGTACCGTTCGATGTATGTGGTCCAACGGAGACCCAACAGATACCACATGTATTTCGTGTTTCTATGGTTATGTGATTATACCTGGGTTACAATCAGATGATTGGGATGTCAATGCTGTGAATTCTTTGTTTTCTGAATTACAATATTACACTGTCTTTGACACAGAAGATTTATATTTGAATTCTGCTAACTATGCCGAGCTATTTTGCTACCAACATTATGGACATAATTTTCTGCATAGAACTCACGGACAGCGTCCCCTTTTTAATTACACTCAATGGGAACATTGCCCTACTCCATCTCAGGGTAGTTTCAATATGCAAAAGCGAAAATACACTTACTTTAGCAGTTATAACCTTTCGGACCCGGCATCATATTACTTTAAATTAGTTCCCATTACTTCAAAAAAATATATGCTTACCCAAACTAAGTTAATCTATGCCTCTTCTTTTATTGAAAACGTGGCGCTGGAGGGATATGATTATTGGAGAGATAACATTGATTTAAAATCAGTATGGGGCACTAAACTTTGGCAAGTGCAAGGCACTGAGTCCTTGTCCCGTGCATGTCTAATACCGACCCAAATCATCTTTTTCAATGACAGTCCAACAAACTACTTGCCTGGGTTTGGCTAAAATTAAAGAATTAAATACTCCAGCTATTCCATCACTAGCCCTTTATGATAACTGGCAGGCTTATACAAATTATACTGAAGCTCAACTAAATTGCATGATAAGAAACGGTATGTTTAATTCCTCTATGATGAATCCACCTGGGTGGGCTTTGTGGCTGATAGACACGAATGTTTGTCATTCGTGTTTCATGAATACCACTTCAGGGTTTACACTACATAGACCTGATCCACGCTACCCTCAGACACCCAATTCCAATACTGTCACCACTTATTCAGTTGGTAAATTATGTCAACAATGGTTAGAACATTCCACACTGTCTTCTGTAAAACAATATCTTTCTCTTTTGTCTGGAGATATAAACCTTGCTGATTTCCTTTTAGCTTCAAAGTCCCCTCATGTGAAGCGTTTGTTTATGCAGCATATAATGAATTTTGGAAATTTTAACAAATGGAAGCTGCGACAAATAGATCAGGACAATCTGGATAAAGTTCTTGTCGTTGTTGATAACACATTGTCATCTCGTATTTATACTTTAGACAATATTGTAACTTTTGTTATTGATATTGTACAAAGTGTAGTGTCTACATTATATCATGGTCAACATCAACTCAGATCAGTTATGCAATTTGGGTGGACACTACAAAGACTTGAAAATGGGCGAGTTCCCTGGGATTACCTGAATGCAAGTGTGTTGTTCTTACCTTTCAATTTAACAAGCAAACAACAATTGATGGCCATGAAAGATGCTACATATAGTATGATGCATATAGAAAAACTCGAACAACTACTATTTACCGTAGCTGAAATTCATTCTGCAGTCTGGTTAATACATGGGGTCATTTCGTTGCCCATCTCTATGTTTCAGTTTACTGCCTGCATGAAACACTTTCCCGTAGGTAGAAACGAGTCCTTGGGAGCAGTTACATACATGAGTTATGGTCTTTATGGTTTACATATTGCTGTCAATGAGCTGAAAGAGAAGTTCTTCTTACAGGAGAAGTGTGATGACACTGTCGGACATTCCCTTGTATGTCAACAAGTGAAACTCCACTGCGCTAGTAATGTTTCTGGCCCTAATTTGGCTTGTTTCCTGAAAGGAACTCCTGTTCCCGCTATTATTCCCACTCTCACATTGCTTTCCAATGGAAGTTATCTCGTCCTTAATAATCAGGACTGCTGTGGTCTGCGGGCTGGGATCCCATACGTAGTGACTGTTTCCCAGCTAGTTACTTGTTGCAACAATGTCCCGTTTCCCCCTCCACATGGGAGTGCAGATAGTTTGTTGTGGCCTTCCATTCTGACCCTGAAAATAGATTTCAATAAGCTAAGCAGACTCAAAGCGCTATTGTTTCAACAAGAGGTGGCTCTCACGTCAGCTCATGAGACCTTCGAATTGTAGGTGGTGAGAACGTCCAGTGAAATACAATCATTGTTAAACATGAATCTCCCCCTCCATTTCAGGGCATTGATACATCATATTTAATGCATCTGATACTACTGGCCTAGCGCACTTTTTTTTTAACTTGTGGGCTCTGGCCTTGTTTCCTCTTTACAACAATTTTTAAAGTAATCCCTGCCTTTATACATTCTATTTTTTCCAGCATGTTCGGTGGGTTCCCACTGCTGCTCGTCTTGATTTGTGGCATTGTTTTCCTCTTTCTTCTATTCCGCAATGGCTGCTCGATCTGTGGTACTGCCCGGACAGAAACAACTGCAGCTGTACCGTGAGCGGATGCGTTAGCTCTTTGGATTGATGCAACCAGAGGCTCTGGATGTCGATTTCTATTTCTGTCTGACTTTCCGCTATGCCTACTTCACCTGTGTGCAACCTGTGTTTTACTGCATCTGGTGCCCCTTCCAGTGGGCCCTGGATATCTGCCTGGCTACACCGTCACACGCTGCCCTAGATTATGATCTATTGATGGGTCCCGTTGATGTCCCATAACCAGGACTGTTCCTTGGGTATGTGGCTTGTGTATAACCCATCGTTGGGGCCAGTGGCCGAAGCGGCTTCCTGTGCATGTGCACACCGACTCTTGCATCTCAGTTTTATTGAAGTCAACACAAGTTCTCCTTGGATGGTCCTGGCAACCACTGGATATGAGGAACACGTCTGTTCTTTTGACTTGCTCAACTGGATGGCTGCACTTTTTACTTTGGAAGGTTCTGATGTTTTATTGGAGTTGATGGCGTTCCACTTGGCATCATACATATTGGGTCCTGACGACACGCTGTAATTGGATATATTTTTATGTACAAAAAAATTCTCCTTCCTGTTCATTCGGCCATCTTCTGTCTTGGACGCTCGCCGGAAACGCTTTGGTTCTGCTTACCCCTGACTTCTGTAGCAATTACGTGCCACTGTCCTGACCAAGGGAAGGGTGTCACGTGGTCCATGTGGCCATTGTCGTTTTCCCTATGTTAGCATGAGCCCGTGGCAGACTGTCTTCTGCTTTGCGCATGTTACTACACAAACATATTTTGCTTTGTGTCACACTGCAACTTTCACCCAGAACATGCTGTTGTTTTTGCGTTCTGTTCCTGAGAGGGTCGGGAGTGTTGTGTTCTGGGGTGTCTAATCACTTGTTCCTCTGTGAGTGAGTAGGAGGGCTAGTGAGACTGTTGGAAGCCGGAGTCCCCGTCCCGCACCACTGTCACTAAATGCGAGACCCGGGACTCCTCCCTCAACGATAGGCCAAGTAAGGACACCGTTTGAGATAGCCCCGCTCACCCTCTTAGTAGCTTGACACGAGCAGCCAGGCCTATCTCCAAGGCACGAGTGTACAGTATGTGCAACCACGCTCACAGCAACCCACTGGTGACACCACAAATTAACTCTACACGAGTTTGATAAAACGAGTATAAACTTTATGTAAAAAGATATACGATCAGACCACACGATACATAAGCCAACATATAATAAAGGGCAATATTCATTCCGGCTGGTTGGTAGGTTCAAATCCCAACCACCGCTTTCAAAATGCTATGCTGGTCGTAATGCTAGAATCACACACGTTGCAATGGACAAATAATAGTGCGTTGTGTAACGATACAATCCTGTGCTGGGCACAGGAGAAATAATACAATGTGTAACGATACACCCCGGTACCTGCAATGGGAGAAATAAT